>JACVEC010000019.1:85000-267754 GCA_025215565.1 Flaveria ramosissima | reverse complement strand
ACCTTTATATATATATATATTGTAAGGATTCCTTAAGTCTGATGCAACCCAAAACATCCAATGTGTCTCTGCAACATGCACTAAGTACTGAAGTAAAGAATGCTTCGGAAGTTTTACACAATACACTAGAAAATACTCTAAGTGTAAAATCTTCTGAAGCCAAGACCAATATCTTCCGAAGCCAAACATGAAGTCTTCCGAAGCCTCAGAGACAAAGTCTTCCGAAGCTCAACCTATGAAGACAGATCTTCCGAAGACTTTTAGTATACATGCTTTATCTGATGTACTGTTCCATAAAGCACCTTCCGCTGCATCTCTGTAAAGTCACCAACTTACATGAGTTGGTGAAAAGGTCCATGCTTTTGGTAACTATACATTGAGGTCTTGAGTCTGTAACTTTCTACTTTATGTACTTTATCTTTTTTGTAATAGATAAGGATGTGAGCTATGGCATGTCATAGTCAACAAGGTCAAAAGACAGATATGCCTTTTGATCCTACAATTGATTTTGTTAGTGTCTAGTCAATTGTATCCAGCTGGCTTTCAAAGTATAGCCGGTTGTAGGTTTTAGTATAAGTATTTCAAGTTCTTGTATCTTTCTTTATGCTTTGTAACACTTGTATAAGAACTGAGAAAGCAATTACTGCCTCTTGAAACCCCAGCTCTCTTGTTCTGTCTCTTTACTTTACTTATGTTCTTTGTATCAACTTGGTTAATCCAGTTCACTGTTTGATCAAAGTGTTGCTCTCCTCATTGTGTTGTTGTGTTGTAATTTGTTCAAGCCCTTAAACGGTCCTGCAATTGGTATCAAAGCATTTCAGGCTTTTGATATAAGATCTCACCATCTTAAGATCCCTCACACACACAAAGACTAAACTCTCCAAATGGCATCCATCTCAAAGACTGATATGGAGACTGAAACCATGAACAAATCCCCACTGATCACTCTTGATGATTTTGACACCTGGTGTATGAGAATGGAAGGTTTCATCAGGTCTCTGGATTCAAGAATGTGGGAATCTGTTGAGAATGGACCTTTCATACCCAGCACTCCTTCTGCTACTGGTGCTGGTATGATTCAAAAGATGTGGCCAACTACTCTGATGAAGATAGAAAAGAGTAGAGATTGATAGGAAGGCCATGACTGCTCTTCAGACTGCTCTACCAAACTCTTATACAGAGGCTTTAAGAAGTGCAAAACAGCTAAACAGCTGTGGGATGCACTGAAGCTAATGTATGAAGGCTCCTCTGAAGCCAAGGAGAACAAGAAGGATCTCCTGAGCAGCAGCAGTTTGAAAACTCACCTTTAAAACAGGTGAAACCATGACTCAACATATTTCAGGTATGTTGAGATAGTGGATACCCTAGTGGATGGAGGAGTTCCTCTTGAAGAACAGGGACATTGTAAGGAAGTTTATGTCCTCACTTCCTAGGCAATGGACACACTACTGTGCGGTGATCAAGAGGACTGAGAACCTCAAAACTCTTACTCTGACAGAGTTATATGGGATTCTCAGTGGATACCAGATGGAGATGAACTGCAAGGTTCATCTGGCAACTCCAACAATCAAATGGGTTCAGCCCTTCATGTGGCTGAAAGGGATAGCATAGAACCCCAACATCATCTCATATGCTACCCTGACAACTCACAAAAGGGTCCTTTCATCACCTTCCCGAAGAAACCCCAGGGAGAACTTTACTCAAGGAAGCCCATTCCAAGAGACAAGTTCTTCTCAAGCCTTGTGTCTACTGATGAAAGCTGTGGGAACTCTCTCTTCACTCTTGAAGACCTGGACTGTATCATCCAGATGACCTGGAATACATGGAGATAGTTCAGCAGATGGCTCTCCTCACTCACAGAGCCAAGAAGTTCTACAAGAGAACAGGAAGAAGGTTTCCAAGCAATGCTACCTGTGGAAAGTTTGGGATGGATAAAGCAAAGTTAAGTGTTACAACTGTAACCTAATGGGCCACTTTGCTAGGGAGTGTAAGGCACCTAAAAATGGGGACAAACACAAGCCAGACCAAAATACACTGACAAAGCCCCTCAGAATGAGAAGCAAAGCAATGCTGCTGTTGCGTTGTTAAGAGGAGGCTTTGACTGGAGCTTTCAGGTGGTAGATGCTTCTCCAAACCAAGCACTGATGGCAGACCATGATGAAGCCAAGGTATTGGAACATCTCTGTACTCCTGAACGCATTGCTAAAGTAAAAAGATACAGGTCCTACAACTTCAAAATGAGATCTGATCTTGAGTCATTAAACATATTAAAATCTGATTTTAGAAAGTTGAAAATGATTTGAAGTTAAAGATAGAAGACTTGGAGAAAACCATTTCAGTACTAAAACATGAACATACCGATTTTAGAACTCAGATCCAGGATCTCATAACTAAGTTGACTGAGTGCCAGGCTGAGCTTGTGATCAGCAAAGCCAAGGCAGAAGAGAAGAGTGTTCTTGAAGAAGAGACCTTCAAGAACATGATATCCATCCTGGCACAACCAAAGTGTGCTATCAAAGAGACAGGGATGGGATCAATGAGATTAGCTCTTCCACACACAATCTGTCTGTAAGATCTCCTAGGTGTGGAACTTGTGAAGATGAGCTTCCTCTCATAGATCCTATAAGTGAGGATGATGAAGAAAGTGATAGTGAAGAATTCCTCTGAGAAGAGTGAAGAAGATGATTCTTCCAAGGGCCACTATCCTTCTGAGGAGAAGAAATCTACTGTGATGACCAAGTCCAAGAGAAAGAACTTGATCAGGAAGAGCAAAAAGGAAAGCAAAGAAGGCTCAAGAGATCAAGGCTACTTTTGATGCTAAGCAGAAACAAGTTTTTATCTCTGCAGGTTTCAAAGTAGTAAGGACTGAAGACATCAACCAAGACTCCTCAGCTAAGAGTCCTGGTTCTTGTTCAAATCATCTCAGTGCAAGAAGAAGACTGAGCTGCTGTGTACCACTGCTGCACAGCCTGGACCATCAAACTCCAAGAACAGTTCACAGCCCAAAAGAACTGTCTCAGCATCTACCAAGATGAAGGTGGAGAAGGGATGTGACCAAAGCCAGTCTTGCTCTCATAAGGAGACTCTTTTGAAGAAGAAAATGTTATGTGTCATGTGTGAAAGTACCTCTCACATTGCTAAGGATTGCCCATACAATCCTAAAAGTACTATCCACATGACCAATACAAAGACTTCAAAGAGTTTCAAGAAGTCTCAAGCTTCGGAAGGAAAGTCTGTTTCCTTCGGAAGCTCCAAATCAAAGAAGAAGGTAAATGGAAAATTACCTTCGGAAGTAAGATTGGTCTCGGAAGAAAGGAGTTCTTCCGAAGCACTGAAGTCTGCTGCAGTGACTGTAGAATCTTCCGAAGGTTCAGTCATCAAAACTTGTGAAGTCCCAAAAGCTTCTAAGGTTTTGAAGGTCAAGTCCAAGACTCCAAAGGTGGTGTGGAAGTCTAAGAAAGACCAAATGACTGAAGTTTCTCCATCAACAACAGCTGAAGATCCCCTAGTACAACCATAGGATCTATTACTGTTGCATTACCTTCTATTACACTTAGTGAGCCCAAGACAAGTAAGGCTTGGGTTTCCAAATGTAACTAATCATTTTCTTTGTGCAGGAACAGCTCAAGACAAACAGGAATGTCTGGATAATTGACAGTGGCTGTTCCAGGCACATGACAGGCAATAGGTCTCTACTCCATAATTTTGAGAGAATTGATGGAGGACCAGTTGCTTTTGGAGGAGATGAAGGTGGTTACATTTCAGGAAGGGGCAAGGTCACAAATGGTAAGCTCAGCATTGAGAAGGTAAACTTTGTTAAGGAGCTTGGGTACAATCTTCTGAGTGTATCCCAATTTTGTGATCAGAGTCATAACATGCTCTTTACTGAGCATGAGTGCATTGTTCTCAAGCCTGGAGTGGTCATTCCTCATGAGCATATCCTGCTCAGAGCCCCCAGGAAAGGGAACATGTACAAGATGGATTTGCAAGAAACATCTCCCTCTGGAGAAGTTTCATGCTTTCTATCTAAAGCAAATAGTGATGAGTCTTTCCTATGGAAAAAGAATGTGCCATGTAAACTTTAAGAACATGAATAAATTAATTAAACATGATCTGGTAACTGGAATGCCAAAGAAAGAGTTTACAAGTGATGATCATTGTGTTGCATGCCTGAAAGGGAAGCAACACAAGGTATCTCACAAGCCTAAGGAAAGGAACTCCATCACTACTCCCCTACACTTGTTACATATGGATCTCTTTGGCCCCACCAGTGTAATGAGTCTAGGAAGGACCTCTTATTGTTTAGTGATCACAGATGATTTTACAAGATTCACTTGGGTTTTCTTTCTTAGAACTAAGGATGAAACCCCTGAGATTCTGAAGAATTTCATCTTAAAAGTTGAGAATCAAAGTGATCACAAGGTCAAAACCATAAGATGTGATCAGGAACTGAATTCAAGAACCAAATCCTTGATACATTTTGTGATGAAAAAGGTATTACAAGACAATATAGTGCTCCCAGGACTTCCTAACCAAAAACTAGTTGTTGACTCTAAACTGCCCATCACCTTCTGGGCAGAGGCAGTTAATACTGCTTGCTATGTGCAAAACAGAGTTTTAGTAGTTAAGACACATGGTAAGACTCCTTATGAACTTTGGCACAAGAGGAAACCTTTCATTGGTTTTCTCAGGTCATTTGGATGTCCCTGCACCATCTTGAATACCAAAGATCAAATTGCCAAGTTTGCTGAGAAATCAGATGATGGACACTTCATTGGATACTCTTCCCAAGCTAAGGCTTATAGAGTATACAATCTCAGAACTAGAATTGTTGAGGAGTCAGCCAATGTGACTTTCAATGAACACACACCCTGTGTGGCTGGTTCTGGTCCTGATTGGCTATTTGATCTTGATTTAGTTACCAACTGTTTTAACAAATCTTGTGAGAATGTTTCAGGATCTGCAGAAAAATTAAATACAGGTGATCCTGATCCAAGATTTGAGCTAGGAAGACCCTTCAACTCATACATCTTCAGCTCCAGTTGGAACTACTTCAGCAAATGAGGTTTCTATCAGCACAACAATGACAAATTCAGCTGATACATCTGGTATGCCTTCAAATTCCAGCTCAGAGGCTCCTCAACCAGATAAAGATACCTCAATTGTAGAAGACAACAATGGTGATGGTGATAGTGATCAGGAATTCTTGATGCTAATAACCACACCATAGATGACAACATCAATGATGTCACACACTCATTGGATCAAGTTAATCTTGATAAGTGTGGTAATGTGGAGGGTGAATCTTCTAGGCCAGATCTAAATTTTCAAATTTGGATCTTTCTCAGCAACTTGCTGTGATCCCTCAGCTAAGGATCCACAAGTCTCACCCCACCACAAACATCATTGGAGATGTTGTCACAGGGGTAAGAACAAGAGGACAAACCCATGAAGCAAATGTTTGTCTTCACTCTTGTTTCTTATCTCAGATAGAGCCAAAGAAAGTTGATGAAGCTCTAAAGGATGGAAGTTGGGTTGAAGCTATGCAACAAGAGCTGCTTCAATTCAAAAGGCAGAAAGTTTGGAACCTTTGTCCTCTTCCTCATGGGAAGACTACCATTGGAACCAAATGGGTTTTAGGAATAAGAAGGATGATAGAGGAATCATCATCAAGAACAAGGCAAGACTAGTTGTTCAAGGATACACACAAGAAGAAGGGATTGACTACACTGATGTCTTTGCTCCTGTAGCAAGATTAGAAGCTGTTAGGATATTCCTGGCATTTGCTGCATCCAAGAACTTCAAGGTCTTTCAACTTGATGTAAAGTGTGCTTTCTTATATGGAGTGATTGATGAAGAGGTTTATGTCAAACAGCCACCTGGTTTTGTAGACCCTGATCATCCTGATTATGTCTGCAAGCTTGACAAAGCTCTTTATGGGCTGCATCAGGCACCCAGGAAGTGGTATGAGACACTGTCTGAGTATCTTTGTAAACATGGATACAGGAGAGGTACTATAGATGGAACTCTCTTCATCAAAGGACAGGGAAATGACTTATTGCTAGTTCAAGTATATGTAGATGACATCATCTTTGGTTCAACTAATCCAAAGCTCTGCAAAGACTTTGAGAAGCTGATGAAAGACAGATTTGAAATGAGTTCAATGGGAGAACTCAATTTCTTTCTGGGAATTCAAGTGAAGCAGGTTGAAGATGGCATCTTCATAAGTCAGTCAAAGTATGTTCAAGACATACTCAAGAGGTTCAACATGACTGATTGTAAGATTGCTAAGACACCCATAGCCAGAAACCACTCCCTTGGACCTGATCTTGAGGGGGAGTGTGTAGATGAACATTTATACAGGGCTATGATTGGGTCTCTTATGTATCTTACAGCTAGCAGGCCTGATATCATGTTTGCTACATGTATTTGTGCAAGATATCAAGCCAACCCTAAGATGTCTCACTTAATCACTGTGAAAAGGATTTTAAGATACCTCAAAGGTGCTTCAACACTTGGTCTATGGTATCCAAAGAATCCTAACTTCAATCTGTATGCTTATACAGATAGTGATTATGGTGGTTGCAACATGACTGCAAAGTCTACATCTGGGGGATGTCAATTCCTTGGTGGAAGGGTTGTCTCATGGCAATGCAAGAAACAATCCTGTGTGTCTGCATCAACTGCTGAGGCTGAATACATTGCTGCTGCAAGCTGCTGTGCTCAAGTGCTTTGGATTCAAAATCAGATGCTGGACTATGGATTTAACTTCAAGGAGACTCCTATCCACATAGACAACAATAGTGCTATCTCTATCACTGAGAACCCTGTGCAGCACTCAAGGACCAAACACATCAACATCAGGTATCATTTAATAAGAGATAACTATGAAAAGGGATTAATTAAACTAGTCAAAGTTCATACAGATGAACAATATGCTGATCTGTTTACAAAAGCTTTTGATGAACAGAGATTTAAAATATCTGATATCAGCTATTGGGATGATTAACTTTGAGTAGACTTTTCTTAAAACTAATTCTAATTATTTTCTTCTTAAAATATGTGTGTCCTAAGTTGTCTAGTTCATCACTTTCATAAGCTCATGTTTTCTTTGGATGTAAAATTCTTTTTGAAGACTTTCCTTAGATTCTTGAAAATTTTCTGACTTCGGAAGATAAAATTTTATCTTCGGAAGAAAATCATGTCTTCAAAATAAATAACTGTCTAAGAGATTTTACCTTCGGAAGAAGTCTAAATCCATCTTCCGAAGCTTAAATTCTTATCTCAGACACTTATTTGTTTTTAAGGACTTTTCCTTCCGAAGCAAAATTAACTCTCGGAAGCTTTGTTGTTCTTTATACAAAGCATTCAAGGGTTTATTTCTCTTCCGAAGCATAAATTTTCAAGACTCTCAGGAAAATCTTCCGAAGCCATTTTAGCTTCGGAAGCTTTTTCATTAAAACTTCCGAAGACAATTTACCTTCGGAAGCTTTTCGAATTCCAAGAAACTACTTTTTGAGCAAAAGTAAACTACTTTTTCAGAGGTGGGACCGACTTCGGATTTCAAAGTTTATCCTCTTTCATTAACTTTGGTTCAAATCCCTTTTCACATAAATACCCAACGGTTCCCCCTCTTCCTCACTATCTTCCTCAATTGCACTATTCCTCAAACCTAATTCTCTAACCGCCTTTGCTTTCTACCTTTCTTCACCCTTAAGCTTCTGAAATGGCCAACCTTAACCGCAGAAACAACCCAGATTTCTCCATGCAACTTCACAGGCAACATAATCAAGTTGCTCTGTTAAGCTCTGAGAAAGATGCAAGTTTCTCAGAGATTTGCCAATTCTTAACTCTATCAAACTATTTCACCTCCCTGACCATTGATCCTACTCTGTATGAGGATCACTTGCTTGAATTCTGGAAGACCTGCCAAGAGGTCATTATGGATGGGGAGAAGGCACTGTCTGCCACAGTGCAAGGGAGGACAATCTTCATCACTCCGGCCATCATCAACCATCATTTGCAGCTGGATGATGAAGAAGGTGAGTTGTCCTTCCCAAAGGAAACTGTTAATCATTCCTTTGAGCAGATGGGCTATGAGGGAGATTTCTCTGTAAAGACCTTCAGGAAAGGGAAGGTCTCATCCCAGTGGAAATACCTGCTCCATGTGGTTATCCACAGCTTATCAAACAAGCATGGTGGGTTGGGACCAGATTCCTGAGGATCTCTCCTTTATAGTTCATGGAATGGTTCAGGGGGTCAAGTTCAGGTACTCTCAATTTGTTTATACTAACTTACTTGCAAACTTGGACTCCTTAGAGTATTACATGTTTCCTAGATATGTTCAACACATTCTCAACTGTGAACTGGGCTCACAGTTGAGGGAAACAAGTAATATTCTTAAATTGGGACAGATGAAGCCCGGCATCTTTAAAATCATGAAGAAGCCAACTGTAGGCTTCTCAGGGGTAGAAACAGCCCTAGTCCCCAAAATGTTAGAGCTCATTGCTCAAGGTGACAACCTAGCAACACAAGCTAGTGTTGAACCCACACCTCTTTTTTCTTACCACTAAAAAGACAACAAATAACCCTCACCTACCAAAGAAAATCCAAACGAACCCTTGCTCAGGCTATTGAGTCTGTGTAGGTCCCCATATACTCAACCTTACAGGAGGAAGTGGACACTAGAGCTCCCACTTCCCCTGAGGAGCAAACCACTCCCATTTCTTCACCTATCAGGGCTGAGGTTCCTCATGCTCACCCTGATGAGCTCACAAGCCCAACAGCCTTAAGCCTTCACTCTGAGTCTCAACACTCAAGTGAACAACCTTCAGGGGATAGTTACCATCCCCAGCCTTTAGATCTAAACCAACCAATTCCCAACCTATCCTTCTATACTGATGAAGACTTAGGATTCAGTGAGTACCATGAGTCTCTCTTCTCCTCCCCTACTCAAAGAGAGATGAGTACCTCTGATTCTCCTCAGTCTATCCCACATCAGTCACCTGTTACTGAGGTGGACACTTCTGAACATGTTCAGGATGTCCATATGGAAGAGGCTCTCACTTTTGAAAGTGATTACATCATTAAGACCTCAACCATGGCAACTCAGCCCACTGGCATCTCAACTGAGATTGCTAGTGAGTAGAGGAAAACCAGCAGCCAAGAACCTCAAGCTGGTGGTGAGAGAGAGGACTTTGGTCCAATCATCTCATCCCCCAATGATTCTTCTGATGAAGAAGAGGGGAATTTGAGATTAAAGGTGCAGAAATTGTCAAAAACATGCTCCTATTTAGTCTCTAAGGTTAGTCACCTTGAATCTCAGGTGACTACCTTACAAAACAGGGTCAATGATCAGCAACTTCAGATTTCATATCTAAAGGAAAAACTAGCTGGTAGACCTTTAAGGAGAGCTCAACCAGGAACATAAGAACCTGTGGAAGTGATTGACTTATCCTCCAACTCACCTATGCAAGTGGGTGATGCTACCAAAAAGGGGGAGAAAGTTATTGCAGCCACAAAGCCTGGGAGTTCTTCACAGAGAATGGACATAGAGGACTCACCATCCTCACTTGCTGTTGTGCATTCTCAGCAACTTCCTCAAGTTCACATTAGTGTGGACTCTATAGACTCTATCATCAGGAGTCTCTTTGAGGATGGTATACCAAGGGCTGTCTCATCTCCACCACAAGGAACTTCCAACTACATCATAAGGTGGAGGTATGATGCTGACAGAAGAGCCCTTATCCTTCACAGAGTTCAAGGGCAACAAGAAGTGTTTGATTTTCAAAGCCTAAACTTCTATGAAAGATTGGATCTAGTCAACATGCCACTTGTCAACCCAAGCAACTCAAGACAAGCTGACAGATTGGCTCAAAGAATCTAAGATAGGATCCTTGCAGAGTTCACTCTAAGAAGGAGACTTAGGCAATCAGGCAATGTCATTGGTCAACTGGATGTTGAGGTGGACCCTAAGATTAGTTTCATAGGGGAAACCTTAACTGAAGGCCCAGTGGCAGAACCTGAGACCCCTGTTGTCACACCCTCAAATTCCACTTGCGGGGTTTTACCGCGAGGCGTGTGACAAACCAGGATCTCAGACACGGTCATATCAAACGACACTAAATGAATTTAAAAATAAACATTTGACTTAAATCAGAGTAGCATAAAGAAATAAACATCAGTGCGGAAGCATAAAACTGAAATGAATAACAGTGCGGAAGGAAGCGAATAACGAATGTAAACAATACTGAAAGTTATAAGTGCTAAGTCAAAACAAAATGTTCAATGCAAGTAAATATGTTTGATGATGCATGTCCTGAGTGCGTTCCTTAATCGTGCATCATAAGTTTAAGCGTTCCTGTTACCTGAGAAAACATGCTAAAGTGTGTCAACATAAAGGGCTGCCAAGCTTTGGGGTTCACGCACACACACACAAGATATACACATATATCGCATGGAACATGGTAAACACCAGATTGATAAGTGTATGTAATTATGTATGTATGCATGTAAATGTGTGTCATGGTGCATGAGTTGTTTAAATGGACGCATGGCACGTCTGCAGGTTTATAAATGTCCTAGGCGCATGAGGTGTTTGTGTGTGTGTTTGGCATGGTGGGTGCGTGGTTTCGTTTTATACAAACGTATGATTATATAGATACATATTATATATTTTATCCATTCATTATATATATATATATATATTGGTATATACGAGACGGTTAAACTTATTGATATATTGATACGAGGATCGTATTTATTAAGATTAAAGATTCATTTAGAATGTGAGCATCATTGTAATGGGTTTCAGGATAAGTGCGGTTTTGAGGGGAAGACGTTTTAGAAAGATTTTAAGGGTCGTTAAGAGAAATGGGATAAGGAGTTTTAAGTTTCAGGGGGACAAAATCAATGATGAAACAATTCAAAATAACAAGATGTTTCGAGTGTAACTTTCGTTTTACAAACCAAAACATTACGTTGACTTATCAAAGTATTATGTCAACTACAACCTTAATGAAGACATGCGTACCTATAAGCGGGCGCTCACCCAAGGGTTCCCAGGTAAGGTAAACAGATCCATCGGTTTATTTGGATTTATATGAATACCTTGCCTAGACAGAACACCTCGAGATACAAGCATCCCACTCTTCCAGCATTACATGTTTCATGTTATAGGACATAGACTTTGACGAGACTTGAAAACCATGACTAACGATTCAAAAGCACATTTTGAAAACCATTTGATTCAGGCATATAATGCCTTAGAATATGATTTAAGGTTCGTGTGTGCATTGATAAGATTCAAGGTATAAGCATAAACACATAAGGCATATAATCACATAATCAAGTATAAACACATAAGGATCATAAAATCCTATCTAAGCATATAAAATACATGAGAGGACTCATGTGTAAGGGTACTTAGTTATAGTCTAGGTCATTCCATTTCTAATAACCTAAATCTCTATAACCATGGCTCTGATATCAATCTGTCACACCCCGACCAACGGCGGAATCATCGGGGCGGACGAATGGGAGACAATTGCTCATAGCACATGGAACCAATAACATAAGACTTTCATTTAATCTAGGTCTAAGTCCTATATGAGCACATGAAGATCTTCAAGCATCAAACCTGAAACATGTTAAAAAATAAAGGGTCAACTATAAAGTTGGTGAGTTCCCATGGTTTAAAACATACATATATATATATACTATATATATATATTATATATATATATATATATATATATATATATATATATATATATATATATTATATATATATATATATAGATATATATATATGTAGGACCGTTTAAGGGCTTGAACAAATTACAACACGACAACACAATGAGGAGAGCAACTAAACTTTGATCAAACAGTGAACTGGAATAACCAAGTTGATACAAAGAACACAAGTAAAGTAAAGAGACAGAACAAGAGAGCTGGGTTTCAAGGAGGCAGTATATTGCTTTCTCAAGTTCTTTTACAAATGTTACAAAGCATAAAGAAAGATACAAGAACTTGGAATACTTATACTACAACCTACAGCCGGCTATACTGTGAAAGCCAGCTGGATACAATTGACTAGACACTAACAAAATCAATTGTAGGATCAAAAGGCATATCTGCCTTTTGACCTTGTGACTATGACATGCCATAGGTCACATCCTTATCTATTACAAAAAAGATAAAGTACATAAAGTAGAAAGTTACAGACTCAAGACCTCAATGTATAGTTACCAAAAGCATGGACCTTTTCACCAAGTCATGTAAGTTGGGGACTTTACAGAGATGCAGCGAAAAGGTGCTTTATGGAACAGTACATCAGATAAAGCATGTATACTAAAAGTCTTCGGAAGAAATCTGTCTTCATAGGTTGAAGCATCGGAAGACTTTGTCTCTGAGGCTTTGGAACACTTCATGTTTGGCTTCGGAAGATATTGGTCTTGGCTTCGGAAGATTTTACACTTAGAGTATTTTCTAGTGTATTGTGTAAAACTTCCGAAGCATTCTTTACTTCAGTACTTAGTGCATGTTGCAGAGACACATCGGATGTTTTGGGTTGCATCAGACTTAAGGAATCCTTACAAACTCCCCCTAGGCTGATGCTACTAAAACACTTAGAAGATCTTTAGATATTGGTGGTCTTCAGTACAATCATGACCATTCCTTTCTTCATTAGATGGTCAGGATCATCAAGACCTTCATAGTATCTTCTCATCTCAAAGAGATCATGCAGAGGTAAGTTGATTATGTCTTGCCAAGAGTAGACATTCTCAACACCTTGATCTCTGATTACATGCCATCTTTCTGGATTGGTAGAGTAAGTCCAGGACAAGATGGGTGTCTCAGTTGTCGGAGGAGCCACTTGCATAGGAGTTGATTGGGCTGCCTCATCATGCACTTCCTCAGGTTGATCTGACTCAGCCTGAGGTGTAGAGGTAGATGACTTAGGCTTCTTCTTCTTTGTCTTTGGTTTAGAAGCCATTCTCTTCTTCCTCTTAGATGACTTTAACTGAGAAGACCGGTCTGCAGTATCTTGTTGATCATCATTGTCTTTCTCAGTTGGGTGTTCCTCCCTCACAGGTTCAAAAGGAGAGGGAGTTTGACCCTGCCTTGGATTAAAAGATGAAGCTTGCTGAGGCTCAGCTCGAGGTCATGGTTGAGATGTCTCAGGTTGTTGAAACTTAACTCCACTTCAGGTGGGACTTGACATGGAAGAGAGTGCAAGTCAATCAGTTCACCACTTTTAATCTTCTGCTTGATCACCCTTATATGCTCATCCATTGTTGGTAGAGACATAGGGCCAAGTCTCCTTCCGGAGAATCCATATAGCTTCAAGAAGCTCATCATCCTTTGTCTATCAGCACACTTCTTTACACTCTTTTGGATGATGGCTCTTGACTTTGCAGCTTCTTCCCTTAGTTTCTTTTTGGTTGTCTTTCTTTCTTTGACTAGCTCAAGTTCAAGTTGCTTCAAGTACTCAAACTCAGTGAAGTCATAGGATAGGGGAATAAGTGCATCTGCCTGATAGAAGCCTGTGGCACTCAGGTAGTTAATCATGCTTGATCCTATCTTCTTCTTTGCTACCTGAGGTTCTTGTGGAGCCACATCTTCCTGTGCAGGACTTTCTTGAACTGGAGAGAGAGTGGGAGCATGCTTGTAGAGTCTTTTCTGTCTCCTCTCCTCTTGAATTGGAGAAGTAGCCTTGCATCCTCTTTTTCTTTCATCTCTTTTGACACTTCCATGTCAGCCAGTTCATTCAATTCTTCTAAGGGGAGGGAGATGATTTCATAAATATCATAGTTCCTGGTCTGTAAATAAGTAATCCTGACTGCCCGTAACTCATCATCTTGAGTATTTGGTCTGGGGGCAGCCCTGATTGCAGCTTGCATAAAGCTTGATGACCCAGAGGAACTTTCTCCCCTTAGTTTCCTTTTCCTTTCTCTCTCTTCCTCCTCACTTTCCTCAGGAGTCATTTTCCTTTTCCCTTTGTCACCAACAGACCTTTGTGACTCAGGGTGGATAGAGGCTTGGCCTTCATTGCTTGGTGTAGCTTCCATGCTCTGGCCAGAGAGAGGCTGAGAAACACCTTCACCAGCAGGTGTCTCAGAAGGAGTTTGAACCTCTGCAGCAGTTGTTGATGATGAGACAGGTGTCACACCCTCAAATTCCACTTGCGGGGTTTTACCGCGAGGCGTGTGACAAACCAGGATCTCAGACACAGTCATATCAAACGACACTAAATGAATTTAAAAATAAACGTTTGACTTAAATCAGAGTAGCATAAAAGAAATAACATAAGTGCGGAAGCATAAAACTGAAATGAATAACAGTGCGGAAGCGAATAACGAAATGTAAACATTACTGAAAGTTATAAGTGCTAAGTCAAAACAAATGTTCAATGCAAGTAAATATGTTTGATGATGCATGTCCTGAGTGCGTTCCTTAATCGTGCATCATAAGTTTAAGCGTTCCTGTTACCTGAGAAAACATGCTAAAGTGTGTCAACATATATAACCAATATATCAATATATATATATATATATAATGAATGGATAAAATATATAATATGTATCTATATATTCTAAATTGAATCTTTAATCTTAATAAACACGATCCTCGTATCAACGTTACACTAATAAAACTTTGAAACCTTAATGAGATAAGAAAACAAGAATCGATCATCTAGAAACCCCGTAAAAGTTGTTTCCTTGAGAAGCTCTTATGAATTCCATATCTTATTCAAAAGTGTCTTGACCATATTTTCATGTCGTCAAGCTAAGCCTTGTATTGATCTAAAACTTGGTGTTGTACTCGTGACAAAACCTTCCTAAATCATCTTGAACCGTTTACAATACAAGAGTTTATCAACTAAAATTCTAAATTAATGATTTTGTTCACTTTTTCAAGAAAGACATAAAATCATAAATTACGGAATTTAACAAACTTAATCATAGTAAAACATCAATATTGAACTTGTTGAATTCAAACGCCTTCAAGAGTTCACTTGAAAACGTGACATGAAACTCAAGTCTCCTCCTATTTGAAATCAATCTTCTTGTGATTAAATTTCGGGACGAAATTTCTTAAAGTAGGGGAGACTGTAACATCCGCCATTTTCAAGTTATTAACCCGAACCCGAATTAAAAATGAACTTTCATACGATGCGAATTTTCATTATTTAAGTAATCTTACTTATTTAGATAAATCAAATGCATTAAATACGTAGTTTAATCTATATTGTAAACTGAATTGTATAATTATCATTCATTAAAGCATGTAAACAACTTATAAGAATTTATTAATTAATAAATAATTCTTTATATAGATATAAAGATTTATTTATCATTTATGGGTTCTAATTGTTAAACTAAAATATATAATTTAAATAGGGAGTTATTTCAAGATTATAAAAACTATGAAGTTTATAATAAGTGATATTATTTTAATTAAAATAAAGTTTACTAAGTTATGGGCTTATTCTAAATTATGAGTTTTAATTAAAAATGTATAATTAAATTGTAAAGTTTTTTATAAATATTTAAAAGGTTCATAAAGAATTTCTAAAAAAAATTTTGATTAGTTAATTAAATATGATTTTACAAACTTTGGGGTTTATTTGCAAATCTAGAAACTTTAATTGAGAAGTTTGTACATAAAATGATGAATATTAAACCACAGAGGCTAAAACTACCAAAATAATTAAAATCAAATTGAGTTTCCCCTTTTCCCGTCGCCGCCGGCCAAAGAAATCCGGCCATGCTCCGGCCGAACTCCGGTGACTTCCAAACGCTTATTTCCTTTTCAATTTTCAACCTTGAAATGTTCCAATCACTTCGCGAGATCATTTCGAACTTGAATACAACTTTATTTTCGTTTAATCAATGGTTACAATCTCGATTCGATTGAATAACCAAAGTATCCTTAACCACATAGCCGTTCGAGCCTAAAGTTAATAAAGCTCAATTAATTCAACCTAATCGAACGTCTACCTATTCCTAATCGATTTCTACATTCAATTTCACCTGGCGAACACAATTTCAACACAACAGGCATTTATCTACATCGCGACCTACAACCGTAGTGTTCATCAACCTTCTGTCGATCGTAGGTGAAATCGACAGAGGGCTTTTCATTAGTGAGCCTATGGGAAACATTTTGTGCAACTAATTTGAATAACATTGACGTTTGCATCACGAACTACTTCCAACGTTGATCGCGGTGTTCTTTGTTCTTCTTTCTACCGAATCTATACCAATCAAGGTAATTAAACACATCCTCACACTCGGTTTCATGTGGGAAAGAAAAGCCCATGATTAATTGGGTTAATAACTTTGAATTCATGTTCAATTTGATCAAAATCGTTCTAGGGTTCTTATGAAATTGGGGGGTTTTGAAATTAGAGGTTTTTAAACTTTATAATTGGGATTTTAACAAACTTGAGGCCTATAGCCACCGGTAACATAAATGGACTACACACATGTGTCCCGGGTTCGAACCCGGGCACCCGCAGGTTATTTTTTTATTATTTTCTTTAATCATTTTAAATTCCATAAATCATAATATATTACTTAATCAAAATAAAATTATTTTATTAACTAAAACATTTCTGAAAATTACTAAATTAATTTTAAAGGTTTTGAAAAACTTATGATTTGAATTTAAATACTTTATAACAAGGATTATAAAATATTATTATTTTATGTAAAGTAAAGTTATAAAATCTATCATAGTTCAAATGTAGGTTATGTTGAAACATTATAAATCAATATGCTAAATAAATAATTATAGTTATTTAAATATTCATTTAAATAAATAGATTCATCTATTCAGTTAACCATTATATATAATTAGTTTATAGATTTACTCCTTAAATTATTACTTAAATTCTTGAAACTTATAAAATAACATAATGTGCTATTATACTTTATTTTTTTTAATGCTTTGTATTATAAGATTTTTCTTTATTAATCATTTAAAAGTTAAACACTTTATAAAATGATTTTAAATAAGTTTAAAGTCATTTAAATAAGTATTCAATTAATCATCCTTATCAAGTTTAAATAATTAGTTATTAAATTAATCATTTCTTTTCACATATTATACTTAATTTCTATTAAATCAATAAATTAAATTGTTGAATCATTTTTAATTATTCTTGGTCTTAATTGATTGACATCATCTTTATTAAACCAAAACCTAAACGGTTCATTATTTATATAATTATTTAAACTTAATTATCAAAACCTGAAATTCCAATTGAAACCCTAGTTTCACGTCTAATTCTTAATCTTATTATCGAATTTAATCTTGGAATATATATTCAGGTAACTTGTAAAGAAATCGTTGGAGCCTCGTTTAAATTCTTATCATCACCTTATATATATCATGTGAGTTTCCATGTGGGTTTTCCATGCCCATTTTTACTTTATTTCACACCTTTGGGGGGTGAAACATGTTAACCTTATAAACTTACACTTGTAAACATCTTGATACTTGTAAAGCACACGATTTCATCTTTACTTTTTGTCATGGTTATTTGTGTTATTGTAAGTCTTATATGAGATACATATTTTGTTTACAATCATAACTATTGCTAGCCTGGTGACGTCTTAGATCTTTGGGTCTGACAAGCCTATTTGGTACTAAAACCGATGTATTGCTGGCTTCTGATGACGTATGCTTGTTCATCAGGGAACCAAGTACACTTAGCCAATCTTATAACTGTAATCAAGTCGAGGTTTGGTTGTAACTGTATGTGTTCTATAAGCTTGCTAAATCGTGACCAATTGACATGAAGGCTACTTGTAAACCGGTTATACAGAATATATATATATAGAGAGATAGAGAGAGAGAGAAGAGAGAGATAGAGATAGAGATGAGATATGAGATAGAGCATAGATATAGACAGAGGCATATATATATAGAGATAGATCTCGAGATATCTAAGATATAGAGAGAATAGTATACAATCTGATAACATATAGTATCGATCTATACTATATAATATATATAGATATCTACATATATATATATATATACAGATATATATATATATATCTGATATAGTGTATATATATATATATCTATGTATATAGTATATATATAATATTATCTATCTATATATATCTATATCTCTATTATCTCTCTTATATATATGTGTTTTTAAACCATGGGAACTCACAACTTTATAGTTGCCCCTTTATTTTTAACATGTTTCAGGTTTGATGCTTGAAGATCTTCTTGTGCTGATATAGGACTGGACCTAGATTAAATGAAAGTCTTATGTTATGGTCGTATCTTGATTGTTTTGTAATTACTTATTTGTCTTGTAATGTTTAATGAATATGACATTTATATTATTTCAACTTAATTAGTTCCATGTGCTATGAGCAATCGTCTCCCTTCATCCATCCCGATGTTTCTGCCGTCGGTCGGGGTGTGACAGCCGGTTTGCTTCAAGTTTGGACAATCCTTGCGAAAATGTCCAGCAATGCTAAATTCAAAGCACGCACGATTGTTTCTTGTTTTAGGAGTAGGGTTGGGCTTTCGGCAGTCCTTAGTCACATGACCAAAACGTTTGCACTTCTGGCACAAGGAATCTCCACATGCACCTAGGTGATGAAAGTTACACTTGTTGCACTTAGGTAGGTTTCCAGCATACCCACCTTTTGCCTTCTTCTCAGATGGACCAGAAGTGAAGGCCCTAACAACCTCTTGTTTGTTTTAGTTTTGGTGTGAAGCATTTCGACCATGATTGTTGTCCCATTTCCTCTTGTTGTCATAGTTCTTCTCCACTACCGTCTTCTTCACAAATGCTCCCTGACGTACAACTTGATCAGTCAGGGTCATGAGCAATCCTGACAGCCTCTTGGATGAGGTCACCATGCTCTGAATTTGGGGTGCAAGGCCCCAAATGTACCTTTCCACACGCTTGAACTCTTGGTAACCATGTGAGGGCATAGACGAGCAAGGTCAGAATCGGGAGGTATAGCTTGTAACTTCTACACCCTTCATGGTGTGGTTCTAGAATTCAACCTCAAGTTTGCAATTCATTCCGGGGGAAGTATTTGTTAGTTAGCATTTGTTTCAACTATCCCAAGTGATTTGGTAGGTAGCGTCAATACCCAAAGTCTGGGCATGAGCATTCCACCAAGTGAGTGCTTGACCTTCAAAAGTACATGTGGCGAATTCGTCTTATTCTCCTGAGTACAGTTACTGATTCGCTGAATTCCATCTTTCTATCCAGCGGACCAAACCAACAGCTCCTTCATTACTGTGAAAGTTAAATGGTTTACAATTCAGAAACGTCTTGTAGGAGCAACCTTTGTTGTTAGCATCTGATCTGTGTTGTAGGTTTAATCATATTAATAATAACTAAACATTAATAATGATCTTTGTATCTCAGGTCTTTAGGTACGCCAGACATTATAATACCTCCTGCGCCACTGGCATTGCCTCCATTCACTTAAGATCCTCCTGCACTATGATTCGCCTCGTGATGTGCGATTGCATCCGCCACTCGTTGCGCCACAAGCTGTTCGATGACCTCTGCTGTCATGGGAGTACCGTTTCCCACATTGGTTCTAACGTTTTCCTTCGCGATGGCATGTTTCTTCAAATCATAATGATAAGCACGATAAGACAATATGTAATAATGTCAACACATGTGCTGCAAAAGTAAGCAATCATAACAACCAAGCAACCACGCAATATATAAAAGATAACATAACTTGATAATAAATTGTATGAATTACAAAATTTCCAGAGTACATACTCCTACAACAAGTTAAAATCCAATATTACGTGAGCATAGCCCGCTCATGATGGGCAATCAATGGAATAAATGAGTGAATGCACCAGTCTGCACAGCTGCCATGGCCATGAGCATACACATGGCTGCCAATGCAGTAGAGGACTCCAGGCGGTCTTCCATCACCATCACTCTTTCTTCAGCCACGGCCGCGCACTGCTCTGCTTGGGTAGCTCTCTGCTCTGCCGCCTCCACTCTCTGCGTCATAGATGACATGTCCTTTTGTACCGTGGTGAGTCGGTCATGCATCGTGTGTAATGCCTGATCATCGAGGTTTTGCTCTCCTCGATCGCTAGTAATCGGCACTCCATGTCCTCCATGTCAAAGGTCTCCTAAACTCCTGTGAGTTCAGTATGTATCTTAAGAAGATGCTGATCGTGCCTCGCAGATCGTGCCATGAAGAGAGGCACGGTAAGCTCCACAGGCTCTTGTGTGAGGGGAATCGGATGGGAGGCACGTGAAGACTCACCTACCTCGAAGGTGGAGGGAATGCCCTCGATGTCTCTCCACTCGTCCGGTCGGCTGGCCATCCACTCCCACCAACAAACGTTGATTCAGTGCCTTTTGGTTACAGGCTCGGTCGCAGCGGTACAATCTCGGATGGGTGTGGCAGGACGGATCGGAATATGAACCCGCTTCCTAGGAGTGTGTGCAAGAAGGCACCTCCAGGGCGAGCCCGATAGCGACGGTAAGAGGGCGATGGTATACCCGGACCAAAGATACGGTGGGTGCCCACAGCCACCGGCTCGGGACTAGCAGCTTTAGGGGTGGGGTCAGCAGGCTCATGTCAGGATCTGCTAGCGGGGTCGGGTTAGAGGGTTGAGGAATCAAGTCAAAGGGTTGGGTAATAGGATCAGCAAGGTGAGAGGTGGGGTCACTAGGCTGGGGGGTGGCCTCGGAGGGCTCCGGCCACAAGCGACCAAGTCGGAATCGGCCGGGTCGGAATCGTCCGGGTCAGAATCGGTTGGGTAGGAGTCGACCGGATTGGTATCGGCTGTCTGGGAAACTGTGTCAATGGACTCCAAATCTAGGTGTAAGGATTCCTGAAGTCTGATGCAACCCAAAACATCCTAAGTGTCTCAGCAACATGCACTAAGTACTGAAGTGAAGAATGCTTCGGAAGTTTTACACAATGCATTAGAAAATACTCTAAGTGTAAAATCTTCCGAAGCCAAGACCAATATCTTCCGAAGCCAAACATGAAGTCTTCCGAAGCTTCAGAGACAAAGTCTTCCGAAGCTTCAGCCTATGAAGACAGATTTCTTCCGAAGACTTTTAGTACACATGCTTTATCTGATGTACTGTTCCATAAAGCACCTTTTCCGCTGCATCTCTGTAAAGTCACCAACTTACATGAGTTGGTGAAAAGGTCCATGCTTTTGGTAACTGTACATTGAGGTCTTGAGTCTATAACTTTCCACTTTATGTACTTTATCCTTTTTGTAATGTATAAGGATGTGAGCTATGGCATGTCATAGTCACAAGGTCAAAAGGCAGATATGCCTTTTGATCCTACAATTGATTTTGTTAGTGTCTAGTCAATTGTATCCAGCTGGCTTTCAAAGTATAGCCGGCTGTAGGTTGTAGTATAAGTATTTCAAGTTCTTGTATCTTTCTTTATGCTTTGTAACACTTGTAAAAGAACTTGAGAAAGCAATATACTGCCTCCTTGAAACCCATACTCTCTTGTTCTGTCTCTTGCTTTACTTGTGTTCTTTGTATCACTTTGGTTAACCAGTTCACTGTTTGATTAAAGTTTAGTTAATCTCCTCATTGTGTTGTTGTGTTGTAATTGTGTTTAAGCCCTTAAACGGTCCTGCAATTGGTATCAGAGCTTTCCAGGCTCTTGATATAAGATCTAACCATCTTAAGATCCCTCACACAACAAAAAACTAAACTCTTCAAATGGCTTCCATCTCAAAGACTGATATGGAGACTGGAACCATGAACAAATCCCCACTGATCACTCTTGATGATTTTGACACCTGGTGCATGAGGATGGAAGGCTTCATCAGGTCTCTTGATTCAAGAATGTGGGAATCTGTTGAGAATGGACCTTTCATACCCAGCACCCCCTCTGCTACTGGTGCTGGTATGATTCCTAAAGATGTGGCCAACTACTCAGATGAAGATAGAAAAAGAGTAGAGATTGACAGGAAGGCCATGACTGCTCTTCAGACTGCTCTCCCAAACTCTGTATACAGAGGTTTTAAGAAGTGCAAGACAGCCAAACAGCTGTGGGATGCACTGAAGCTGATGTATGAAGGCTCCTCTGAAGCCAAGGAGAACAAGAAAGATCTTCTGAAGCAGCAGTTTGAGAATTTCACCTTCAAAGCAGGTGAAACCCTAGTGGATGGAGGAGTTCCTCTTGAGAACAGGGACATTGTAAGGAAGTTCATGTCCTCACTTCCTAGGCAATGGACACACTATTGTGTGGTGATCAAGAGGACTGAGAACCTTAAAACTCTTACTCTTACAGAGTTGTATGGGATTCTCAGTGGATACCAGATGGAGATGAACATGCAAGGTTCATCTGGCAACTCCAACAATCAAATGGGTTCAGCCCTTCATGTGGTTGAAAGGGACAGCATAGAACCCCAACATCATCTCATATGCTACCCTGACAACTCACAAAAGGGTCCTTTCATCACCTTCCCGGAGACACCAAGGGAGAACTTTACTCAAGGAAGCCCATTCCAAGAGACAAGTTCTTCTCAAGCCTTTGTGTCTACTGATGAAAGCTGTGGGAATTATCTCTTCACTCTTGAAGACCTGGACTGTATCCATCCAGATGACCTGGAATACATGGAGATAGTTCAGCAGATGGCTCTCCTCACTCACAGAGCCAAGAAGTTCTACAAGAGGACAGGAAGAAGATTTCCAAGCAATGCTACCAGTGGTAAGTTTGGGCTGGATAAAAGCAAAGTTAAGTGTTACAACTGTAACCTTATGGGTCACTTTGCTAGGGAGTGTAAGGCACCTAAAGCAAATGGGGGCCAAACACAACCCAGACCAAACTACACTGACAAAGCCCCTCAGGCTGAGAAGACAAAGCAACATGCTGCTGTTGCTGTTGAAGAGGGAGGCTTTGACTGGAGCTTTCAGGTGGAAGATGCTTCTCCAAACCAAGCACTGATGGCTGACCATGATGAAGCCAAGGTATTGGAACATCTCTGCTCTCCTGAATGCATTGCTAAAGTAAATAGATACAGGTCCTACAACTTAGAGATGAGATCTGATCTTGAGTCATTAAACATATTAAAATCTGATTTTAGAAAGTCTGAAAATGATTACAAGTTAAAGATAGAGGACTTGGAGAAAACCATTTCAGTACTAAAACATGAACATACAGATTTTAGAACTCAGATCCAAGATCTCATCACTAAGTTGACTGAGTGCCAGGCTGAGCTTGTGATCAGCAAAGCCAAGGCAGAGAAGAGTGTTCTTGAAGAAGAGACCTTCAAGAACATGATATCCTCATCCCTGCACAACAAAGTTTGTTATCAAAATAGACAGGGACTGGGATCAAATGAGATAGCTCCTCCACACACAATCTTGTCTGTAAGATCTCCTAGGTGTGGAACTTGTGAAGATGAGCTTCCTCTCATAGATCCTATAAGTGAGGATGATGAAGAAGTGATAGTGAAGAATTCCTCTGAGAAGAGTGAAGAAGAGGATTCTTCCAAGGGCCACTATCCTTCTGAGGAGAAGAAATCAACTGTGATGACCAAGTCCAAGAGAAAGAACTTGATCAGGAAGAGCAAAAGGAAAGCAAAGAAGGCTCAAGAAATCAAGGCTACTTTTGATGCTAAGCAGAAACAAGTTTTTATCTCTGCAGGTTTCAAAGTAGTAAGGACTGAAGACATCAACCAAGACTCCTCAGCTAAGAGTCATGGTTCTTGTTCAAATCATCTCAGTGCAAAGAAGAAGACTGAGCTGCTGTGTACCACTGCTGCACAGCCTGGACCATCAAACTCCAAGAACAGTTCACAGCCCAAAAGAACTGTCTCAGCATCTACCAAGATGAAGGTGGAGAAGGGATGTGACCAAAGCCAGTCTTGCTCTCAAAAGGAGACTTCTTTGAAGAAGAAAATGTTGTGTGTCATGTGTGAAAGTACTTCTCACATTGCTAAGGATTGCCCATACAATCCTAAAAGTACTGTCCACATGACCAATACAAAGACTTCAAAGAGTCTCAAGAAGTCTCAAGCTTCGGAAGGAAAGTCTGTTTCCTTCGGAAGCTCCAAATCAAAGAAGAAGGTAAATGGAAAATTACCTTCGGAAGCAAAGTTGGTCTCGGAAGAAAGGAGTTCTTCCGAAGCACTGAAGTCTGCTGCAGTGACTGTAGATTCTTCCGAAGGTTCAGTCATCAAAACTTGTGAAGTTCCAAAAGCTTCTAAGGTTTTGAAGGTCAAGTCCAAGACTCCAAAGGTGGTGTGGAAGTCTAAGAAAGACCAAATGACTGAAGTTTCTCCATCAACAACAGCTGAAGATCCCCATAGTACAACCATAGGATCTATTACTGTTGCATTACCTTCTATTACACTTAATGAGCCCAAGACAAGTAAGGCTTGGGTTTCCAAATGTAACTAATCATTTTCTTTGTGCAGGAACAGCTCAAGACAAACAGGAATGTCTGGATAATTGACAGTGGCTGTTCCAGGCACATGACAGGCAATAGGTCTCTACTCCATAATTTTGAGAGAATTGATGGAGGACCAGTTGCTTTTGGAGGAGATGAAGGTGGTTACATTTCTGGAAGGGGCAAGGTCACAAATGGTAAGCTCAGCATTGAGAAGGTAAACTTTGTTAAGGAGCTTGGGTACAATCTTCTGAGTGTATCCCAATTTTGTGATCAGAGTCATAACATGCTCTTTACTGAGCATGAGTGCATTGTTCTCAAGCCTGGTGTGGTCATTCCTCATGAGCATATCCTGCTCAGAGCCCCCAGGAAAGGGAACATGTACAAGATGGATTTGCAAGAAACATCTCCCTCTGGAGAAGTTTCATGCTTTCTATCTAAAGCAAATAGTGATGAGTCTTTCCTATGGCATAAAAGAATGTGCCATGTAAACTTTAAGAACATGAATAAATTAATTAAACATGATCTGGTAACTGGAATGCCAAAGAAAGAGTTTACAAGTGATGATCATTGTGTTGCATGCCTGAAAGGGAAGCAACACAAGGTATCTCACAAGCCTAAGGAAAAGAACTCCATCACTACTCCCCTACACTTGTTACATATGGATCTCTTTGGCCCCACCAGTGTAATGAGTTTAGGAAGGACCTCTTACTGTCTGGTGATCACAGATGATTTTACAAGATTCACTTGGGTCTTTTCCTTAGAACTAAGGATGAAACCCCTGAGATTCTGAAGAATTTCATCTTAAAAGTTGAGAATCAATGTGATCACAAGGTCAAAACCATAAGATGTGATCAAGGAACTGAATTCAAGAACCAAATCCTTGATACATTTTGTGATGAAAAAGGTATTACAAGACAATATAGTGCTCCCAGGACTCCTCAGCAAAACGGAGTTGCTGAGAGGAGAAACAGGACACTTATTGAAGCTGCAAGAACTATGTTGTCTGACTCTAAACTGCCTATCACCTTCTGGGCAGAGGCAGTTAATACTGCTTGCTATGTGCAAAACAGAGTTTTAGTAGTTAAGACACATGGTAAGACTCCTTATGAACTTTGGCACAAGAGGAAACCTTTCATTGGTTTTCTCAGGTCATTTGGATGTCCCTGCACCATCTTGAATACCAAAGATCAAATTGCCAAGTTTGCTGAGAAATCAGATGATGGACATTTCATTGGATACTCTTCCCAAGCTAAAGCTTATAGAGTATACAATCTCAGAACTAGAATTGTTGAGGAGTCAGCCAATGTGACTTTCAATGAGCACACTCCCTGTGTGGCTGGTTCTGGTCCGGATTGGCTGTTTGATCTTGATTTAGTTACCAACTGTTTTAACAAATCTTGTGAGCATGTTTCAGGATCTGCAGAAAATTTAAATACAGGTGATCCTGATCCAAGATTTGAGCTAGGAAGACCTTCAACTCATACATCTTCAGCTCCAGTTGGAACTACTTCAGCAAATGAGGTTTCTATCAGCACAACAATGACAAATTCAGCTGATACATCTGGCATGCCTTCAAATTCCAGCTCAGAGGCCTCTCAACCAGATAAAGACACCTCACTTGTAGAAGACAACAATGGTGATGGTGATAGTGATCAGGAATTTCTTGATGCTAATAACCATACCATAGATGACAACATCAATGATGTCACACACTCATTGGATCAAGTTAATCTTGATAAGTGTGATAATGTGGAGGGTGAATCTTCCAGACCAGATCTAAATTTCTCAAATTTAGATCTTTCTCAGCAACTTGCTGTGATCCCTCAGCTAAGGATCCACAAGTCTCACCCCACCACAAACATCATTGGAGATGTTGTCACAGGGGTAAGAACAAGAGGACAAACCCATGAAGCAAATGTTTGTCTTCACTCTTGTTTCTTATCTCAGATAGAGCCCAAGAAAGTTGATGAAGCTCTAAAGGATGGAAGTTGGGTTGAAGCTATGCAACAAGAGCTGCTTCAATTCAAAAGGCAGAAAGTTTGGAACCTTTGTCCTCTTCCTCATGGGAAGACTACCATTGGAACCAAATGGGTTTTTAGGAATAAGAAGGATGATAGAGGAATCATCATCAAGAACAAGGCAAGACTAGTTGTTCAAGGATACACACAAGAAGAAGGGATTGACTACACTGATGTCTTTGCTCCTGTAGCAAGACTAGAAGCTGTTAGGATATTCCTGGCATTTGCTGCATCCAAGAACTTCAAGGTCTACCAACTTGATGTAAAGTGTGCTTTCTTATATGGAGTGATTGATGAGGAGGTTTATGTCAAACAGCCACCTGGTTTTGTAGACCCTGATCATCCTGATTATGTCTGCAAGCTTGACAAAGCTCTTTATGGGCTGCATCAGGCACCCAGGAAGTGGTATGAGACACTATCTGAGTATCTCTGTAAACATGGATACAGGAGAGGTACTATAGATGGAACTCTCTTCATCAAAGGACAGGGAAATGACTTATTGCTGGTTCAAGTATATGTAGATGACATCATCTTTGGTTCAACTAATCCAAAGCTCTGCAAAGACTTTGAGAAGCTGATGAAAGACAGATTTGAGATGAGTTCAATGGGAGAACTCAACTTCTTTCTGGGAATTCAAGTGAAGCAGGTTGAAGATGGCATCTTCATAAGTCAGTCAAAGTATGTTCAAGACATACTCAAGAGGTTCAACATGACTGATTGTAAGATTGCTAAGACACCCATAGCCAGAAACCACTCCCTTGGTCCAGATCTTGAGGGGGAGTGTGTAGATGAACATTATACAGGGCTATGATTGGGTCTCTTATGTATCTTACAGCTAGCAGGCCTGATATCATGTTTGCTACATGTATTTGTGCAAGATATCAAGCCAACCCTAAGATGTCTCACTTAATCACTGTGAAAAGGATTTTAAGATACCTCAAAGGTGCTTCAACACTTGGTCTATGGTATCCAAAGAATCCAAATTTCAATCTGTATGCCTATACAGATAGTGATTATGGTGGTTGCAATATGACTGCAAAGTCTACATCTGGGGGATGTCAATTCCTTGGTGGAAGGGTGGTCTCATGGCAATGCAAGAAACAATCCTGTGTGTCTGCATCAACTGCTGAGGCTGAATACATTGCTGCTGCAAGCTGCTGTGCTCAAGTGCTTTGGATTCAAAATCAGATGCTGGACTATGGATTTAACTTCAAAGAGACTCCTATCCACATAGACAACAATAGTGCTATCTCTATCACTGAGAACCCTGTGCAGCACTCAAGGACCAAACACATCAACATCAGGTATCATTTAATAAGAGATAACTATGAAAAGGATTAATTAAACTAGTCAAAGTTCATACAGATGAACAATATGCTGATCTGTTCACAAAAGCTTTTGATGAACAGAGATTTAAGTATCTGATATCAGCTATTGGGATGATTAACTTTGAGTAGACTTTTCTTAAAACTAATTCTAATTATTTCTTCTTAAAATATGTGTGTCCTAAGTTGTCTAGTTCATCACTTTCATAAGCTCATGTTTTCTTTGGATGTAAAATTCTTTTTGAAGACTTTCCTTAGATTCTTGAAAATTTTTGATACTTCGGAAGATAAAATTTTATCTTCGGAAGAAAAACATGTCTTCAAAATAAATAACTGTCTAAGAGATTTTACCTTCGGAAGAAGTCAAATTCATCTTCCGAAGCTTAAAATTCTTATCTCAGACACTTATTTATTTTTAAGGACCTTTTCCTTCCGAAGCAAAATTAACCTTCGGAAGCTTTGTTTATTCCTATACAAAGCATCCAAGGGTTTATTTCTCTTCCGAAGCATAAATCTTCAAGACTCTCAGGAAAATCTTCCGAAGCCATTTTAGCTTCGGAAGCTTTTTCAATCAAAACTTCCGAAGACAAATAAACTTCGGAAGCTTTTCGAATTCCAAGAAAACTACTTTTTGAGCAAAAGTAAACTACCTTTTCAGAGGTGGGACCGACTTCCGGATTTCAAAGTTTATCCTCTTTCATTAACTTTGGTTCAAATCCCTTTTCACATAAATACCCAACGGTTCCCCCTCTTTCCCACTATCTTCCTCAATTCTACTATTCCTCTAACCTAATTCTCTAAACCGCCTTTGCTTTCTACCTTTCTTCACCCTTAAGCTTCTGAAATGGCCAACCTTAACCGCAGAAACAACCCAGATTTCTCCATGCAACTTCACAGGCAACATAATCAAGTTGCTCTGTTAAGCTCTGAGAAAGATGCAAGTTTCTCAGAGATTTGCCAATTCTTGACTCTGTCAAACTATTTCACCTCCCTGACCATTGATCCTACTCTATATGAGGATCACTTGCTTGAATTCTGGAAGACCTGCCAAGAGGTCATTATGGATGGGGAGAAGGCACTGTCTGCCACAGTGCAAGGGAGGACAATCTTCATCACTCCGGCCATCATTAATCAACATTTGCAGCTGGATGATGAAGAAGGTGAGGTGTCCTTCCCAAAAGAAGCTGTTAATCATTCTTTTGAGCAGATGGGCTATGAGGGAGATTTCTCTGTAAAGACCTTCAGGAAAGGGAAGGTCTCATCCCAATGGAAATTCCTGCTCCATGTGGTTATCCACAGCTTATCAAACAAGCATGGTGGATGGGACCAGATTCCTGAGGATCTCTCCTTTATAGTTCATGGAATGGTTCAGGGGGTCAAGTTCAGGTATTCACAATTTGTTTATACTAATTTACTTGCAAACTTAGACTCCTTAGAGTATTACATGTTTCCTAGATATGTTCAACACATTCTCAACTGTGAACTGGGCTCACAGTTGAGGGAAACAAGTAATATTCTTAAATTGGGACAGATGAAGCCCGGCATCTTTAAAATAATGAAGAAGCCAACTGTAGGCTTCTCAGGGGTAGAAACAGCCCTAGTCCCAAAAATGTTAGAGCTCATTGCTCAAGGTGACAACCTAGCAACACAAGCTAGTGTTGAACCCACACCTCTTTTATCCTTACCCCTAAAAAGACCAGAAATCACCCTCACCTACCAAAGAAAATCCAAACGAACCCCTGCTCAGGCTATTGAGTCTGTGCAGGCCCCCAAATACTCAACCTTACAGGAAGAAGTGGACACTAGAGCTCCCACTTCTCCTGAGGAGCAAACCACTCCCATTACTTCACCTATCAGGGCTGAGGTTCCTCAAGCTCACCCTGATGAGCTCACTAGCCCAACAGCCTTAAGCCTTCACTCTGAGTCTCAACACTCAAGTGAACAACCTTCAGGGGACAGCTACCATCCCCAGCCTTTGGATCTCAACCAACCAATTCCCAACCTATCCTTTTATACTGATGAAGACTTAGGATTCAGTGAGTACCATGAGTCTCTCTTCTCCTCCCCTACTCAAAGAGAGATGAGTACCTCTGACTCTCCTCAGTCTATCCCACATCAGTCACCTATATTGAGGTGGACACTTCTGAACCTGTTCAGGATGTCCATATGGAAGAGGCTCTCACTTTTGAAAGTGATTACATCATTAAGACCTCAACCATGGCAACTCAGCCCACTGGCATCTCAACTGAGGCTGCCAGTGAGCAGAGGAAAACCAGCAGCCAAGAAACTCAAGCTGGTGGTGAGAGAGAGGACTTTGGTCCAATCATCTCATCCCCCAATGATTCTTCTGATGAAGATGAGGGGAATTTGAGACTAAAGGTGCAAAATTGTCAAAAACATGCACCTATTTAGTCTCTAAGGTTAGTCACTTGGAATCTCAGGTGACTACCCTGCAAAACAGGGTCAATGATCAGCAACTCCAGATTTCATATCTGAAGGAAAAACTAGCTGGGAGACCTTTAAGGAGAGCTCAACCAGGAACACAAGAACCTGTGGAAGTGATTGACTTATCCTCCAGCTCACCTATGCAAGTGGGTGATGCTACCAAAAAAGGGGAGAAAGTTGTTACAACCACAGAACCTGGGAGTTCTTCAGAGAGAATGGACATAGAGGACTCACCATCCTCACTTGCTGTTGTGCATTCTCAGCAACTTCCTCAAGTTCACATTAATGTGGACTCTATAGACTCACTCATCAGGAGTCTCTTTGAGGAAGGTATACCAAGGGCTGTCTCATCTCCACCACAAGGAACTGGCAACTACATCATAAGGTGGAGGTATGATGATGACAGAAGAGCCCTTATACTTCACAGAGTTCAAGGCCAACAAGAAGTTTTTCAATTCCAAAGCCTGAGCTTCTATGAAAGACTGGATTTAGTCAACTTGCCACTTGTCAATCCAAGCAATTCAAGACAAGCTGACAGGCTGGCTCAAAGAATCCAAGACAGGATCCTTGCAGAGTTCACTCTAAGAAGGAGACTTAGGCAATCAGGCAATGTCATCGGTCAACTGGATGTTGAGGTGGACCCTAAGATTAGTTTCATAGGGGAAACCTTGACTGAAGGCCCAGTGGCAGAACCTGAGACCCCTGTCTCATCATCAACAACTGCTGCAGAGGTCCAAACTCCATCTGAGACACCTGCTGGTGAAGGTGTTTCTCAGCCTCTCTCTGGCCAGAGCATGGAAGCTACTCCAAGCAATGAAGGCCAAGCCTCAATCCACCCTGAGTCACAAAGGTCTGTTGGTGACAAAGGGAAAAGATAATGACTCCTGAGGAAGTTAAGGAGGAAGAGAGAGAGAGGAAAAGGAGGCTAAGGGGAGAAAGTTCTACTGGGTCATCTAGCTTCATGCAAGCTGCAATCAGGGCTGCCCCCAGACCAAATACTCAAGATGATGAGTTAAGGGCAGTCAGAATTACCTATTTACAGACCAGGAACTATGACATTGATGAAATCATCTCCCTCCCCTTAGAAGAGTTAAATGATGGCTGACATGGAAGTGTCAAGAGAGTTGAAGGAGAAAGAGGATGCAAGGTTACTTCTCTAACTCAAAGAGGAGAAGAGACAGAAAAGACTTTACAAGCATGCTCCCACTCTCTCAGCAGTTCAAGAAAGTCCTGCACAGGAAGATGTGGCTCCACAAGAACCTCAGGTAGATAAAAAGAAGATAGGATCAAGATGATCAACTACCTGAGTGCCACAGGCTTCTATCAGGCAGATGCACTTCTTCCCCTGTCCTATGACTTCATTGAGTTCGAGTACCTAAAGCAACTTGAGCTTGAGCTAGTCAAAGAAAGAAAAACAACCAAAAGGAAGCTAAGGGAAGAAGCTGCAAAGTCAAGAGCCATCATTCAAAAGAATGCAAAGAAGTCTGCTGACAGACAAAGAATGGTGAGCTTCTTGAAGCTATATGGATTCTCCGGAAGGAGACTTGGCCCCATGTCTCTATCCACTATGGATGAGCATATAAGGGTGATCAAGCAGAAGATTAAAAGTGGAGAACTTATTGACTTGCACTCTCTTCCAAGTCAAGTCCCACCTGAAGTGGAGGTCAAGTTTGAACAACCAAGACACCTCAACCAGCACCTCCAGCTGAGCCTCAGCAAGCTTCATCTTCTGATCCTAGGCAGGGTCAAACTCCCTCTCCTTCTAAACCTGTGAGGGAGGAACACCCAACTGAGAAAGACACTGATGATTAACATGGTGCTGCAGACCAGTCTTCTCAGTTAAAGACATCCAAGAGGAAGAAGAGGATGGCTTCTAAACCACAGACTAAAAAGAAGAAGCCAAAGTTATCTACCTCTGCACCTCAGGCTGAATCAGATCAACCTGAGGAAGTGCATGATGAGGCAGCCCAATCTACTCCTATTCAAGTGGCTCCTCTAACAATTGAGACACCCATCTTGTCTTGGACTTACTCTACCAATCTAGAAAGATGGAATGTTATCAGAGATCAAGGTGTTGAGAATGTTTACTCATGGCAAGACATAATCAACTTACCTCTGCATGATCTCTTTGAGATGAGAAGATACTATGAGAGTCTTGATGATCCTGACCATCTAATGAAGAAAGGAATGGTCCTGATTGTACTCAAGACTACCAACATTTGAAGATCTTCTAAGTGTTTTGGTAGCATCAGCCTAGGGGGAGTTTGTAAGGATTCCTGAAGTCTGATGCAACCCAAAACATCCTAAGTGTCTCAGCAACATGCACTAAGTACTGAAGTGAAGAATGCTTCGGAAGTTTTACACAATGCATTAGAAAATACTCTAAGTGTAAAATCTTCCGAAGCCAAGACCAATATCTTCCGAAGCCAAACATGAAGTCTTCCGAAGCTTCAGAGACAAAGTCTTCCGAAGCTTCAGCCTATGAAGACAGATTTCTTCCGAAGACTTTTAGTACACATGCTTTATCTGATGTACTGTTCCATAAAGCACCTTTTCCACTGCATCTCTGTAAAGTCACCAACTTACATGAGTTGGTGAAAAGGTCCACGCTTTTGGTAACTATACATTGAGGTCTTGAGTCTATAACTTTCCACTTTATGTACTTTATCCTTTTTGTAATGTATAAGGATGTGAGCTATGGCATATCATAGTCACAAGGTCAAAAGGCAGATATGCCTTTTGATCCTATAATTGATTTTGTTAGTGTCTAGTCAATTGTATCCAGCTGGCTTTCAAAGTATAGCCGGCTGTAGGTTGTAGTATAAGTATTTCAAGTTCTTGTATCTTTCTTTATGCTTTGTAACACTTGTAAAAGAACTTGAGAAAGCAATATACTGCCTCCTTGAAACCCATACTCTCTTGTTCTGTCTCTTGCTTTACTTGTGTTCTTTGTATCACTTTGGTTAACTCAGTTCACTGTTTGATTAAATTTTAGTTAATCTCCTCATTGTGTTGTTGTGTTGTAATTGTGTTTAAGCCCTTAAACGGTCCTGCACTAGGTCAACTACCTCGGTCTCAGCAGGCTGTGGGGTGGGATCTATGGCCTCAAGAGTGGGGTCGACTGGCTGAGGATTTGTAGTGATAGGAGCAGACCGTAGGGATGGCTCAACAAAGATATGAGACATGGTCAGTGGAACGGCCATCGGGAGTTGCGGCCCGATGATACGCCCGACTCCCGGGACAAGCTCCTCCGGGAGTTCGCATGAATCTCGGGTGTACACGCCCACCAATACGTGCCGAGAGGAGGACTAGGTAGTATGGAGAATCGAGTCGAGGGTAATGCCTCCGGGGCGTCATGTGTAGGGTCAATAGTAGGTTCGGTGACGGGGATAACAGGTGGTGTAGGGGTCTCGGTCTCAGTTGCACCAGTCGGCTTAATCAAGGCATCGGGAGTAAAAGTTGGGAGGACAGATGTGGATCCTGCAGAAGAGGTCGGAGATGTGGGCTCGTACTCCTCATCCGAATCAAAAATGTAAATAGGCATCGATGCTGAAGACATCTCTATGACAAGGCAATACACAAGTACAATTGATATAAGTTGAGTTAATGTATAAAGCGATAAAGATATGTAATGAACTACAGTTATAGTCTAGGTCCACTAAATGCAACCTAATTCCCTATAACCAATGGCTCTGATCCAATCTGTCACACCCCAACCACAACAGTTTCTCGCGGGGCGTGATCATCATGGAAACCATAGTCATTGATCGACCACTACATGGTTTAGTAAACATACGTTGCAAATAAGTTTAAAAATACATAATTGTTTTAGAGTTGAATTGCAGAAGTAGTAGAACTAGTGTAATTGTTTTCAACACATGAAAAATACAACAATAAATGTCCCAAACAGCATAAATGGCCCTAAATGCGACGTGGACCAAGCTAGCTTAACTTGATGCAATGTCAAATACCTGAGAAAACTGCATGAAAATATGTCAACATAAAGTTGGTGACTTCACAGGTTTTAAAGTAATAGTAAACAATGTAATGGACCACAAGTCTTTCCATGATTTGATTTCGATCATACAATACTACAATATTATATAAGCACTGCAACCGAAGCTAGACTAAGAACGGGGTGAACAGGCTAATAATGCACCCGTTTAGACCTCCAGTCAAGGTTAGGGTAATTAACCCGGGTGGGGGTAGTCAAACCTAATAGTACTATCCATGATTACCTCGCTTTGGGAAATAAACTAACGGTCCGATTACAGGGGATTTCATACGGTAAGTAAAAAACTTATATAACATGTGAAATCATTGACGAGTAAATGTGTCCAAGAAAATTGTAATTTGCATGTAATCTCCCCCAAAAGGAAAATAAGTAAAATGGGGTCGTGAAACTCACCTGTGAAGTGATTCGATTGTGAAATCTGAAAGTATCCAAAGTGCTCGGGAAAATCCAAACTAAGTTCGCCCTAGAACAATCAAGGCAACTTATATCTAACTATTTGCTCCTACGTGTAATGTTACTATGTAACTATTTCATCCACACACTTGATAAAAAAGTGTTTGACTCGGCGACCCGTTGGTGACATAAAATGAATATTTGTGAAATAGATATATTACCAAAAACAATGTTAATAAATTATACTACACTTGAAAGTGTTCAAAAACATTTGTATCTTAAAGTTGACCTATTATTTGGGTACTTTAAATATCGTTTCGACTCGACCCGAGACGTGACTCGAGTGTTTAGTAATTAGTTATGTAAAATTACATATGAAATTATAGAAGCTAGGGTTTTGAAATAATCTTATTTTCTTAAATACAATAATACTTACATTATATTATTTGACTTGTAAATTTCAAAACGCGTTTAACGGGTTTTAATTATAGAAGCTAGGGTTTTGAAATAATCTATAGAAGCTAGGGTTAAGTAAGCTTTTAAATGGTCAAATTCGGTTAAAAACGCGTTTTAACAGGTTAAACGTAAAAACGAGGCTTTCAACTATTAGCGGCAAAAATTTCACAATTAAAGGACTTAAAACTTATAAAAACTTCCTTAAGATGATACCTACTGGTCCAAGACTCAAATTTATGGAAATTCTAAATTAACCATTAAAACTCTTCGGTTTTATCGCAACCGGGAACGTTAAACCCATAGGTTTTAAACCGGATCCATATTCTGGAAATTTGGAACACTTACTCAATAATAAGTCAAGTTTTACTCTAAGAAACTGATTTTGGTCTTAAGTGTCATAAAGAACAAGAAACCAAACTTGAGAGTAGAAACTGTCAATTTTGAAACTTGAGGAACTAAATTGTAAAATTTTACCAAACTTTATAACCGACTCTTATGAAACTAATAATCACTTGAACAACATATTTACCTTATATCCTTAACTTAATGATGTAAAATCCGAAATTATATGGGAAACCATGACCTGCCATAAAATGAAACTTTTTATACAAACCCTCACGGAATCAAAGCGTTATCTGACAACTAAATTTTTACACACTTGTTGCACCTTAAATAAGTTTAAAGCAGTAGCTTATCACCTAATACATTCATGATTAGGGTGCTAGACTTGAGATATTCCCGGCACACGAAGAGTTATTTTTGGCTTAACACCTAAGGTGAGTTCTAGTGATCCCCCTTTTTACTACTGTTTTGGGGTGAAACATGCTCTGTTACTTATGAACTATATTTGTACTTTACTTGGTGATTGTATGCGGGATTTATGGTTACCTGTTGATACTTATATCATGATCATTAATTCTTTCATGAACCGCTTGTTTTATATGGATAGATCTATTTGGGGAATCCCCCACACACAGTGGCTTCCGTTCTAGGAAGGGTACCCCACTGAGATCCTGAGGGGTCGTTTGTGGCATGTAACAGGTTTTCTTAAGAGACATTGGTGACCCATCCGGGCAGGTATGGTTCACTGGTTTGGGGCTCAATTCTTCCTTCGGGAATAGCCGGTTAAAAACAACTTTAGAAGAGGCCAACCGAGACTGAGTGCAGGGTTGATTATGATTCTCCCACGATGTTGAAACTATGATTCATTTCTTTTTATCAAATGAGGATTTGTTAAGCCCTTTTTGTTTTTAAACTTTAAGCACTTGAATTCACCAACTTTTTAGTTGACACAAATTTCTTTTTGAGCATGTTTCAGGTAATTTATGAAGAGATCCTAGCTGTTGTGAAGACCTAGACTTATCCCCGTGACCATGGCATTGGCTGATTTTACTTAATGAACAATTTGAACAATTTTACATTTCTGCTGAGCAAAATACAATTTGTTTCTCTGTTGGTTGTATAACTCATTCGGGGGCTTGATCAGTTTCTAGCCCCGGTATGTTTTGAAAACTTTTAATGCCATGTGATATTCTCTCATATTTGAGCTCTTGTAATGGTTTGTTTCCGCTGCCATATGTTGTTGCTAGTCTGTGACGTCCCACCCTACCTGGGCCCGGGGTGTGACAGATTGGTATCAGAGCCAAAGGTTGTAGAGAAGTCGGAAATGCCATAGTAGACCCTAGGCTACAACCCTGATGCCCTAGGACTGTCCTTGTGGGAAGTGTTGGGATGATCGGGTTTGGTAAATTGATGATTACACTTGATCAACGTAATCATGAATTTACCGGACGTGTAATTTCCATCACAGACCTTTAGGTGATGGTTGGACTTTTTCTGATTTACATTGATGATTTTGAAACTTATTTCAAAAAGGGGATTTAAATGATATTTATGATGAAATATGTTATCCGATACTATTTAAAGAGACTATTGATTTGGGTAACACGGATAGTGATATGTTGGAATAACAGATGCTACTGCCATCACTACTATTACTAGTACTATTATTATAATCATGAGCTATGAGAAATCAAATTACTCATGATGTATTTCTTATAGGACACAACGACTATGGCTGATAAAGGTAAGGCGCATGCTCACCCTGATACTGAGACCACTCCTACTGGGACCCTATGAAGGGCGAAGCCTCAGACTGAGTATGAGGCATACCTCCGCAGATGCGGACATCCAGGGTGGATATCCGTCACATCAGATGACACTAAAGCTTCTGAGGACTCTTCCTCCACGTCACCTTCCAGAAGCCGGACGCGCTCCCACTCTCCTCACGGAGCTGCTTCTACCCGCTCACCCATCCCACCTATAGGGAATAGGGGTGCACGTGTTGTCACCCGTCCACGCATGAGTGTTAGGCCAGGACCCTCAGTCTCCTTTAGGATGCCTCCTCCTCCTCCAGCACCAGTTAGGATTCCGACACCGGCACCTCCGCTGTTTGACCCACGTGATGAACATCTGATGCCACCAAGGCACAACATGTATGACGGCCCTAGCGTACTAGCTGGTGATAGGTACTCCCAGTCGAGCCGTCGGGCAAGCGACGTAGGACCCTCTGATGCGACACTGGATGAAATCTTGAAGACCGTTCGTCGTCACGAGTTGACTCTTCAGCACGCTACCTGGACCTCCCAGTCTGCTCAATTCCAGGCTATGATGGCTACGCATGGGGTGCAGCGGTTGGAACAGGAGCAGAGAAAGAAGAGCTCAGGATGGTTTGGATGGCTGAATAAAAAGTGGATGTGAGAGCAGGGGTAAGAAGCGGAATTATCTGTCTTTAGACAGTCGAAGGAAACTATTTGAATTATTACTCGATACTATTATTATTATTATCATGGGGGTTATGGCACCTTCCAATTTGTAAGAGCTTGACTCTGATTCAACTTTGCTGGATGATACTACTATCTCTATTTAACTATGAACTGTTTATTTGGATGCTAGGTTATTGGACTATTTAAATTAAATTGCTATATGTTGTGCCTTGTAATTAGTCCGTGCCCCTTTCTGATTGATTGTCTAACTGTTATGATACGCTTTGAATTGGACCTTGTAAGAATTTCTTAATGGGTTGTATATATATGTGCACGCCATGATCCCTCTTCTCGAGGCATGGTATAATAGGGTATTGATGCATAAGCTATTCGAAACAAATTTTGAGATGCTAAACAAATCTATTTGTGATACTATCAGAATGCCGACTCGCAGAGGAACACGATTTGGACGGCGAGGAGCCACTAGAGGCCGCCGTGAGGAAGCCAGACAAACTGGAAACCAACATACGCCACCAGGAACTCCACGCAGGGAAAATGCTAATCAAGAAAACGACGAGAGAATTGCTAACCTAGTATCACAACAACTTGCTAACGCCATCCCGACCATTATCGCTCAGATCAATGCTGATCGGAATAATGCTAATGGTGATGATCGGCCAGGGAATGACGAGGGCCACGACGAGGAAGCCGAGGTGTTAAAGAACGGATGCTCCTATAAGACCTTCATGGCATGTAAGCCTAAGGACTTCTACGGCACCGAGGGTGCTAAAGAGACGTACAGATGGATTGACGAAATGGAAGTTGTCTTGGACATTAGCGATTTCAAGATGGATCATATGGTGAGGTTCACATCCCAATCCCTCAAGGGATCAGCTCTTGAATGGTGGAAGTCGATTACTCAAACCCGTGGAAGAAATGTGGCTAACCGAATGAGTTGGACCGAATTCAGGGAACTGATGACCAGCAAGTATTGCCCCATCAATCAACTCGAGAAGCTGGAGACAGAATTCCTAAGTCTGGAAATGAAAGGTCCCAACTACACGGAATATATCAATCGTTTCTTAGCCCTATCCCGACTGGTTCCCCATCTGGTGACACCTGAATCTAAAGGTGTAGCACGATTCATCTGGGTGCTACACCCAAGAGTTAGGGGAATGGTCCGTTCCTCTCAGCCTTCAACCCTACAAGCTGCGGTTGACCTTACCAGCAGTTTGACTGATGACCTAGTTAAGGCTGGATGGACTGAGCAAGTTAGGGCTGATGAGACGAGGAAGTTTGTTGGTGAGAAAAGAAAGTGGTTTGAAGTAAAGAGAGCGGTTGGAAGTAGTAGCGGGTCAGGTAGAAAGAGTTCTGAAGGTGCGAGGCGCGATGATCAGGGAACCCGATGCCCTGTTTCAGATGCAAGAGAACAGGTCATTTAATCAAAGAATGCACTTTCGCACCAGGAAAACAATGCTATGAATGTGGGGATCCAGGGCACATGAGGAACAAGTGTCCTAAGCTGGGTAGAGACAAGGATGCCAAGCACAACAAGCCAAAGGGAAGAGCATTCACTATGGACCCAGCTGGAGGTCGTAGGGAACCTGATGTGGTTAACGGTACATTCCTTGTAAACAATCATCCTGCTACTGTTCTGTTTGATACTGGAGCGACTGCTAGTTTTGTCTCTAGTACTTTTAGACCTTTGATTGACTTAGACGTGTGTGCCTTGACCGATACGTTTACTGTAGAATTAGCTGACGGTAACATTTTAGAAACTAAAAAAGTCATCAAGGATTGCTCGCTGAACCTTAAAGGAAATACATTTAGGATAAATCTAATGCCCATTAAGTTAGGAGGATTCGATGTGGTTGTTGGTATGGACTGGCTAGCTAAGCATAGAGTCGAAATCTTATGTGATGTGCGTCTACTCAAGATACCGTTGAGCGACAAGGAAGTGTTAGTGGTACAAGGCGAAAGGAGAAACACCCTATGCCCCATGGTATCCCACTTAAAAGCTACCAAGAGCTTAATGAAGGGATGTCAGCTTTCATAGTTTATGTGATGAAAACCCAAAAGGAGAAGAAGATTGAAGATATTCCCGTGGTTTCTGAATACCCAGAAGTGTTTCCGGAAGACCTACCGGGACTTCCCCCGAATCGACAAGTTGAATTCCAGATAGATTTGCTGCCTGGTGCTGCACCAGTAGCCAAGGCAACGTACCGACTCGCCCCACCTGAGATGAAGGAACCGATGGTGCAAATTCAAGAACTACTGGACAAGGGATTCATACGTCCGAGTGTCTCTCCATGGTGTGCCCCGGTACTGTTTGTGAAAAAGAAGGACTGAACCCTGCCAATGTGCATTGATTACAAAGAACTTAACAAGCTGACCATAAAGAACCGTTAGCCTCTTCCGAGAATAGATGACCTATTTGATCAACAAAGGAGCAAGTGATTTCTCCAAAATAGATTTGATATCAGGTTACCACCAACTGAAGATAAGAGAAGAGGACATACCCAAAACGGATTTCCGAACTAGGTATGGACACTATGAGTATTTAGTCATGCCCTATGGACTGACTAATGCACCAGCAGCGTTCATGGACCTCATGAACCGCGTTTGCCGCCCTTATCTCGACAAGTTTGTGATCGTGTTTATCGAAGACATACTGATATACTCCCGTAGTAAAGACGAGCACGAGAAGCATCTCAGGCTAATTCTTGAATTACTCAAGAATGAGCAACTATATGCCAAATTCTCTAAATGCGAATTCGAGATGCGTAAGATTCAATTCTTAGAGCATGTGGTAAATGAGAATGGGATTCAAGTCGACCCTTCCAAGATTGAGGCTATAAAGGATTGGAAGAATCCTGAAACTCCCACGAAGATAAGGCAATTCTTAGGGCTGGTCGGATACTACCGACGGTTTTTAAAGGACTTCTCGCGCATAGTGCAACCCTTGACTGCACTAACTAAGAAGAACACAACCTTTTTGTGGGAACGAGAGCAGAATGAAGCGTTTGAAACGCTTAAGGAGAAGTTGTGCAGTGCACTTATCCTTGCTCTTCCGGAAGGAGTAGAAGACATCGTGGTCTATTGTGACGCTTCGCGTCAAGGACTAGGATGTGTATTGATGCAACGCAACAAGGTGATTGCTTATGCATCTAGACTGCTGAACGATCATGAGAAGAACTATACGACGCACGATCAGGAATTGGGTGCCGTGGTGTTTGCTCTCAAAATGTGGAGGCACTACCTCTATGGCATGAAGTGCATCATCTACACTGACCATAGATGTTTGCAACACATTCTTAACCAAAAGATGCTAAACATGCGTCAGAGAAGATGGGTCGAGCTGTTGAACGACTACGAGTGTGAAATCCGCTACCATCCCGGTAAGGCCAATGTTGTGGCAGATGCGTTGAGCAGAAAGGAGAGAGAGAAACCTCTTCGTGTACGAGCCTTAAGGATGAGTGTGTATACCAACCTTATCGCAAAACTAAGAGAAGCTCAAAACGAAGCATTAAAGGAAGAAAGGGAAAAAGAAGAAGGGTTAACCGGAATGGAAAAGCGATTTGAGACAGGGGACGATGGTACATACAAGTTCGAAGGGAGAACATGAGTGCCGAAGCACGGAGGAATTCGAGAAGTAATCCTCGATGAAGCACACAAGTCTAGGTATTTGGTTCACCCTAGAAGTGATAAGATGTACCATGATCTAAAGGCACTTTTCTGGTGGCCTGGAATAAAGAAATCAATCACTATTTATGTTGGGAAATGTCTAACATGTGCCATGGTAAAAGCTGAAAACCAAAAACCGTCCGTCAGGAACGTTACAACAGCCCGAAATCCTATAATGGAAATGGGATAACGTCACGATGGATTTTGTTACAAAGTTACCCAGAACGTTTAGAGGCCATGATGCTATTTGGGTGATAGTGGATAGGCTAACGAAATCAGCTCACTTTTTGCCAATTCGAGAAGACTACGACTTGACGAAATTGGCCCAACTATATGTCGACGAGATAGTAACTAGGCATGGAGTGCCTTTGTCGATCATCTCCGACCGTGATAGTCGTTTCACTTCCTGTTTCTGGAAATCATTCCAACAGGATTTAGGAACCCGTTTGGATCTAAGCACTATGTACCACCCACAAACCGACGGTCAGAGTGAAAGGACCATTCAAACGTTGGAAGATATGTTAAGAGCTTGCGTGATTGACTTTGGCGGAAACTGGAACAACCATCTCTCTTTAGTGGAATTCGCCTATAATAATAGTTACCACGCAAGTATCAAGGCAGCTCCGTATGAGGCTCTATACGGCCGGAATTGCCGATCACCATTGAGCTGGAATGAGATCGGTGATAGCCAAGTAATGGGACCCGACATCGTGTTGGAGAACACTGACAAGATTTTTAAAATTAAGGAGCGACTAAGGGCAGCCAGAGACCGGCAGAAGAAGTACGCTGATAGGAGATTGAAACCCTTAGAGTTTCAAGTGGGTGACTGAGTAATGCTAAAGGTAGCACCATGGAAGGGAACCGTGAGGTTCGGAAAGAGAGTAAAGTTAAGCCCGAGATACATTGGACCATTTGAAATACTTGCAAGAATTGGCCCAGTGGCTTACTGTTGGATCATAAGAGGCTGTTGCAACCAAAACCATATCACTTAGAAGATTTTGAGTACTACATACAAAGGACTTCCGAAGCCAAGTGTGGGACTTCCGATGGAAGAAAGAGCTCTTCCGAAGTCTAAGTGTAAAATACACTTCCGAAGGAGAACTCCAACTTCCGAAGGTAAAGAAGCTACTTCCAAAGGTTCAAGACTTGAAGACAAAGTTCTGAAGTCAGCTTCCGAAGTATAAAGAAGTCCTTAAAAGCCTCGGAAGCATAGAAGCATCTTCCGAAGTATAAGTGGCTTCGGAAGAACTTGTTCTTCCGAAGCCAGTTAACCTTCGGAAGACACTTCTATTATCCAGTAGACATAAGTATGGTCTGTCTGACAGTCCGCTGCAAATCTCTGAGATACTGCATGGCGTTTTCTCAAAAGCCATGTAGTTGACCATACTTTAATCTACTGTTTACCTTTTTATGTTAAGTACAGTTGCCATCTTTAGTTGGTGACAAAAGGTAAGTCATGGACATGTCATGACTACCATATCTTAGATAATACTTTATCTAAGATACCTTAACTATAGCATTGTAGTATATGCTTTAGTCTTAGGTTTCCAGCTGGTATCAAGTATAACCGGCTGTAGGATCTAGTATATATAGTTTCTCATTGTAACTCATGTTCTATGCTTGTAAGTGTCTTGTAATCTTGAGTTGACAAGTAATATTTACAAGTACCTTGAAAATATTTCTGCTTGTTGCTTTGATTACTTATTATATTATTATCAACTCTCGTCAAAGACATTGCTTCATCTTGTTTGAGTGACTATTATAAGTGAGTTTGAGAGAAATACAAGTGTTAAGTGACAAAACCCGATCCTGCAATTGGTATCAGAGCTTTTTAGGCTCTTGATTGTGAGATCTTACCATCCTAATCAACCAAGTTTTTCACTCCTCCTTATACCTCACTCAAAAATGGCCCTCATCAAATCTGAAGTTGAAATGGGAACGATGACCAAAGCTCCCATCATCGATCCTGAAAACTTCAGGTCTTGGAGCAGAAGAATGGAAGGCTTCATCAGATACCAGGATAGCAAGATGTGGCAGTCCATCGTGAATGGCCCGTACAAGCCAAAAGTTGATGGTGGAAACGGTGCCATGATCGAGAAGGCTGTTGAAGACTACTCCGATGAAGACAGGAAGAAGCTCGACATTGACAGCAATGCTATGACTGTTCTCATGACTGCAATCCCAAACTCCATCATGGTGGGGTTTGAGCATTGCAAGTCAGCCAAGAACTCTTTGATGCACTTGCTCAAATTACTCGAGCTCTAATGATTTCAAAGAAGACTCACTGAAGCAGCAGTTCGAGAACTTCACCTATATTGCTGGAGAAACTTTTAGCCAGCAATACTTCAGGTATATGGATCTTATCTCCTCCCCTCCAATCTGTGGGAATCACTCAAGAAATGTAGAGACCTTACCAGAAAATTCATGAGTGCTCTACCCATGAGTGGACTTTCTACTGTGTCCTCATAAGAGAACAGAGAATTTAAACACTCTCACCATGACCGAACTCTATGGGATCCTTGATGGATACCGTTTGGAAATGGAACAAGAAGGGTCACAAGCAAGCAGACCCTTGAGCCTTCCTGCTAGCAACGCTTTAATGGTTGCTGAAGGCTCAGGTATCTCTCAGTCTCAGCAGTACCTGTCATACACCCAGCAGCCATCTTGTTCATCTGGGCCTTACATCACATTCCCTGAGACTCCAAGGTCTCATCAAGCTCAGCAAAGCTCCTTTCAGGAGGGCTGTGCGTTTGTCTCAGGGAGTGGACACTCCAATGATCATCAGTTTTGCTTTGATGATCTTGAGTGCTTCAGTCCAGATGACATAGAGTATGTGGACATTGTCCAGCAAATGGCTCTCCTTACCTACAGAGCGAAGAAGTTCTTTAAGAGAACTGGAAGGCAATTCCCTCAAAACCCAATCACTAGCAAGTTTGGGTTTGACAAGAGCAAGGCTAAGTGTTACAACTGTAACCAGCTTGGCCACTTTGCAAGGGAATGCAAGGCTCCCAAGTCCAACCCGGGAACCTCACAGGCCTCCACACATCCTTCTACACCAAAGCCCAATGGGAAGTCAACTGAAACTGCAGCTATGGCTCAAGAAGTTGACTGGAGCTTTATGGTTCAAGATGTGACTCCTGCTCAAGCACTCATGGCAGGAACAGATGAAAATAAGGTATATGAACATCTCTGTACCCCTGCTTGTATTGCTAAGGTTAAGTTGTACCAGGACTACAATATGGAAATTAAATCCGATATTGAGTCTTTAAATGTGCTAAAATCTGACTTTAAAAGAGCTGAATCTGACTACCAAAAGAAAATTGAGGAGTTAGAGAAAACTGTATCTCTTTTAAAACATGAACACACCAACTACAAGACTCAAATCAAGGATTTAATATCCAAATTGACTGAGGCTCAAGCCCAGCTTGTCACAGCTGAGGCTCAAGCCAGGAAGTATGCTATTGCTGAGCAAAACTTCCAAGCCATACTTGCATCATCCTCTCACTCCAAACTTTGTTATCAAAACAAAAGTGGGTTGGGAACCAATGAAATTGCTCCACCACACTCTTATGAGTCTGTAAGACAACCAAGATGTGGTACTGAAGAGCAAGAGGTTCCATCTGTTGACCCACCTTGTAAAGAGTCAAAGAGTGATGCAACTGTGGAGACCATGACCATCACAGGGAAGGAACAGGTAATTGAGCCCTCCCAGACCAATGATGATCAATCCCTGACCACCAAAGCCAGAAGAAGCAGGGCTAAAGCAGCCAGAAAAACTGCCAAGAAGGTGGCTGAATCCAAGCTGAAGATAGACCCAAAGCAAAAGGGTGTATTCATATCAGCAGGATTCCAGGTGGTTGGACCTTCTGATTCAGGAAAGGAGTATAATACCAGTACTCCTGTCCTACCAAAGGATCAGAAGTTAAAGGGAAAGGTTGCTGATGAGGAGAAAAAGAACAAGAAACAGCAACCCTCCAATTCCCAGAAAATTAACATTGCATGCATAATGTGTGGTCTGCAAAACCACATGGCTAAAGATTGTTACTACAATCCTGCTAGCACACATTATGCAAATAATGTTAAAAGAGAAGGAGTCAGGGAAGGTTTCACATTTGGACCATATCAGATGGTTCAAGTGTTGAAAAAGGGAAAGCTTGTTTCCGAAGCAAGGCTTGTCTCGGAAGAAAACTCTTCTTCCGAGAGGAAAAAGGCTTCGGAAGTGAAAGCTGCAAAGACTCACAAAAGAGTCCCCTTGAAACCATCCCAGAAGAAGACTGCTTCGGAAGAAAAGGTGGTGAAGGTCTCTTCCGAAAAGAAAGAAGCTTCGGAAGAATGCCAAGCTACAAAAGCTTCATCAAGCTCATCTTCTATGATCAACCAAGGGATGGAATGGAAGATCAAGAAGATGCTGTAGCCCAAACCTCTTCTTCAAAGACATCCATTGAACCCCCATGCATAAATTTTGGTTCAATCATGTCACTTTCATTGGAAGAACCCAAGACCAAAAAGGCTTGGGTTTCCAATCAAAACTAATTATCTCACCTTATGTGCAGGGACATCCATATGACAAGAATAACAACATTTGGATAGTAGATAGTGGATGCTCCAGGCACATGACAGGGAACAGATCTCTCCTTCAACAATTTCAACATTATGATGGAGGTCCTGTCCAGTTTGGAGGTGAGGCCGGAGGATATATTTCTGGCAGAGGAAGTATATCCAACGGAAAATTAAAAGTTGACAAAGTTAACTTTGTCAAACAGCTTGAACACAACCTGTTAAGTGTTTCTCAGTTTTGTGATCAAAAGCATCAAATGCTTTTCACAGAACATGAGTGCATCATCCTCAAACCTGGGATGACAATTCCTCAGGAATTGGTGCTTCTTAGATCTCCCAGGAGAGGGGATATGTACAAGCTTGATATGAACAATGCTTCCCCAATGGGAGAAGTATCATGCTTTCTTTCCAAAGCTGATAGTGATGAGTCAACACTGTGGCATAAACGAATGTGTCATGTCAATTTTAAGACAATGAATAAATTGGCTAAAAATAACTTGGTACATGGTTTGCCTAAAAAGGAATTTTTCTGCAAAGATAACTGTGTTGCTTGCCTGAAAGGGAAACAACACAGGTCTTCTCATAAATCCAAAGTTGTTAACTCTATCACTACTCCATTACACTTATTGCACATGGATCTATTTGGTCCCACAAGTATAATGAGCATTGGAAGGAAATCATATTGCCTTGTGATAGTTGATGATTTTACTAGATTTACATGGGTATTCTTTTTAAGAACTAAAGATGAAACTGCTGAAACTTTAAAATCTTTTATTCTTAAAATAGAAAATCAAGTTGATCACAAGGTTAAAATAATTAGAAGTGATCAAGGGACTGAGTTTAAGAACTTTGTTCTTGACTCATTCTGTAACTCAAAAGGGATTGCCAGACAATACAGTGCTCCTAGAACTCCTCAACAAAATGGTGTTGCTGAGAGGAGAAATAGGACACTTATTGAGGCTGCTCGGACTATGTTAGCTGATTCAAAGCTGCCTCTAACATTCTGGGCAGAGGCAGTCAGCACTGCATGCTATGTGCAGAACAGAGTTCTTGTAGTAAAGCCACATGGAAAGACCCCTTATGAGCTATGGAACAAGAGGCCACCGTTCATTGGCTTTCTAAGGTCCTTTGGCAGCAGGTGTACCATACTTAACACAAAAGACAATTTAGCAAAATTTGCTGAAAAGTCAGATGATGCCATCTTTGTTGGATATTCCTCCCATTCTAAAGCTTACAGGGTTTATAACATTAAAAACCAACAATTTGAGGAATCCTCCAACATTGTAGTTAATGAGCACACTCCTTGTGTTAGGGGGAATGGCCCTGATCATATTTTTGATTTAGAATTGTTTCCAAACTATTCTAAACCATCTTGTGAGAATGTTTCAGCTGGAACAGGTGCTCAAGGCAATTCTGATGAAGATCAACTATTTGAGCTTCCCAGACCTGCTCCAAGTTCTCCAAGAACAACAAATCAAGTTCCTACTATTGAAAGATCTGACAGTATAACCATTTCAAGAAATAGTGGAACTTCAACAAGGGACTCACCTGATGATCTTCAAGTCTCCTCAGGTGATCCTACACAACACCAAGCTGATGGAAGCAGCATTTTGAAGGAACAGGCAACTGTTAATGATGCTTCACAGCAAAGAAATGATGATGTTTCTCTTTCATTCAATCAGTCCTCATTGAATGAGATTGAAACAACAGCTGGACCAAGTATTCAAGCTCCAGAGCAAAATATGTCCAACTTGGACCTATCTTTGCAGCTGGAGGTGATTCCAAGACTTAGAATTCACAATACTCATCCAGCTGAAAACATCATAGGGGAAGTCTCTGAGGGTGTGAGAACAAGGGGACAAACTCACAATGGGAATGTCTGCCTGTACTCATGCTTCTTATCCCAAATGGAACCCAAGAAGGTGGAAGATGCCTTAAAGGATAGTAGCTGGGTTGAATCAATGCAAGAGGAGCTGCTTCAATTCAAAAGACAAAAGGTTTGGAACCTATGTCCGCTACCATCTGGTCAAGTACCTATAGGCACCAAGTGGGTTTTCAGAAACAAAAGAGATGACAGAGGCTTGATTATCAAGAACAAGGCAAGACTGGTGGTTCAAGGATACACTCAAGAGGAAGGAATTGATTATACTGATGTCTTTGCACCTGTTGCAAGACTTGAGGCAGTTAGGATCTTCCTTGCTTATGCTGCATCCAAGAATTTCACTGTCTACCAGCTTGATGTCAAGTGTGCCTTTCTATATGGGGATATAGATAGGGAAGTCTATGTATGCCAGCCTCCAGGATTTGAAGACCCACAGCATCCAAACTATGTGTGCAAATTGGATAAAGCTCTATATGGGCTGCACCAAGCACCTAGGCTGTGGTATGAGACATTGTCTCAATTTCTTCTGAAGAATGGCTATACTAGAGGAACCATTGACAAGACTCTCTTTATCAGAAAGTCTGGGAAAGACATTTTGCTAGTTCAAGTCTATGTCGATGACATCATATTTGGTTCTTCAAATGACCAAATGTGCAAAGACTTTGAGAGCATTATGAAGAAGAAGTTCGAAATGAGTTCTATGGGAAAAATGGACTTTTTCCTTGGAATTCAGGTAAAGCAACTGAAGGAAGGGTTTTTCATCAATCAATCTAAGTATGTCAATGATATCTTAGAGAGATTTGATATGAAGGATTGTAAAGCAGCAAAGACACCCATACCCAGAAACCATGATTTATGCCCTGACTCTGAGGGGGAGGATACTGATCAACATCAGTATAGAGCAATCATTGGTTCTCTGATGTATCTCACAGCAAGTAGACCTGATATCATGTTTGCAACCTGCATTTGTGCAAGATATCAGGCTGCTCCAAAGGTGTCTCACCTAATTGCTGTCAAGAGAATCCTCAGATACCTCAAAGGAGCACCTAAGTTAGGTCTCTGGTATCCAAGAAATAGTGATTTTAATCTCTATGGTTACTCTGACAGTGATTATGGTGGCTGCAACATCAACAAGAAATCAACATCAGGTGGATGTCAATTTCTTGGTGGAAGGATCATCTCATGGCAATGCAAAAAGCAATCCTGTGTCTCTACATCAACTGCTGAAGCTGAATACATTGCTGCTGCAAGTTGCTGTGCTCAGCTGCTGTGGATTCAAAACCAGATGATTGACTATGGATTCAACTTCATGAGCACTCCTATCCACATTGACAACAACAGTGCTATATCCATCACTGAAAATCCAGTAAAGCACTCAAAGACAAAGCACATTGACATCAGGTATCATTTCATTAGAGATATTCATGAGAAAAATCTTATCAAACTAATCAAAGTTGATTCAAATGAACAATATGCTGATTTGTTCACCAAAGCATTTGATGAACAAAGATTTAAGTATCTTATTACAGCTATTGGGATGATAAACATTGACTAGTTAATCTCAATTGAAAACCTTTTCAATATGTAAAGTCTTATGTCAATACAATCTAAGCCCTGTTACAAAAGATCCTTTCTTATTTAACTAAGTATAAGTTCTTCCGAAGAGAAACTTGCCTTCGGAAGATATCTAGTATAACTTCCGAAGCAAATTTCTCATAGGATAATTTTCTTCTCGGAAGTGTACTAAGTCTCGGAAGAAGCGATTGAGGTAATCTCAGATCTACTTCCGAAGCACTTAATACTCTCCACTTGAAAGCAACATGTATCTTCGGAAGCAATTTATTTACCTTCGGAAGTACATTTGCCTTCGGAAGAACTTTACCTTCGGAAATACCTTATACTCGGAAGAAGGATTTTACTGTGTAACGGAAATCTTTTGGGCCCCACTCTGTAAAAAGTAAAGATTTTGTTAATGATGTCGGATTATTTAAATGGCTTAACCTTACCGCCCCTGTCACATCATCCTCTGAACCCTCACATCATCTTATCCAAACCACCCTTTAAACCGCCATTTCACCCATTTAAATACTTCCGGTTAATCACTTACACTCTTTTTACCAAATTCACTGCCCTAAAAGCTTTCTTCTTCTCCAATTTACCTCTCTCTCAAGAACTTTTCCTCTGCTATCTTTCTAAATGGCTCTAAACCCTCAGCACAACCAAGTCGCACTCCTTGACTCTTCAAGGGATGCTGACTTCTCTGATATTATCTCTTTCTTAGCCCAATCTTCATACTACACAGCACTGACTGTAAACCCTACCATTTACACCAACCAAATGTCCGAATTCTGGGCAAATAGTCGGGTTGAAACCCTAAATGGGGTTCGTGCTATCAGGTCAAGTGTATGTGGCCAAGAGTTGGTCGTTACTGAACAAATCATCAGGGAGCATCTTGAGCTCCATGATGAAGGCGCACCGACGGAATTCCCCAAGTCTGAGTTAGATAACTCTTATCTCCAAATGGGATACGGTGGAGATGTAAGCAGGTCTACAGTCTACAAATTCAACTTCTCCTACAAGTGGAAGTTCCTGCTACATGTGGTTCTTCACTGCTTATCTAACAAATCCGGGGGATGGGATCAAATTCCCTATGAACTCGGGTGCCTAGTTCATGGGTTGGTACAAGGCCTGCGCTTCAACTACTCCAGGTTTGTGCTGACTAACCTCATGGGAAATCTGCAAAGGGACACATTCTTTATGTATCCCAGATTTCTACAGCACATAATCAACTGCGAGCTAGATCAGAGTAAGCTTGTCTGTGCAGCTGCTCTGTCTGCTCCTCAAATGAGGCCGACCATCTTCAAAGTTTTGAAGAGAGTGTCTACCAACTACACTGGAAGGGATACCGCACTACTTCCAGGTATGATTGAGCCAATGGCTCCTGGTGACATCCCTGTTATCCCCACAGGTGATGAACCCACACCAGCAACTACCCTCACCATTCCAAATCTACCTTCTCCTCCAATAAAAGTCACCTATCAGAGACGTACCAAACGAACCCTTGTTCAATCTACTCTGATTGAACAAGCCCCTCCTCTTCAAACCAAAAAGGCTAGAGTGGAACAAGGGGCTCCCACTCAGCCAGAGGTCCCCCAATCCTTCACTATTGACCTCAATATGGGTCTTGAGTCTCCTCAGTCTCAGACCCATGAGCCCATAACCCCAGCTGATAGCCCTCAGGGTGAGTCTCTATACTCCCCTGAGCAGCCACCAAGGGACAGCTCAATGCCTTTTGACATTGATCAAAGTCCCGGGTCCTTAGGTCTTCATTCCTTCTCTTTTACTGACCTATTGACCGGAGCTGGTGAAGAGACTATGTCTCTCCAAGGCAATGAAGTTGATCCACAACACCCCATTAAGGATCAACAGAGCCTAGAGAAACCTCTTGTCTCTAGCCCACACCAGCAAAGCCCTACTGAGGTGAGTCCCACTGATGTGGAGGGGACTCATGTAGATTCAGCTGCCACTACTGAAGGAGCCTCATTGGATCCTCAGGACAGTGGTAACGATAGTCAGACTGAATCTACGGCAACCATGCCCTATGATGCCTCTGAAAGAGACATCATTGTGCAAGGGAAACCAGGGTGCCAAGAAACCACATCTGGTGGTGAGGATGAACATACTAGGTATGTTACCTCATCTCCCCGTGATTCTTCCAAAGAAGATGAGGGAAGAATGCAACTCACAATAAGAGACCTACTTTCTAAAGTCTCAAACCTTGAATCAAAGGTTAAGACTTTAGAGGATAGGTCTGCCACTCAGCAACTTGAGATTGAAAGTCTCAAGGTCAAACTAGCTGAGAAACAGATTGAGAGATCTGTTAGGCATGTACCAGTTCAAGTCTCCTTGACCTCTTCCTCTAGCTCATCTACCTCTCAAGATGATGCTACCAAAAAGGGGGAGAATGTTGAGGAACAAAGTCAAAGACAGGATTCCATCAGTCAAGCTCTCACTTCTTTGAGCTCAAGACAACAAGCTGCCATCTTCCCTGAGCCTCCTCCAGTTGTGTTTCAAGTGGATCAAAGGATGCTTCAGGATCTAAATAGGATCTTCAACAAGTTCCTTTTAGAGTCCCTCATTGATCAACCTAGTCCGGATATGTCTGTGATATACTTTGGAGCTCAAGAGCTTCAGAGGTTGAATGCACCTCCTACCACTGTTGAGGAAGTTGGTCAACCTAAGGCCCAAGTGGAACCTGAGATTGATTTCGAAGGGGAAACTAGGACTGATGGCCCAGCAACTGAAATAGTTGGGACAGAAGGTGTGTTTTCACAGGCTTCCGAAGCACAATTCGAAGCCTCGGAAGAACCAACTCAAACTTCCGAAGCTGAAATTGCTGCTGCGGAAGGACTGTTCTCTCTTTCCGATGATCTAATAGTCACAGATGCAATTCTGGAACTTGCATCTGAGGTTAATAGGGAGGACTTTCTCAGCCAACCACTAGCCATTACATCTGCATTGACCTCAGCTCCTACCTCCACCATCCAACCTGAATCTTCTACCCAAGAACCACCAAAGTCTAGCACTTCCGAAGACATTAAAGGCAAAAGGAAGATGACTTCGGAAGAGCTTCAGGAAGAAGAAAGGCTGGAGAAACTTAAAAGGAAAGGAAGACTGCCAACTGGGAAACTGTTAGCTGCAAGTTCAAAAGCAGCTGCAGCCAACCAAGAGGCAATCAACAATAGAAGAAGGGTGGAGGTAATTGATAGACTTGTCAGTCTAGGGGCTGCCTCGGAAGATGTACTCCTGCTACCATTAGAGGAGCTGATAGAGCTTGAAAAGGCAACCTTGCTGCAAAAACAGCAAAAAGAAGAAGCTGCAAGGTTGGCCTTGGAAGAAGAAAGGCTGAGAAAAGAAAGAGAAGCTGATCTGCAGCTCAGGAGAGAAAGGATCACTTTCCTACTCTCCAGAGGATTCTCTCAAGAGGAGTTGTCTCCACACAACAGTGACACGATCTTGTGGCTCTTTAACAAAGAGCAAGATCAAATGGAGAAGGAGAGAAAGAGAGCTGCAAGGGAGAAGCTGGTAGAGAAGAAGAAGAAGGAAGAAGAGGCTGGACTGTCTGCCGCCAAGAAGATAGGTGACAAAGCTTGGATGAAGAACTATCTTAAAGCTCACGGCTTCTCTGGCAGGCAAGTGGGTCCAATGTCTGAGAAGACTCTCCAACGACATGTCAGTGACATCAAGGCTGACATTCGTGCAGGGAGAAGAAAGGAGATGTATAGAAGGGGACAGGGGATGACCTTCAAAGCCACCTCTCAGCCAAATATCCAAACCCAACATCAACCTGAACCAATACCCTTTCCCTTCCCAATCAAAACTGAACCTGAACCTTTCACCCCTGAACCTACACCTTCACATCTACCAACTCCCTCACCTCAACCACCTAAACTACCCATCATCCAACCTAAAACCTTACCCAGAACCCAACCTCCTAAACCTACCCAACAACCAATCAAACCATCCCCTCAGCCTTCCAAACATCTCTCAATGGAGGAATTCAAGGAGATCAAAACCAAGCTCATCAACTGCACTACTCTGAGCGACATCTCATGTGAGGAGGATACAGTCAACCTGACTTATGTTGATGGATCCTCAAGTTCCCTCACAAGAGATGAGTTTCTTGATCTGCCAAGAGGAACTTTGGACCAAGCCGCAAGACTCTTTGGCCTCAATTCAGATACATTGAATGAGGAAGAAAAGAAGCTGAGGAGAAGGCTGGTGACTCTGCTGGACACAAAGAAAGGAGATAGGGTACCAAGACAATCTCTTGTACCCAGAAAGAAGATAGTCCAGTGGAGGTTCGAAGACTCTTCTCACAACTTTGTTGTTGAGAGAGAGAATGGTGAGATTAACAGGCTGAATGCCTCATCTCTGCTACACTTAAGCAGATTTGATATTGCTGAGTTAGCAGAGAAACCATTCTCCAACCCCTCAAACTCCGAAGTAGCTGCTCACATCAGAAATCATCTAGGCAGCCTTCACATGGCCGAGCTCACTGCAAGAAGCAAGGTCGAAGAGGAGTCAAAACTGAGAGAGGAGGAGGAAAGGAAAGGATCAGCAACCAAAGGCAAAGCCTTTCTTCAAATGGTTGAAGGTCCTGAACTTGAGTCCATAGTTAGATGGGAGTATGACTACAACTCCCGTCAACTAACTCTCTTCAGGGGGTCACAACAAAGGGTGCATGTCATTCAAAGTGATAGACTGGATCTCCTATCCACGAATGACTTGTACAAGCTTCTCAGCACTACTTCCGGGAAGAACAGAGAGACAGACAAATATCTTTTGTCCCTGGTGCTGAAAACTTTGAGAAGTAGAGATAAGTGAAGTTTTGGTAGCATCAGCCTAGGGGGAGTTTGTTGGATCATAAGAGGCTGTTGCAACCAAAACCATATCACTTAGAAGATTTTGAGTACTACATACAAAGGACTTCCGAAGCCAAGTGTGGGACTTCCGAAGGAAGAAAGAGCTCTTCCGAAGTCTAAGTGTAAAATACACTTCCGAAGGAGAACTCCAACTTCCGAAGGTAAAGAAGCTACTTCCGAAGGTTCAAGACTTGAAGACAAAGTTCTGAAGTCAACTTCCGAAGTATAAAAGTCCTTAAAGCCTCGGAAGCATAGAAGCATCTTCCGAAGTATAAGTGGCTTCGGAAGAACTTGTTCTTCCGAAGCCAGTTAACCTTCGGAAGACACTTCTATTATCCAGTAGACATAAGTATGGTCTGTCTGACAGTCCGCTGCAAATCTCTGAGATACTGCATGGCGTTTTCTCAAAAGCCATGTAGTTGACCATACTTTAATCTACTGTTTACCTTTTTATGTTAAGTACAGTTGCCATCTTTAGTTGGTGACAAAAGGTAAGTCATGGACATGTCATGACTACCATATCTTAGATAATACTTTATCTAAGATACCTTAACTATAGCATTGTAGTATATGCTTTAGTCTTAGGTTTCCAGCTGGTATCAAGTATAACCGGCTGTAGGATCTAGTATATATAGTTTCTCATTGTAACTCATGTTCTATGCTTGTAAGTGTCTTGTAATCTTGAGTTGAGAAGTAATATATACAAGTACCTTGAAAATATTTCTGCTTGTTGCTTTGATTACTTATTATATTATTATCAACTCTTGCCAAAGACATTGCTTCATCTTGTTTGAGTGACTATTATAAGTGAGTTTGAGAGAAATACAAGTGTTAAGTGACAAAACCCGATCCTGCAAGCCGGCTATACTTTGAAAGCCAGCTGGATACAATTGACTAGACACTAACAAAATCAATTGTAGGATCAAAATGCATATCTGCCTTTTGGCCTTGTGACTATGACATGTCATAGCTCACATCCTTATATATTACAAAAAGGATAAAGTACATAAAGTGGAAAGTTACAGACTCAAGACCTCAATGTACAGTTACCAAAAGCAAGGCCCTTTTCACCAACTCATGTAAGTTGGTGACTTTACAGAGATGCAGCGGAAAAGGTGCTTTACGGAACAGTACATCAGATAAAGCATGTGTACTAAAAGTCTTCGGAAGAAATCTGTCTTCATAGGTTGAAGCTTCGGAAGACTTTGTCTCTGAAGCTTCGGAAGACTTCATGTTTGGCTTCGGAAGATATTGGTCTTGGCTTCGTAAGATTTTACACTTAGAGTATTTTCTAATGCATTGTGTAAAACTTCCGAAGCATTCTTCACTTCAGTACTTAGTGCATGTTGCTGAGACACTTAGGATGTTTTGGGTTGCATCAGACTTCAGGAATCCTTACACGTTGTTTTGCGAAATGTTAGATCGGGACATGGAGATTTTTATTAAACCGTATGATGATCTCTCCAAACCGACATTGAAGAACGTCTTTGAACGAAATCGTCAAATTGCCCGTACACATGGTTTGGAGTTTAATTTGTAGCTTTTTAGTTTTAATATTTTTATATTTTTAATTTTTATGTTTTTTTTATTTAATGTAGTCTTTTATTAATATTTGTAATTTGTGTATATTAATGAAGTAATCTTTTTTAATTAAAAAAAAGAATGGTGGGGTGTGGTGTAGTGTGGTGTAATATGGTGGGTGTGACATGAGGACCCCCACCACCCTTATGTGGTGTAAGCCAATATGATCTCGAAATCTTTGTCATACTATTACTTTAACCTAGAGGTGTACAAACTGTTTTTTTTTTAAATCAGTTTGGGTCCAAATCGAAACCGGTTTGGTCAACACAAGTCAAAACCAGTTTGGCCCCAAACCGGTTCAGAGGGGGGGGAAAACCTGACCTTATGAAACCGGTTTGAAAACCGATTCGAGCTAAACCGGTTCGGGTTATTTTATTTATTTTTTTTATTTTTTTATTGTTGTTCATAATATAATAATGTTAAGATAAAAAAAAATATTCTCTAGGTTAAAGTTTAATCTAGAGAATATTTTAGTTATTTATATTCCAATAACGGTTTATGAATATAACTAGCAAGTGTTACTTGTGTGTTTGCGGCGGAAGAACATTGAATAAAATATATATGAAAACATAGATAAAAGTAACCGCCTCAAAGATATGTTTAAGATAAATGATGAAGAAAACAAAAGCTAGTTTGAAAAACAAATGATCACGATTTATATTTATATTTATATTTATATGACCTAAACACAAATAATCCTAAAATTAAATTAAAAAATGAAACTAAAATAAAAGAAAAACTCAAACAAAGACTTCTGACGTAAAGAAACTTAAAACAAAAATACCAACAAAATAAATAAGAAAAAGAAAAAACCAATAAAAAACAAGAACCATTATTTTATAGCTAAGTAAGGCTAACATGTAGGCTTTAGAGCATTGACAACTCATTTTTTAAATTTATATGAATGTATTTCCTATATTATATGATATAGTTATAAGTGGTTGAGAGTAAAGGATATAAAAAAATTACTGTTTAATCTGTATTTTTTAATAACACTATGCAAAACCGTATAATGTTTTTAATAAATTTGAAGTGATTGTGAGTGAAAGATAGAGAAAAAGTAATGACAAATTTGAAAAAAGAGAGAAAAAAATAGTGATTTTTAGTTTAATTATATAGATAAAGATAAGAAATAAGTTGTAAATGATCTTAGGTAATTGTTGTTAAGACAGACTAATGCGCCATCATACATTAATTAAAATGTGCTTAAAAAAACTAGAAAATCTTGAATACCATTCAGTCATATATCTTTTATTTTTGGTAAGCACAAAAGAGATGTGAGAGGAAAAGAACAGAGAAAAAAAAAGAATAGAGGAGAGAGAAGGGATGAAGAGCCCGGTTGGCACGTCTAAATCCCCTTGAGCATTAGAGATGCGCAAGTATTAATGACCATCATAGTAGTGTCTACCATTAATAATCACATTTCATCCATTCCTAATTTAAATTAATTGTTATATAATACCGATTGACATAATACTCCTCCGATTATTCAACCTTAAAATATTATATTACATATCTTAAAAAATATAGCAAATCAACTAAATGGGTTGAAATTATAAATTTATTAGAGATACAATTTAGTTTTTAGATTTTGCAAGTAGGTTTTTCCTATGGTTAAAGATCGGGTTTAGTGTAATGCACGTCTCAATAGATTATTTTAACCATTTACAACCATGAGGATGCATACCCACACACCAAAAGAAAAGAAGGTGAGTAATTCTATTAATATTTATCACCAAATCTTTTGTGTGAGGGGATTACTATAGCAAATGTGCAGTTCATTAAGCTTCTGGTACAACTTGCGTGTGTGCTTCGGTTTTGTATATATTGGTATTTAGGGAAAGAGATTGTGCATTTGTTGGTGACCAGTGGCATGAAGGCAGCGGCTGCCAACCTCTCGTTTCCGCCTCTAGTGTTGGTGAACTTTTAGATTCCTACTAGATCTTGCCATTTCATGGAGGTTATTACCACAGGCCTCCCGTTTCCGCCCGTGGTGTCAGTAGCCTTTCGGATTCTTGATACATCTAGTTGGTGCGTATCATTCATTTCTGTCTATGGTGTCAGCTACCATTTCGATTCCAGCTAGATCTGGCTGGTGCATGTGGTCAACGCCCTCCTGATTCTGCCTATGCTATCGACAACCTTGTAGCTAAGGCCAGCCTTTTGTTTATGTTCAGACCTAGCTGTATTGTAGCGAAGCGCAGATACAATTACTAGTGTGTAACAATTGGGTGTGAGATTGAGATTAGCAATACCCTATCCATACCAAACCTGTTTCAAGCAAAAAACCCAAACAAATCACGTCCATAAAAGACAACAAAATCCTAAATCCTAGAAGCTTTAAATAAATGATTAATCTAAACCCAAAGCACAAATATGAAACAATTCCAAACACAAGCAATAACCAAACACCAAAGACCCCTAAAAATAAACCTTTTCTTCTTCATCATCATCTTTGACCAAATCATGAAATGACACGAAAAGAAAGAGAAGAGGTCTTGGGCCGACAGAGGCGGGGATGTAGCACCAATAGCAGGAAGAGGTATGGCGTGAGGTAGTGGTAGCCGGATGCATTGACAAGGGACGTGTGTTCTTGGCTAGATACTTTGTGAAGCTGTGTGCTGAATAGAATGAGGGATTATAACATCATATATACCATGTTTACTTAACAAGGTTTTCTAAATCATAACAGAAGAATAAAGACTTATATATGTATATCGAGAAAGCGCAGACAGATGTACACAACGTACTTTCTCAATTAGACACACAGCATATAATCAACATCAAGAGTTAAATAAACGACCGCAGCACTATGACCGCACCCATGCAACAGCATCAATCTCATCTCTTGCTCCTTTATATAACTCAAGTCTTTTAGCTAGATCTTGTCTCTTTGACATCAGAGATGGATCTTCATCCAGCAAGTCCCCAAGTTGTTTACCCTAAAAAATATTACAGTTTTACCTGTTAGAACATATACTAATATATAAAACTTTACAAGTTTTCAAAAGATTCACCACCTCCTTCCTTCCAATTTGCGTGTAGAAGTAATGCAGAAGATTTTGACGGGCTTCTTTGACTTGACAATAAACTACTGCCTTTGGGATTGTGATCCTGAGTGTGTCAGACACCATATTAATATAAGATGATACGTTTGAACCGATTCTTCTAAAATGTGCATCTCCATAACGGTCCCCTAACGGGTCAGTTGGGTTTCCACGGTCTGAAGGAGGGTTTCTACGGTCTGCAGGTGAGGGAGCGGGCCCGGGCGCAGGCCCCGGTCCAACTTTCTCTGGTTCTTGGGGAAGTCGCCTAAAGAAATCGACTGTGAGGTAAGTAGACTCCATTTCCACCAATCTGGAAACCGTCTTTTTACTTTCCACACGGAATTTTTCCAATGCTTCACCAGCAGCAGCAGCAAGAGTTGATTGAAGGGTTGGAAAACGCCTTAACTCCTGTTACAACCAACTCATGTTTTAGAGGGTATTTGGATGCATGTCATTAGTCATTTTTATGCATATGTATATGCACGCTGCACCTAACATGACATTTAATAATCTTTTTTAATATGAAATTCATGATCATTTTTCAAATTTGGAACTATATTTATTTATTCACATTGTTCACATAAACATTTTAATGCATATGTGGCATCATGGCATGGCATCAATCAATAGATCAAAGCAGTTAAATGAGGTTGGAGCTATAATCGATGATAAATTGAGGGCACGTTCTATTTTGCAATTGGAAATATATTTATTTAGTTCACATAAACTTGTGTGTTTCTTGCTTCTGACCTCAGTTTCTCCAATTGACTTCCTGACGAGTTCTTTTAAGACAAAATGTACCTGAAAAATGATTTACAAGTTGCGAATAATATATTATCATTCTACTAACTTTGTTAGTCAGCTTTAAATTTATAAATAAATAAAGAGGAAGAAATTGGGAATAGAAGCTACTTACTGCATCTACAGAAGCTTCAGCGGGTCCCCTAAAATAATTTAGTGCCCCTTCTATAAGGCGTCGATAGCCTTGTTCAGGAGCAATCAAGTGGGGCTGATAACCGTCTGATTCTGAAACAATTTTTCTCACATTTGGTAGAGAAAGATGCCTATCAAATGGAAGTTTTCTCAAAGCAGCAGGAAGCTGGTTATCAAATACTCCATAAATTCGGTCACCTCCAGGACGTCTGACAAAAAGAAAAAAATTAAAAATCAATTAAAAGCAAACTACAGGGTTGCCATAATCAATGTTTAATGTCTTGATAAACAAATTCTGACTCTAATTATCTTATTCATCAGGTTTTAGATTATCATTGTCATACTAGCTGCAGCGAAATGATAATCACAAGAAAAAATAAAATTATCTACTTACCCCCTTTGTTTAACCCATTCTGAGGCTTTGCATTCCCTCTTACAGGACGTATATCATTTTTTCATAAGAAATTATCCTCTTTGGTAATTTTGTCTTAATTCTTAAATAATCAGAATTTGTTCAACATACAAACAACTGATTATCTTATTATTACTACTTCAAACAGGAGAAAGCACATCCAAACACTATCTCCTACTGCCTGTATTATGATAACTATTTATCAGATTCTAGTTACCCCCTACGAACAAAACATTTTCTGTGTATGAGTTTTTTTGCTAGTACGTATTTGAAAACAAGAAAAGAAGTATTACTTACCCTCCATCTAGATGCTCCTTAAATATTTTGTCAAAAGCACGACAGAGTTCCAAAATGGTGTATAATTTAGCCTGAAAAGGAGCATTTAAAAAAAAGAGGACACTAAGGATACAATCACAGTAACAGAATAGACACACAGAGAAAGAGAGCTTCTCACCCCCTCATCAACTGCAATTGGCCTCCCAAGGCGGTCCAATTCTGCTTCCATTTCATCAATACCTTTGTTTATCAAGGCAATGATACCTGGTATCTTTGCTTTTATTACAGATTCCAAATGCTGCACATGAAACCATCGAAATATAATAAACTTGTTGTGATATTAAGACCATTGAAAAAGTTAATGACCGTGCTTCTCAATGTAGATCACACATGTAAACTCAGGTTGACAAATACAAAAAAGGCACCTGAGAGAGAAGTTTTGCAAGATATACTGAACCCATTTTACTAGCCAAGTGTCCATAATCAGGACTCGTATAAAAGTACTCCTGTTCCCTTTGCCTTGCATAAGTCATATCAGTGTTTTTCATAATATCAGCTTGGGATCTGTTCACAATCCCCACCCATGGATGTTGCAGACGATAAGCTCTGCCTTCAAGAACCTTTAGAAAAAATCAGATTTACATCATTATTGGATAAATATGATTATGAAGGGGTCAATTGATTATTATATATTACATAATCAGTTTCACAACACAAACTTAATGGAAAAGAAAAAAAAGGATCTCACATCTAATGCATTAGTTCCTTTGTCCATCAGATCAAGCTTTGTCAAAACACCAAAGGTCCTTTCACCTGGTCAATACATATGATGAAAAACAAGGATTTTGGAAGGAATATCAATAATACTAATAACAATAAAGATAAACACATCAAAATCAAGTAAAAATGAACATTTCAAGGAAAATAAGGTAAGCCTACCTGATGGATCCACCTCTTTAGCAAGTTTCATAGCATCAGATGTTGCAATATCTTGGTTAGCAGGAGATATTGCGAGTATGATGGAGTTTGGCTGAAACACATGCCATCATCATATGTGTCAAGATTTAAGGAGTTGCCATGAGAAAAGAAAAGAAAATCACACCTCATCCTTAATCACATGTTTCTTTAAACTTGAAATTGTAAATATAACTAAATCACCTTATCAACATAAGCTCGAACCATCTTTTCTATGTCTTCTACTATACTTTCAGGTTGACCCTCTGCAGATAAACAGGTCATCTCAGTTAGATGAAGCTCAGGTAAGACGGCGAATGCAATCATAAGAATAGATGGTGAAGAAAAATACCAACGGCAACTTTTGTCAATCCAGGTAAATCAATCAATGTTAAGTTGACAACTGATACACAAAGGAACACAATAAGGTCACAACATCATGTAAACAGTGTGTGAGTGTGTATAAATTATACAAGAAACCCACCTCTAGGAGAGTATATACTGAGATGAATTGGAATTGGGGATATTTGTTTTGACTTCCCAGTGATTCTATCTGTTTCATCTTGAATTTCTTGCCTTACTAAAGCTGTAAAAGAAAGGTAAATGCTAATTTCTCATATTAATGAAGCAGTAGCAAAATAAAAAGTATACTACATTTTATCATCAGTGGGAGTCACTTTACATACAGAAATCAGTAAATCTCCTGCGTGGCATGTGCCCAAATTCAGCATATTCTTCTCCCCCGTCCGTCTTATGCAACTGCAGCACCAATGGTCTCCTTGTGACAATCCCTGCAATAGATGTTGATAACCAATACCTCTCTTACAAGAACACCAAAATTTGAAACAAATAAGAAGAAAACTGAAGAAATATCAAGAAATTAAACCAACCAGATCCTCTAGGAAGAAAATCCCTCCCAACAATGCTCTCCAACACAGAAGACTTTCCAGAACTCTATAATCAACCCAATTGCATTAACACAATGCAAAAACAAGTAGATGAAGGATTTAAACCTCCACAAACAAACATCTGAAACAGAAATAACCAATCACAATAAACCCTACATTTTCACACATTCGTATCACATTAGGTGGTAACAAAAGTGCAAAATACGTCACTTATCACTCTATATAATCAACTCAATTGCATTAACAGAATGCAAAAAACAAGTAAATGAAAGATTTAAACCTCCACAAACACACATCCAAAACAGAAACAACCAACCACAATAAACCCTACTTTTCCACACATTCGTAATGTAATTACGTGGTAACAAAAGCGCAAAACATGTCACTTATCGACTTACGGAGTCACGATACAAAAGCCCTAAAAAAAGAAAACCATAATTATATATATACTCATATTTTTGCAACTCCAGTTGGAACTGTAACCTAAATCAACTTCAATTAGCAATTCCTCCAACTAACACACACAAAAACTCTCCTACAAGCTCTTTTCACATCATACTTCAGGACTCAGTACTGAATTTTGCAAAATTGACCTTCAATACGACATCAATTGAAAGAAAGAAGACGACATATAACAGTATAACACTATAACAGATAGATATGAGATAGATAGAAGAGGAAAAACCTGGCCTCCGACGACGACGACGGAGGGAAGAGCATCCCAAAGAGAGGTCAAGGCGGAGTCACCGCCACCGTAGTCGCCGAGGGCGGTGCAAGCTCGCTGTATACGGTTTACGAGACCGATTAAACTCTCCATGGTCGCCATAGGAAAGATTTCAGAGGAAGCTTTGTGTCTGCAAGAGGTCAACAATGGTGGATATAGAAGAAGTCGCTAGAAGGAGGAATGTCTGTGAGACGGTGACCGTCAGCTTGTGAGTTGTGAAGTGGGTGGTGGTTTTTGATGTAATGCGGTTATGGGAATATTTTGTTTTTTGTTCTCTTTTGGTGGTGATTTTCGTGTGTCAACTGATTCCAACGTTAAATCGAACGTCTCGTCTCATCGATTAAATGTAGATTATGTTATTTAATCACTCGAGGGTCGATTATGACACCTTGTGTTTGCATTTGAGATTTTTAATGAACATTAATTGATAGAGACCGATTCGAGATGATCAATCTCTCAATAAACCCGTTGAGTGGGTTAGGCTTCAAGAATAAAGATGAGAGAACAAAGACACAAACTTTTGATCCAATTTTCTTCTTGATTTTTAAAGCCAAAACAACAATTACATATATAAAAGAAATATGATCATGGCTCCTAAATTAATACAAAAGAAACTAAACCCACTGCCTAAGATGATGGAGATCATGCATACATAAATAAAACATATTAAAAAACAAATAAATCATAAAGCAAAATAAATGAAACACGGATGTTATGCAATTGTACGTGGGGAGTGGCACGTATCAATACTCCCGCCCTAAAAAACGTTCTTGTCCTCAAGGACGGGATTGGTTCTCCACGGTGGCCGCCATTCAACTCTCCCATCGGCATTCGGAGCGGTCGCAACTCCCCGCCACGGTGGGCGCCAAGGTGGTCGCCACTCTCGTCTTTCGAATGGACCATCTCTTGGTTGCTCTAGCAATAATCTGTCTTCTGTCACCATGAGGATACCAGAATCTTTAATATAAAGTGGAAGTGCAGAACCCATGTTAATGGCAAGAGGAGGGTTGATGAGAATAGGGTTTGTTTGGTTGGTTATGTGAATTTTGGTAGCAACGATGGTACACATATTGACAGGAACATAACAGAAAACAGGTCTAAGGCTGTAGCAGGTTGGCATAGGTGTTGGTGGCAAGGGTAGTGCTGGTTGAGCCGGGGCTAGGCTTTTGGATAGAATGGTGACTCTAGTGGCTTGTACGGGCGTGGTTGAAGAGGTGTGGGAAGGAGGCAACCATGGTAGCAGCGGGGCAGTCTTTGGCAGAAGCGATGATGGTGGTGGAGTTGGAAGTTGTGGATGTGTTTTGGTATTAACGGAGATGGGACGTAGTGCGACTATTTGGGCGGTCATACTATCGAGGCTAGCTTTGATTGCAGATTTTTGATCAGCAGAGAGTGATGCAACTCGACGGCGGAAGTTGGCGGCGATTTGGGCGGCGTTGGCGGTGACAAAATCCAAGAGTTGTTGTGATCGAGCAAGCGTTTCATCCAGTGACAGTGGTTCATTGCGGGAAGGAGAGGACGAGAATGAAAGCACCATTTGATAGAGACCGATTCGAGATGGTCAATCTCCCAATGGACCCGTTGAGTGGGTTAGGCTCTAAGAACAAAGATGAGAAAACAAAGACACAAACTTTTGATCCAATTTTCTTCTTGATTTTTTAATGCCAAAACAACGATTACATATATAAAACAAATATGATCATGGCTCCTAAATTAATGCAAAAGAAACTAAACCCACTACCTAAGATGATGAGATCATGCATACATAAATAAAACATATTAAGAAACAAATAAATCATAAAGCAAAATAAATGGAACATGGATGTTATGCAATTGTACGTGGGGAGTGGCATGTATCATTAATCCTATTGACTAATTGACTAATGTGAGGTACTCATAATATGTAAACAAATGATGTTATACGTTTAAGTTTCAATCTAATCAAAATACTTAACATTGAATAAAGGGTTTTCTCAGCAATGGGTTTTCTCCTGAGGGGGTTGGGGGTGCGGTTCCGATTGAAAAACGAATAGCTGGGCTGATTAAGATAACATCTATCCTCTAAAACAGGAACACACATTTGCCGTTTAAAAAAGATTTAAGATTGCTATCGGTTCGGATGAACATTTATCTAATTTATTTATATTTGGTTATTGGCTATAGGACTTTATTAAATTTGAAACAATTCGAAATGAAAATATGCTTAATTGATCTGAATAAATTGACTAAACATGATTTTGTATAACCAGATAAACTGAATTAACCGAGTTTGTTCGGTTGAATTCGGTTTGGATATTCGAATAAAGAAACTTACGTATATATGATATTTGATCCAAAACTAATAGTGGAATTTGAATACGATATAAACTAATCCGAACATGTCTTTAGGTCTATCTAACCCCTTACTAGTGTTTATCTTTATTAAATTTATGTGAGTCAAGTCTCACAAGTAGACAACATGTGGATTTAAGGGTGTGTGTTTATCGGAAAAAAATAAATGCAAACATATTTAAAATTTAGACATGAGAAAGCTTACGGGCCATTGATATCATGATTTGTATGAAAGTGTTTCTTTTTAAATGGGTGAGAGTTTTAGTCTTATACCAATTTCCTGAATTTCTCATATTATACATTAGTGTATATCACCACTCACCCCATTTTTCTTCTATCTTCTTGGTTTCTCTGTTTTTGAGGAAGTAGTAGACCATTTACCTCAAACCATTCATTTTTATTGGCTAAAAAAAGAGAGTGGCAATGTGGCTCAATGAGAAGTTCAGTGGAGATACACCAAACTATTTGTCGACTTGAAGCCTTGATTTTGACGGAATGGAGTTATCGATCGGTAACCAATTTTGACAAGACTTTCCAAGTGATTTACTCTCTCGTAGTTCGTGTGGCTTAACAGGTATTCGTCTAATATATTTGTATAATGTAAAAAAAGGATTATTGGATTTTAATAATCCCAATTTTTATTTATTGGCCGGGATTATTCCCAACTCAGAAAATGTTTACAGGTACTCCTAACTTTAACCTTATCTTCCTCCAAATATCCCCTACTAACTGGGAGTTAACCATCATCAGTTTTTTGATAAAATGAGGCTAACTTTGAGCCATTTTTCAACTCCAACACACGTCTAGTCTCAATTAGGTTCGTTTTTCATTGTCTAACCTCCATCAGCACCAAAAATCTAGCTCCAACAAGTTTTGTGGTTCAAATCAGGAAGTGGAAATTAACGGGTTTTTGGATGCAAAAGTTTTAAATTGACGGATCTGATGATAGATTTCAACTTTCTGTTTAGTGTTTTGGCTACAAAAACAGTCCACGTCATCAAAAAACTAACAGGGTTAATTCTCAGTTAGGGGCTGTTTGACAGCCTCTTAATCAGCCTCTTAATGGTTCAGACGTCTGAATGGTTCAGACTGTTTGTTTCGCAAGCAAATGTCTGAATGGTTCATACATTTGTCTCTCAATGGTTAAGCATTATAATAATGCTGAATGGTTAAGAGGTCTAATGCTGAATGATTAAGACCTTTTATCTGAATTGGTGAGACATTTGCTTTTGAATAGTTAAGATATATACTAGCTCTTAATGGTTAAGACATCTTAATGGTTCAAACCTCTTATCGGTTCAGCACTTAATCATTCAGAAGTTGTCAAACAGCCCATTAGTAAGGGATCGTTGAAGTAAAATAAACTCAAAGTTGGGAGTATCTGTAAACATTTACTGAGTTGGGATTAATTTTGGCTAATAAATGAAACTTGAGATTATTAAAATTCAATTACCCTAAAAAAATAATCAAAGTTTAGATTTTATGTTGGAAAAATAATAACTCATAATAAAAGTGACAAAAAAAGTTGCAAGTAAAAGTAATTAAGTGTTTCATAATTGATAGTTTAATTTTTCATAAACCTAAAGATTGAAAGTTTATTTTGAGTAAATTACACGGATAGTCCTTGTGGTTGGGGATAAATTATGAATTTGGTCCCTAAATAGTTTTTTTTACGGATTTAGTCCCCACATGTGATGTTTGCTTTCAAGAATGGTCCCTGTGTTTGTTAATGGTTTGTTAGTGGTGTCAAAGTTGAATAAAATGACTATTTTACCCTTTAAATAGCCTTTAATTGATAATATCCATACCGAAAAGAAATATAAAAACCCAGATTATTTGTTCAAATAAAACTAATAATGTGGACATGAAATTGAGCATCTTGTTCAAGAAGGAATTAATTTTCAAGTATTATTATGTTTATTATCATGAGTGAACAATATTTAAAAGGAAAATCGATTTTATATCATCTTTATTTATGGAATTTATCATGAAAAGCTTCATAAGAGCGGAACATATTCACCCATGAAATATCTTGTTTGAGATTAGTAACAAAGGAACAAAACTTAATCGTAAAAGGAAGCATAACAGACACATTCTTTGATATTTTTTAAAATTGATTGTTATTAGCTTATAAAAAATTTGTAAAAACAACCACACTTAAGTATTATATATGTCTCTAGCAAGAACAAATCGCCAATCCCTTGTGGCCCTTCTTTTTCTCTAACTACGTCAATGCCGTTTAGCAATCAATTAGGATAAAACAAAAAGCCCCACTTTCAAAATTCGAAACAACCAAAGGTTAGTGATTGGTCACTGAAACACCAAGTAAACCCAAGTGATTTGGGACAAAGAGCATGGACAAAGAGAGAGAGAATTATAGTGTTCTTGCTTAATGCATCTCGTTATTAGGTGAGAGTGGTGGAGTTTGTCTTTTTCTTTTGATGAATGAAGACGCCATAGGTGTTAAGCAGGCTAACTTCGATTGTGGTTTTCGGTGTTACATGATATTGACAGTAGCAACCTGTAATCAAACACAAGAGAGAAAAGGAAGAAGAAGGGAGATGGGAAAGCTTTTGATAATTTTCATATCCTTCCAAAAATACAATGCATGCAATTAATAGAATAAAATAAACTATCCATTCACAAAGACATGGGCCACTCCTATTCATGCAACAATAATGGAAACGTGCAATTATAAATAAAGTAAAATAAAAGAAACATGCTACTGAAATGTAGATGATGATGTGGCAAATAACTCACGAGGCGGGAGCAAAGGTCGCCGAAGAGGGGTGGTGGCTAGGGTGGGGATTAACGATGAAATGAGGGGTAAATATATATATATATATATATATATATATATATATATATATATATATATATATATATATATATATATATATATATATATATATATATATATATATATTATGTTTTAAATAAACAGGTAATTTTACCTTGAAAGGACTAAAATGCCCATCAAACTAACTGCTTACTTTAACATTGTTAAAACAAGGGACCATCCTTGAAAGCAAATAGTGCATTTAGGGACCAAATTCATAAGAAAAGTTTTTTGGGGACCAAATCCATAATTTACCTAAAACCATAAGGATCATCCGTGTAATTTACTTTTAATTTTCTTTATAAATTTAATAGTGGAACTTTTAAAATATAAATAATCAAAGTTTTTATTTTGGTTTCATATATTTGTACTAAATTTTCACTCTTGCGTTTTGATTAAATAATTAAAATTTTCACTCTTAAATTACTTAGATGTTGAAGTTAGACTCTTTTTTATGAAACCAAAAAAATTTTAGTTTGCCTCATCAACAAATTGATAAAAGCTTGGATATTTCAATGTGAGGAACACAAAATTGTTTCTCTCGACAATAAAAATTAAAAAGTTCAAAATTGTAAATGTCAAGGAAGTAGTTAGTTTTAAAACATAACCAATAAAATAACAAACCCATAAGCGGACGTAGTAAGTAATGCATTGTCAAGCTAACAAATGGAGAGACAAACGACGAGACGTAGTAGAATCATAAGGAGAAGGACTAAACAAGAAATATGAGCAATTCGAATGGCAAGAAGGGTGAAGAGCAAGACGAAGATAGAAGACGGATAATGAAACACGTCAAGGGCCTCCGACAAGGCAAATACAACCTTTTTTGTCACCAATCTTCTAGAAGGATGCAGCTTAAGAGAGTTGGTGGTGTAATTTAACAAACATGAGAAGGTGGTGGATGCATTCGTAGCAATAAAGAAAGACAAATCGGGTCATCATTTTGGATTGATTCAATATCCCATCATAAGCAACATGAAACAACTAGAAGTAAGATTAAGCAATTAATGATCATTTATCGATTGAATCATTGGGAGGTAGGAATGAGTATCCTATCTTATTGAGTCACATGATAAGGTGGAGTTAAAAGAGAATTTATCAAAGTGATTTTTGTTAGTTATGTTATTTCTAGATTTAAATTTTTGCATATTTTTGTTATACATTTTTTTGAGATAGAGATTTATAGAAAAAGGTTCATTCATACAAAAAAGCCAAAGTCTTGCTAATATTATTTCAGAAAAACTTTTATCTTCTATGTGGATAAGATATGTGTATATATATATATATATATATATATATATATATATATATATATATATATATATATTATACTACTATATAATAGAAAAACCATGGCTAGATTTGTAATTTTACATCAATTTTAAGATGACATATGAATAGTTGCAAGCTTTAATTGTAATATCATAAGATTTATTTTTATTATACCCATTTTAAGCTTTAAATACTTGTACTCCACTATTTCCTAATTAATTTAAAGTATGACTATTATATTTAATGTTATCTTAAATCTATCTATATCTATACTACTATATAATACAACTTTTTGAATAACATTGTAATTTTAATTCATTTTTAAGAAACTTCAAAATAATTTTGTTACATTTGGTACAAGTGATTATGCATAAACAACTTGTTATTTACCAATTTGTTCATCCTTATAATAATATAGATATGTTTGATATTCTACATTAATCAAATAAAAAAGCAAAATGAGAGTTAGCACAATAAGAGAGAGTTAGCTAAAGACATAGTCCTAAAAATATTTATACTCCCACAGCACGGCGCGGGTTTCACCCACTAGTATATATATAAATGACTATGTCTACAATTTAATATCTAATATATGGGACGCCTTTATGTATCACTATCATTCATATCATTATTCATGGCAAAATCAATTATGTAAAAAAAAAACTCTTTAGTCCAAATGGTTCTCTAAGTTGAATATATGGAGATGCCAATCTTATCCATAATGAACGGATTACATCGATTCATATCGATAGGTTCCATTTCAGCTTTGGGACAAAAGGTGTTTGATCGTAGTGGAGAATCTCTCAGACAAGTAATATTCGATTCAGCAGCTTCTACCAGGACCATAATCCATCACAGGATTGCATAGGAATACTAGTCTTAAAAGGAACAAATTTTCTTAGAAGAAATGACCCTCAGATGGAACAATCGGGCATATCAAGTTGTGTGTTTAAAGACACAAGAGATTTGTCTGCAAATTTCATTCTCAAACTGTCATATCTCAATCAAACTTAAAACATAACAACTTTAACCATACTCAAGCCTCCTATTGGAATTCCTATCGTTGTCTAGATTCAGGTTAGCTTCATTCCTTACAAAGTCATCATTTTTTAAACTCACAACCAAGAGCTAAAGGGTCTAAATTTCTTGGAAAAGATAATACAACAAAAAAATTATAATCATGACAGTTAGGTTTTCTATTCACAACCCAAAAAAACATTCAAAAGTCAAAATTCATTCAAAAAGTATTCAACTCACAGATTATTTTCCCACATTGGAGAATAAAAATGTTGAGTCAAAATCTCATAAAAGGCCAATGTTAGCAAATATAAATTCCTCGACACATGAAGAATACTGTCACACCCCCGCTAAAAGCGGAAACACGGGGATGTAACGAGACCGGGATCGTCATAACACATGGTAAGCGATAGAGAGCAATATATATAAATGATGACATGTGTGTCATGACGACACCCGACGACAAGGGGACTTGTGTCGTGTTTAGTCAATGTCCACAACACATAGCCATGAGCAACATGATGATGATAACATATATACACATAAGATGAAAATGTAAATGTTAATTCCCACAACCCGGGAACAAGTTTCAAAAGTTGATAATTGTTTACATGCGATAACATTGTTCAAAAAGAGATTTTTTTATCAAAATGAGCTAAGTCCCAAAAATGCATCCTAGGGTCTCCACTAAGGCAGCACACCTAGATTCCTGGACTTGCATGATCATCTGAAAAGATATGCTTAAAACGGTCAACAAAATTGTTGGTGAGCTCGCAGGTTTATGTAATAAAAATGTAAGTGATGCTGTAATAAATAAGCGCGTCGGAATACTGTGAATACAGTTATTACACAAGTAAATATCACATGACATGAGCTTTGCAACCAAACCTAACGACGTACACAAAGAAATTGTCGGCATATATTCACCCAAGGGCCCGTTCCTGGCCACTGATGGTACCAACTAGTATACCATCGAACGAGGGTGGGGGTGTCAACCCAGTAGTACTACCAATACCTAACCGTCGGTTCCCACACTGGAATTAAATAGTTGCAAAGATAGAACCACACAGCAGACCCAAGCATGTATCAAATAGTACTTGCAACACAGTATCACGTTGATTCCTTGTATGTAAAATGTATGTAAGTTGTACAGCATAAAAATGTGTAAGCATACTTTTCCCCCAATTTGTAAATGATTGAAATATTGTATAAATGTGAAAATGGGCCACGAAACTCACTTGTTAGGTGGTAAGTATGTATGAGCGATGTAATCCCAAATGTTGAATGCAAATAAACAGTCAAACACCTATTGACAGTTACTGTATAGCATTAATGATATGATATATGTATAAGCGCGCAATAATGATGGGTCGGTTCGGGTCGTATCGGATGGGTCACGTACAACACACACAGACTGACACACGTATTAGATCTTATGTAGATCCAAGTACAAGACATTGTTGCCACTAATGATGATGTTTAAGTAAGAGTATTGTTGTTATCGAAGAAACATTGAATAAGTGTCGATAGTTTTAAGTCGATTTGGTCATTGTAGAAGTGTTAGTTTAATTTGCTCAAAATAGTTTCTGCGCCCTTTCTCGCGTTGACTTTAATTTTCGTGGCCAAACAATGGCATTATTGTGTTAGTGTTACCTCGACACCACACGACATACTCACGCCACCCACAAGGGGTCAAACACAACAATTTCAGTCGCATACAAGGCCAGACGCACGACTCAACCTCCATTCGTGCGAATCAACCCTCAATCGTGCGAATCAGCTTCATTCGTACGATTGAGCCTTCATTCGTATGATTGGCCTTCAGTCGTACCACACAACACCCAATCGCACGACTCAACTTCCATGCGCACGAATCAACCTTCAATCGTGCGAATTAGCTACTTTCGTACGATTGAACCTTCATTCGTGCGATTGGACCCCAGTCGTGCGAATCACATTCATTCGCACACATTCAGTCGGTCACCTGACTCAATCGCACACAAACACTCAATCGCATGACTCATTCGCATACACTCATTCGCACGCATGACTCAATCGCACACAGACACTCAGTCGCACAACTCAGTCGCACGACATGCCTAGTCGCACAACTCAGTCGCGCGATTGACTCAGGCGCATGATCCAGTCGCACGACCCACTCAGTCGCACGGCTCAATCGCATGGATGACCCAGTCGCCCAATCTGCAGAATCGCGACTGTGGTCGGGAGGAGCAGCCCCCGAGCCGCTCTAAACACGGGTTTTACACCATAAGGACCTCCAGAAACACTCAACACACATATACAAGCATGTAACACAAGCAAGGAGACCTCACACGCACCCATACGACCTTGTGTGTTCGGGTTGAACCCGAACACCCGAAACCCTAGTTTGTACAGCCGTGAAAAGGCTCAAAAATGGACAATCAAAGGCAACTACCTGCTAAGGAGGGGTAGTCTAAGCTGTAGATGATGACAAGACGAAGAAAACGAGACCTCTCGGGTTGGATTTGGTGCTAAGATGGTGATTTAGTGTGTGAAGAGGAGATGAAGATGAAGAAGATGGTGATAATGAAGATTAGGGCTGGAATATGGGTATTTATACCCAGCCCAAGTTTCCAAAATTACAAGTTTAGTCCCTGCACTTAACCCCCGAGTTTTCCCAAATTTCGTTCGGTTGAAAAACGACTTCGTTAGGTTTTTATATTAATTGTAAAAGTTCATTTAATGTTGTCATGACTTAAGAAATGGTTATATTAAAACATTTATTATATTTATAAAATGATATATTTAACGTTTTCAAAAATGAAAGTTTTAATGGTCTTTTTAAGGTTCGCACTCGATTTTTAACGAATGCACACACACAACGATAATGTTGCACACATGATATCCACATAAAGAGTCAAATAATGATGAGGAATGACCAAATATAGAATAGATGACGGACAAACACGTCAATTGACGGACCTCAAGGTGACGGATGTCACAAATACCATAGGCTTTCCAGGAGATGAAGTTCCTACTCGACCTATGGATTATTTTGAATTTATCCTAGATCTAAACTAGTTACTCGTAAGTCTTAAGAGCAAGCGATCGATAATGTTGAGGTGGTGACATAAAGGAAATTTGGGGGCGCCAAACATGATGACATGGACACAAGTGAGACTTCAAACACCATTATAAGATAGTTAAAAAGGGGCTCCAAACCTATATGACTCCAAACCTTTAACGGGATATAGACAAAACTTCTCATATTATTGCATCAATAGGGCCTCCAAACAGTAGTTAATCACTACGCTTAGTTAAAAGGTTTTAGTGAAATGATTTTTATCTACATGATCTTTAAGTAGCATTTTAATTAAACACACCACTACATATAGTTTGATACCCAAATTCCATTATCATCAGATCCAACCAATAAAGAGATGGATAATCATATGGAATCAGGGATACCAAACACTATGACCTTCTGAAGATGAGGAAGTGTAAGATACAATTAAAGCATGAGACTGTGTGTGGACCTAATTAGATGGCTTTGAAGATCTGGTTTTCTAAACATAAGAGGACAAGAGATGCGAACGTAACATCCCAGGTGAAAAATCTCAAACAATATAATGAGACCTGGTCTGTGCAAAAGGTGATAATGTTAATTTTCAATGAATCTATTATCTTTAAACATAAGAGGGCAAGAGATGTAAACAAAGCATCCTAGGTGAAAATCTCAAACAATTAGATAAGGTAAGATTCATTTGTCTACAAGTAACTTAAATAACTTATGACCCAAAATTTAAATAAAATGTTTCTTAGAAAATACCAAACATGGTTGGGAATGGGTAGACGTTGTTGGGCAATCGGGAGGCTTGATCTCCATTTAGGATGTCTCTTTCTTCACCCACCTTCAATCCATAAACATTTAAACTTGTTACTCACTCGGGTTTAATCTGTAGGTTCTCAACAATTATTCAATGTTACAAACATAAATGGGCCATATTATCTTCATGAAAAAAGAATCCTATGGGAAGAGTTAAGTTAATTAAAAAAGCGTTTCGATGATCTATGGATCATGTACGGGGATTTTAGTGAGGTGAAATGCTAGTGAAAGAAAAAAATTCAATTTTTAATCCTAATTGTGTTAGATAGCTTAATGAATCATTAGCAACAATAATCTGATTGAATATTCTTTGTGTGGTCGAGCCTTTACTTGCATATCCAACAATTGTGAAAAATGAGTCGGATCAATCGAATTCAAGTATGATCAAATTTTATGAACCTCAGTCACAATCGTGAAAAGAACTTTTTGGTCATAGCCCGAATATGCTCAATACAATATCTCTGGATTTCGACCCGATCCCATCTAAGTTTTGGCTGACAAAGCAAGGTTTTGACTCGACTATAAAAACCGCCTACAACTTTCTCCTTACAAGGCAGACTCGTGGCTGCGAAGCTTTAACATGTGAAGTTGGGAATTAAAGAGTGGATTGCTCAAGAAAATTTGAAAGTAGAATCAAAATACAAAATAATCTAATTCAAACTTAGGAGTTCGATGATATTATCGAGCAAAGAAGCTTGTTAGAAAAGGAGAAAAAAGAAAGAATGGAACGAAAGAAGCAATTGACAAACATTCAAGCGAAAAAACTAAAAGACATAAAACAAAATTCTAGGCTACATAGGCTCTTGAATGAGTAGAGAACAATACTTTTTTTCATGTTATTGTGAACAACACCACCTCGAAAAATAGAATAAATGAGATATTAATCGATAACTCCTGTACCACTTGTCCCAAGTTGATTAAAGAATGATTCAAAGGACTTTAAGGAATTCAGTCTTATAACCCACTCAAGACAAACCCCCTTTTGTTGCCCAAACCTTAACTCCATAACCATAAGTGCCCAAGATAGAAAAAGCAATTATTACCTCTTCACTAGTCACAAAATCAAAAGAGTAGTATGGGAGTGTGAAGGTGATTGTGCACCCGTGCTTGATGGTTTTTGCATTTATTTCAAAATAACATTTTGAAGCCTCTTTGAGAAAGATTTTCGAAACCTTTTTAATTATTACTATGATTTCGAGTACACTAAAAGCGCCCGAAGCTCATCTTTTAACAATGATTCCAAAAGGAAATATTTAAACTTAGCCGATATTCCTAATCAGATGCATGAAAAAGATTTTCTTCAAAGTCCTGGCTAATCTTTTAACCAAATCATCGGCTCTGTCATTTCCAAACTACAATCAATATTTATAATATACTAATTACAAAGTTTGCAGTGCTTAAGGTTTGTCTTTAAGCTTAGTGGGTTGTACCCACTTTTGGGTTTTTTATTCTTTAATTTTTTTAATTTTAACCCAATACTTTACATCTTTTACAATTTAACCCCTATGAATTTTCACTTTCCACTTTACCCTTATACTTTTCATATTTTTACAAGTTTTTCGTTTTACGTTTCGGGCTAAATTTTACGAGTTAACACACTGCAACGTGCGCGCGTGATTTTAGGTTTACGCTTATTTTTCCCCTTTAACAGCCTGTCACAACGCGCGAGTACTAGATCAACATAGTTGTTTTTTTATTGTTTTGCATTTCACGTGTGTGGTTTAACGTTTTTACGTCTACTTTTCCATTCGGTTTTATATTTTCCGTTTTTATTTTTTTAATACGAGTTTTCGGGTGTTGATGGTTGCTAACAGTTATATGACATTATTGTTACTTGACATGATTTTACGCCCCAACCACAACACGAGGGGCTTAATACTAGTTTATTGCTAAACATAATATCTTTGATGGGTTTCTCATTTTAAATGAAACTCTCATCTGGCTAAAAAAATCCAAGTTTAAGGCAATCATTATCAAAACTGATTTAAAAAAATGTTCGATTCCTTGAATTTTGAAAACTTACTTACGGTTATAGAACTCATTACCGCCCCATAAGGTAAAGTCATTACGGGTTGTATGTAATGGCCAATACAAGCCATAAAACATTATGAATTGACTGCTTTGAACAGCATGCATTTATTTAAAGTATTTAGAAAACAATGTCTAAGTGTATGTATATCCAAACCTGGAAAGATAACTAAAAGTGTTGGTAAATTCAGGTACTTTTGATGATTACAACCATTATTTTTTTAAATTATTACTTTGACACATCAACTATATAACATAAACTTAATATTACTATTATCAAATGGGCATAACAACTTGGTAAAACAATCGAAACCAATTAAATTTTCACGTGAGAATGAACTAAACGAAAAACAAATCATAGTATATTATTTATTTAATTTATTAATAATATTAAGGTTAATCAAATCAAAGATAACGAAATTCGAAAACAAAAAATCATGAAAATCAAGGTATATTTTTCAAATAAATATTAGATTCATATATGTTACACAAACATATCATAAATGATATGATGAATTAAAATAAAATTGATTGAATACACTTCCATGTACCGATGACAAGTTATTTGTGTGAACTTTGTATGTTACAACTTTATTGACATGAATTGCTACAGATTCATAGTGAGTGTGTTGTATAACGAGCGAAAAAGCAAAAATTACAAGAATAATGTAAAAGAGAGAGATTTATACTAATAACCATAGTAAATTTTATTTATTTATTTTAGTATGAAAACAAAAAAAAATGAAAATAGACAAGCCTAAACACTCCAAATTTAGTAGTCGGTTTATGGGCTTTATAAAAATGGTTAACCAAAAATGTTTGAGTTATAATCAAATGAGGTAATGCATAAAAGAGGCTTTAAAAGTTTTCTAAACACATGCAGCTCAAGCTTTACATGACTCTCCTAATCACATTCTTAATCCTCCATAAATACCAATACAATCTCTTCTCCTCATAGAAACATGGAGATGAGCCAGGAGCCAGTTGCAATGGCCACGGTGGCACCGAGGGCGCCAGTGACCGCTCAACGTCCTGTTAGGACAGACCTCGAATCGTTCATTCCTAAGCCATGTAAGTCTTGATTTGTTCGTTCATGATTCGTGAATTAGTGCTACGGTTGGGCTAAACGAGTGTTGTCCCCTAGACATGGCTAGAGCCATGGCCGCACCAGATATGGAGCATCCCGATGGTACACCAGAACACATGGCTCGAGGGATGAGCGTCCTTCAGCAACATGTAGCCTTCTTTGATCAAGACAAGAACGACATCGTTTATCCTTGGGAGACTTACACCGGTAACTAACCAATGTTATACATATGATTTGTTTTCTTGCTTGACATCTTCTAACTGTACGGACTATGGGACGTGTAGGAATGCGTAAAATCGGATTCAATGTCGTGATATCCCTTCTGGCTGCATTTATTATCAATACGGGTTTGAGTTATCCCACTCTTCCCGTACGTTCATCATCTTCCTACAATCTTATATGCATTCATATGTTAATTTTTGTTTGATATAAAGGACAAACCTAGAGTTCGAGGCTTCCACATGCACAGGGTCTAGGGAGGGTCGGGTCAACTTGGGCCTTACGTACGTAGGTTAAGTTTAGCTTAATGTAATATGCATTGATTTTGTAGGGGTGGTTGCCTTCGCCTTTGTTCCCTATATACATCAATAACATACACAAGTCAAAGCATGGAAGTGATTCCGGAACTTACGACACTGAAGGAAGGTTTAGAACTTTCTTATACGACTGTGGATGATCGAACTTGTACCATACATCATATCAAGATCACTTGTTCATACATTTAGAATAATTAAGGGTTTATTGCTCTTTTCTGCTGCAGGTACATGACAATGCAGTTTGAGAGTATTTTTAGCAAGTATGCAAAAACAAAGCCAGACAAGCTCACATTTGCAGAGATTTGGAACATGACCGAAGGAAATCGACTAGCATTTGATATCTTCGGATGGTTCGTTCAAACAAGTTGCTCTTAGACTAAAACTTTTATTCTATAACATTGCAGCGAGCAATATTCATTTCTTGATTCAAAGTTAGAGTCGCTTCAGTTTTGATATTTATTTTTGTTAAAGATATCAACCGTAACCTTAATAAACAAATCAACAGAATAATTTATTATATGAGTTATATGAGTTAACCAAACACAATACACTTAATTAAACAAGATAAACAGATCAACCTAAACACAACCACTTTACTAGATTGGTTAGACATAACAACCAAGTTTTGGTCGAAACAAGAATGAGAGGAGAAGACATAAACGGCGTCATTGAAGAGTTTTTGCAATAGTTTGTTATGTTTTATAGTTAATAAGAACTGTAACTTTATGTGGTTGTAACACAGGACTGCTGCTAAGTTGGAGTGGGCTATCTTGTATGCACTTGCTAAGGACGAGGAAGGTATGCTGTCGAAGGAGGCGGTTAGGGGCTGCTTTGATGGCAGCTTGTTTGACTACTATGCCAAAATTAACGAAGCCTCACACAAGACGACATCCTGAACAACGCATGTTGAACCAATAAAGTGGTTATTCTCGCTACGACAATGTTCATGATTTGATCGCAACTTCCTAATCATATCATCAGAAGATCTCCAGATTATAGAATAGTCTACATCTACATTTGATCTGTAGCACCTGATAATCATGACCTGTTCTTCAAGAATTGGTTGATTTGGATAACTTTTGTTTGTTAAATGGACTGATTTGACCAATCAAATTATATAGCAGGTCAATGATCACTCTTATTAAACTTGCTAACTGGAACGAAACAAAATGGGCTACCACCTACAGGTCATCACCGTCACTATCATCATATGCCCACCAACACCTCCACCGTCTGTTTGCTAAAAATAGTAGTTTGTTGTTTTTGACGTATCGTTTGTCCTCACCTTTCGCCCATATTGATAGGCTTAAATCTATAGACCACTCAAAACAAAATCCCTGAAAGTTCAATAACTATACACTATATATATTATATGATCATTCTACCAACAGCCTCTTCTAAACCCTGCTACATTCAAAGACAAGTTATCATACTTGTTTTCCTCTAGAACACCAAGGTTGTCTGTGTAAACTGTGAAAATCCATCTTAATAACTTTTATTAGAGATTTAATATAGTCCGTGATAGATCGTCTCGATTATATGCACAACAAAAACATCTTATCGAAATAATACAAGGGCTATGTAACGAAAAGAAAGTCAAAAGCGCAATGGTCTAACTTGTTTTTTCTTCATTTTCTCGTTCAATCTTTCTTGTAAATTAGTGTTGGGTATTCAGGATTCCACATGTTGTTCTCCACATAGTTAATAAGTTCATCCTGCAAAATACATGGTGTTGTGTAAACCGACTTTTGAAATAAATATATTGTGTTTGGTTATGTAATGAGAATACCTTATTTAGCTTACGAAGCTCGCGAGCATCCATTTCACGATAACCTTCTGCTAGATCTTCTTCTATTGCTTCACTAATTACAGCAGCAGCTACTTGCTTTGTTATATCACGAATGCTGTGGCACATAAATGACAAATAAAAATGTTATAATTGTTTCTTTGTTATATCACGAGTTAATTTATGTCTATACCTTGATATTGAAGGGTATATAATTCCTTTGAGGACCTCCTCTTCGGTCATATATCCTGCTAGACTGTTGTTATAATTCAAGAAAAAAAGTAAGTTAAGGAATATTGACAGTCGACTTATTAAAAACAATCAACTAGCAAAATTGATTCCGCTTTTATAAATTTAGATAATTACCACTCAGCTGCAGCCTGTAGCATGCCATCTGAGACTACTCTAGAGCCAGATAGAAGAGTACCAAGACCAATGCTGCAGCATTTAGTAAAGATTAGAATAAAATCATACATGAAGTATAAGAAGTTTGGAAAAAGTTACTGAAAATAGAAAATTACCCTGGGAAAAGATACATATTGTTTCCCTGATTGCAATGGCCAATATGTCCATTTCCTATGGCAATAAAAATAAATGAATGTTCAAAGATAAGTCTTCCCAACAAACTTGTTTGAAATGAAATTGTTTCAATTCTAAAAGTAAAATCATGAAAAATAAGAAGACAAACCGAGATCCACATCAGGAAACGGGCTTCCACTTGCATAAACAACATTTTCTCCCACAATTGAAAATGCTTCTTCAGGGGTGCATTCAGCTGTCATGAACAAAATTAAAAGTAAATATAAGAAATCATGTGTAAATGTCAAGTTTTTAATGTAATACCAACATACCATTGGTTGTGGGATTTGACATTGCAAATATTGCTGGTCTTGTTGAAGTTGACCCTTTAAGTGCTTCCAATACCTATATTTTAGAGTAATAAACACAAAATTATACAAAAGAGAGCATAATCAGTGTATTAATTAATAAAATTTTAAATAATACCTCCTTAGAAAACAAGCCTCCAACTGCAGACAACCCAAGGAGTACATCAGGTTTTACTTCCCGAACCTGATCAATAATATCCAACATTTGATCAATAAATAGTATTAAGAAAAAAGATAAATTCAATAAGGATTAAGAATTTAAACACACCACTTCTACAAGACTGGCCCCTTCCTTCAATCCTTGGCGGCCAATCTCTTTGGTCTTTCTTGCAAACGGTTTTGCATCTTCATCAATATTTTCACGCTCCTCTGTTACCAAACCCTAATTCATCCCCAAATAATAAACCATATGAGAATTTATGTGGTGCATGTTTGTAATCATAAATAATCATTTAGCTAATGATATGCTTACGTTAGCATCAACAACCCAAAACTGACTCCCTGCACTCTCATATGCCAATTCATTATTTCCCAACATTCTTGCCATTGTTTTCCTAGCAGCATTCAGTACCCCAATTCCTGCACTGCAATATTTGCAGTCTCATATTTATTATTTTACTGTTTTTATGATGAAATAATTAAAAAAATACCAAAATAAATTATACAAACCTTCCAGCACCGGCAACAACAATTTTTTGTTTTGGAAAGTCGATCATTGGCTTTCCTTGTGCTCTCACAGCTCCAAGTAGACCAGCAATAGCAACTCCAGCTGTTCCCTGCAACAAAATTAAAATTTTAACAATTTTCTTTTAACTAAGCATATCAAGATGATGGGAGTTGTATCAATTGTTTACCTGCACGTCATCATTAAACATTCTGTAGCTGTTTCTATAGCGTTGCAGTAACTTGAAGGCCCACTTGCTTTGAAAATCTTCAAACTAATATCAAATTTGAACATTCATGAGAAAAATGTTGAATACAAATGATCATTTCACCCTGTAAATGCATCCCGTGTAAAAAATTTACACAACACAAAATAATCTAGAAGAAATGATTACCTGTACTATAACATGGGGCCAACGAGTAAAGACAGCTTCCATAAACTCATCAATAACAGCAAGATACTCCTCACCATCAAGACGGTGTTGTTGCAGTCCCAAATCTATACAAATAGGGTAACATGTACCAATTTTTTTTTAAAAAAATTTGTATCCTATTCCAATTATTTATTAAAATTTTTTGGTCAATAAATATAAGAATATATCAAAAGCATACATAGGGGGTCTTTAAGAAGGGCCTCATTGTTGGTTCCGACATCAATCATTATAGGGAGCACCTGTAACAACAGAAAAAATGTCAAAATTAGAAAGAAGAGACATATGTCGGGAAAGACAAAATAGAAGTAAAGATGCACTTGTTTATCTGGTTAACTATGGAAGTAGTTATATAAATATCTTGAGAATATCATAAAAGAAGCAAGAAATGCTATAATTACTCTTTGAGGGTTTATTCCTGCAGCAGCAACATATAAATCTAATTTTCCAATTGCAATACCAATACCCTGAACTCCAAGATCACCAAGACCTAATATTCTGCTTCCATCAGTAACAACAATCATATCAACCTACATAAAATAAGATGAGTCCATTCATTTTGATGTTAAGGCCTTTTCATAATAATAACTTGAAAAAACAGTAAATAATTATAGATAAACAGAAGTAACACAGACCTGCTCAGCAGGCCAATTATAAACCATTGACATCATCTCTCCACGGTCAGCAGCACTAAAATACATCCCCCTTGGCCTTCTAAACAACCCACTGTATTTCTGGCAAACAAGTCCCACTGTGGGAGTGTATACTATAGGGGCATATTCCTCAATTTTGGCAATTAGAACCTGGCACGTATAAGCATTGAGACGCATGTTCAAAAACACATTCATTTTTAATTCTTGGGGCCTTATATGTATGTACATTTGTTTAATGTAATACCGGTGATTAAAATGAAGTATGTATACTTAAGCCTCAAAAAGCGCTCACCTTATAGTACATTGTCTCATTTCTGTCATGTAGCCTATTAAGGATTCGCCACTTGGCCAAAGAATTTGTATCGGACGGTCCATCCCTAGCGTTTACCTCAAGTCTCTTCAGGTCAGTCACTGTGAATTTAACAAATAACTTTCAAAATATATTTCAAGGCTTGATGTACGTAGTTCCTTAATGAGTATATTATTAAGTAGTAGTTACTGACCAGATAAAGACATAAATAGATGTGTATTTTATCGTTTCTTGTGTGATTTACATTCCTGTGTAAGTACTACGGTTTACTCAACAATCACAAGCTGCTTTGTTTGTTTAATTAAATTTCACTACTTCAACAAACTTCATAAAATTTTCAACTTACCTAATTTCACTCACTGAACAAACCAACACCAGATAAGTAGTTATTGTTTGAGATGTATCTTCAACAGTCAAAACCAGATAGTGAGATAGGTGAAGTAGTGTCTTAGTCCCTCTCTACAATATAAACAAAGGAGACCCCTAATGTGGTGGTAATTACAGAGGGATATAGCTCTAAGCCATATTATGAAATTATGGGGAAGAGTAATTGAAGGAAATAATTAGACGGGCGCGTAACGGTGAATCAATTTGAATTTATGCCACATCAGTCTACTACGGAGGTTATACACATTTAGAAGCGGTACACAATACAAAAAAACTTATGGAAAAGTATAGTGAGAGGAACTAGAATTTGCATATGATGTTTATCGACCTTGAAAAGGCTTACAACAGTGTTCTCCGTTAATTGATTTGAGCTAGGGGATTCCCTGGAGGTATATCAAGCGTTCTAGCATGAGCACGAGATACAGACTCCTGCCCTGTGGAGGTGGGCCTTCCCAATGGATCGTCGAGAAGACTTAGAGCGCAAAGGTTTATGAATATGTCGTTCTAAAACCAAGTATCTTTATCGTAAATTCAGTGATGCCAACAAGGACACTCAAATCACTATTGAAGGACAAGTTGTCATGCGAACAACCAAGTTCAAGTATTTGTTAGGATTAAGCACACACAACCAAAAGCAATAAACAACACAAGATATAACGTGGTTTGTCTAAGCTGACATGCGTCCACTGGCAACTAGGTAATTCTTTATTAAGTGTAAATTTTGATTACAAGTACATAGCGTATAATGTATACATAAAGACTAATCTAGATTCTAGGGTTTATATATCGAGTCCCCCCCTAAAAAATTTAATTTCGTTCCCCGCCCCCTTATAGGAATACTCAAGCTCCGCCACTAGGCTAACATGCACCCTCCACTCTAGGCCTACGAACCTAACAATATTTAGGGTCATTCATCCACGTGGCGAGGACATTGATAGTGTTGTAGCTCACTGGGTTAGTCCTGGTGAAGAGCAACCAAAATGAGTTTGGTGTTACAAAAGGTTCCTAACAAGATTAAATAGGAAATACTATAGTGTTGCAGTTTGTCCAGCTATGCTATACAAAACCAATTGTCAGGCCACCAAGAAGACTCAAGCATGAAAGTTGGAGGTAGCTAAGATGAGGATGCTAAAATGGTGGCGAAGGAAATACAAGGTTACACGGGATAAAAACGAAGTTTTTCAAGCTAAATTAGGGGTGGCATGCATTTCAACAAGATAAGAAAGGATTGATTAAGATGGTGTGGGCAAGTGCAGAGGAGACAAATGATAACACTAGTAAAAACTGTAGAAACCCAAGGAAAGAAAAAGCAAAGCTAGGCCCAAACAGACGTAGGACAAGCAGATTAAGCAAGATCTGATAGACTTGTATCTCTCTCGAGACATGATCGGTGATAGGATTTCATGGAGGTGTTTAATAAAGGTTATGGATTAATCTGGGAATGTATAGATTTGTCTTAGCTTCTCCTACTCCTTTGTTTGCCATTTACTTTGGGGTAAGTACTAGCTATTTTATGTTATTTGTAACTCTTGCTTCATTTTCCTTATCTACTCCTTATGTTATTTGTATGTTTATACTTTAGATTTCTCAAAAAATGTTTTCTTGAGTCGGGGGTCTCAGTGGAGCAACCTTTCTATCTCGTGGGATAATGGAAAGATTTGTCCACATCTCACCCTCCCTAGACCTATTTAATAACTATTGAGTATTGATATGTGTGACATTATATTAGGTACATTTGTTTGTTCGTTTTTATTATGTTTAAGATGTACCATTAACAACTAATTAACTCAAGTATAAAGGTGTTTAGAATCGAATGTCCAAAAATAGTATCTGAAATTTCAGGTGGTTGCTTTCGGTATCTGAATCCGTAACTGAGATTTCAGATATTCGTATATCCGAAAATTCGGATACAAATTCAAATACTGAAACGAATATGTGAAATTCTAAAAAACGTGTTAATAAATATTATATGGGCGGATATTCAATTCATATTTGCCATTTTAATTTTTAAAAAAATTATATTTCATAAAAGACAAAGGAAAAGAAAGTGCAAGGTGAAACCCTAGTATCATATATTCAATTCATATATATCTTTTTAATATAAATAATTATAAATATTATATTTAAAATAGTTCGAAAATCCAAAGTATGTGAAATTATAAAAAACGTGTTAATAACTATTATACGGGCGGATATTCAATTCATATTTGCCATTTTAATTTTTAAAAAAATACAACAAACATTATATTTCATAAAAGACAAAGGAAACGAAAGTGCAAGGTGAAACCCTAGTATCATATATTCAATTCATATATATCTTTTTAATATAAATAATTATAAATATTATATTTAAAATAGTTCAAAAATCCAAAGTATCCAAATTTTTAAAAAAATTATCTGCATATTAGTTAATGATTGGACATAACAATGATCCTAAGTTCATAACATATTCATAGAAAGGGAAATTAGAGCACTAAAGCAGCTATAACCACAAGTCTTGGGAATGACACATTAACCACCTAGTCCTAGTTACCCATTGTATATGTTCATATAATCGTATACTATAGTTCTTTTAGAAATATCAAGCCACATGGACCTATGGTAAGTGATGAATTGAGCTTGTGAAGACATGAACCTATAGACAAATGTTGAGTTTCAAAGGATTTATATTATATTAGCATACATAGACCATTACAACTCGATGCAATAACATAGTAAAAACTAAAAAGACAACTGTTTAAATCAATCAACTATGGGTAACTGGTTAAAGGAAAGAAGTTTAGTCGCTTACTAAAGCGTTCAATTTGCTGTTCATTGCTCATGACATTTGGAGGTAGAAGTCCACGTAGTTCAAGACGATCTCTTTCAGTCATGGAGAACGCCGTTCCCTGTTAACAAAATTGCAGAGCTTCAATGGAAGATATGGATGCAAGAAATGCTCTTCAACACAGTAAAAAACACTAGCAGTAGCATCTACCAACTACAACTTCACAACAAACTCAAGTACCATTTATAACCATGAGCAATACATCAATCAACATTGTTAGGCATCTAAGGTGTCAACTAACACTTCTAAGTGTGCTTGTTGACTCTGCAAATTCTAGACATCATTATCAATGTACATTACGCAACACCACTTGATTAAGTTTTATCCTTAGTTCACATCTACAGTTGAATCAATATCTAATCCGATAATTCAGCTACAATACTATAAATCTCGAACTAACACAGATCATACGCTGCAAGATACATCAATATCAACCACTGATTTCGCATCACAAGCAGATTCACTAAAAACTTTACCTTGTTGAACCAGGGATCATGAAGAATATCGAGACCTTGCTTATGAACAATGGTGGGTCGATGACCTTCGATGGTGGTGAAGGATCTTGAAAGCCTGTGCTGTAAGCATCTGATCATCGACGACGATAATCGCATCTGGCGAGTGAAATTCGACATTTTTGGCTCCGGATAAGGGGGAAAATTGAAGGAATTTAGGTCACAAGTGTGCCCTAAATAATTGGGGAAGAATCTTTGGAGGTTGAAACCATAAAGTTGCTGTTTTTAGAAGGTGAAAGGTTTTCGCTACCAGGTTTGACTGACTGTCATCAATGGAATGGTGTCGGCAACATACACTCCAATCGGGTCGGGTCGGGTAAATAGTGACCACACAAAAATGAGAAGATATTGTTTTTGGGATATATTGCTTGCAATAAATATGAGTATGACATTAACAATCTTGATTTTTTTTAAGTATTGATTTGTAAATATTATGGAATCAGGTGAATATAGCGAATTAGGTTAGTATCTTGTGTATCACACAGGTTTAATAAAAAATAACAAATAGTTAGTAATAAAAAATTATTAATTTTAAAATAATATTTTGAGATAAGAGATGATCAATATTACCCATAAGTAATTAATATACGTAATAAAACAATGATATAATTTCCTTTAAATTTTGTTATTTTAGTTTTTTATTAAAAAATTGAAACACTTTGTTCTAAATCAAACCGTTTTAAGAAAATGTCATTTTATAAATATATTCTTATTATAACTCTGAATTTTAATTAATATGGTTCATAAAAATTTTCTTTCCTGAAAAATATTTTTAAAAAAATTTGATATTTAAGAAAAATTACTTGTGTTATACAAAAAAAATTTTATTTCCTTAGATATTGCATTTATAAAAAGACATATTTCTTAATTTATTAAAAAACTATTTTAATATAAAGAAATTAAATAATATAATTGCTAGTTAATGTAAATATGTAATAGGAGAGAGAAGCGAGTAAATAAGTTTAAGATGCCTAGTTATGACAAGTGCCAATTTAAAACTTTTTTTTATTATAATACATAGATATAGTAGTTTGAAATTTATGTATAGTTATCTTAAACCATGTGTCTTGGGCTGGGTGGCTTGATGCGTGACGGTTTATTAGTCACGTAACATTCCGTTAGATGGAAAGAAAGAAAATATATTACTGTCTTACAAAGAATATTTTAATAAGATAAACTAAAATTAAACTAGTATTTAAAAATTGTAGATGGAGAGGTATCTGGAAAAAGGTATAAACCTATGCGGCTTGTGAAGGGTTCAATGCATTGATTTCTTCTCCATCATTTTGATTTTACCTAACTAACAAAATGTAGAATGAACATATGTAGGGTGAAGAGAGCTTGAAACCCCGAGAAATACGAAAAGGCACATTTGTTGGGAAATAGTTTATATATCTTGTAACATAAAGCTTTTGGTGTTAACACCGTAAAAGAACTGCAAACATGATAAGGTCAAGTTGAATCAACAAACTGTGGGGGTAATGTTATATAAATTGACTTAGATAATTCCGATGAGAAATATGTTTTTGACATCGATATGCCTAATACTCCAACTATAAGGGAAAACAATGGATTTTACCAATCTGGTAGTGGTAGGTTCGCAACCAGGAGAAATGTATCGAAGAAATCGATGTCCTTTGTATAATGAAAGTTCTTGGTAACAAGTCGGTCTTTAAATTGACTAATGGTATATCCTAATCATATAGAGATACTTACAACCAACTATGTTGATGTTTAGGGGAGTTGACACCAATACCCAACTACGATTAATGTGTTGAGCAATAATCTCGATATGCAAGGCATCCCACCATATTGGTCATTTCGGTGCATGAACAATGGTTGTCGGTTCAAAAGTAGAAGTGGTGGGGACATATACAAGAAGTCAAGAACATGATTAGGATAGCGTTTAAGCTAACAAATATTGTTACAAGAAAGAGTGATCCATCAAATGAAAAGGACAGATAAAAAGACACAGTAGGATAAGGGTGAGGTAGAAGTGTATGGCATGAAAAGTGGAACAACCAAAAATAAAGTATGATTTAGTAGACGATTAATGAACAGTTTTGGAGAAAATACTCGTATGGGATGTGACTTGTCAGAATGTATATGTGCGATAGGTATGTGAATCATAACAGAGACATGCACGATGGTTAAGGGAGAGTTTATCAAGTCGATCTAAGAAAATAAATAATACATACATCTATATGTGTGCAAAAATACATTATCATGTTTAAAAGGACATAATGACACAAAAACTAATACATAGATACAAAAGTTTATATAACCTTACTTTATTTTCATGCTTAATCTTTGTTATTATAGATGTAAAGCTGTTATATTTTTTAATCAATTATGCTAACGCAAGAAAAAATTTTCTTAATAGGTGAAATTAAAGCATGAAACTTTTTACTAATTTCAAAATATAAGTAAAAAAAATATGAATCATTAATGCACTTTATATTTAATTAGATTTTATAAGGTTATTTTTGTTATTTTGATTTGTTCTATTCCATTATGTTGAAATTTTATATATCAGCGAAATAAGATAGTGAAATAGATCAATTATTATTATTTTTTATAGCAATGCTAGAAATTTTTCTAGATATTATTTGTCTTTAAAAAAAACTAAAACCCACGATCTTTTTGTGTGTGACTCATACTTACCATTAGTCTCAAACCCTTTACCATTTACTTGTCTTGTTCATACTAATACATTGTATCTTCATTTCATACTCCAATTTCTTTTATCTATTATTTCATGTGTTGTTCAAAAAAATCCATTATTTCAAGTTAAATAAATCAAGATATATTTAAAAAAACTACTAAATTACTTCACATACCACTATTTCTTTATTATCAAGTTACTTACATGAAAGGTTCTTATGGTTAAGCCTGATTTAGTTTTGGTCACTAATTATTAAAAAGTACAAGAAAGGTCTAAATGTATGCACGTTTGTAACACAAAAGTCCTATCTTGGATGGAGAATTTATTTTTCTATTAATTAGATGTGAAAAGACCAAAATATTACTAATTAAATTAAAACTCTTGTATTATTATTAGGGTAGGGTTATAGTAAAAAAAGCGTATTATATCTAAAAAGCCTAAGAATGATTTTGGCTTGACACATGTTCGTTTATTGTTTTAGACATGAGGACATTTTGATCATTGTGTCAAATACATCGGTTCATTGTGTCTTATCCATTCATGTGTCAAATATCAGTTTATCGTGTCATGTAATTTACATAATTTGTTGTATGTATTTATCATTTTGTTTTAGATCATTTTGTGTTATTTTTTTTAACGCTTCTATAGATTATATAAACTTGTTATCAATCATTGTGTTTTACAAATAGAAATACACAATAATATAGCTTCACCAATGTATTTTCAAAACTCATATTATTGAAGACAAAACAATGTGTTATTTTTATCATTATTTTTTATAGATTATATAAACTTTTTGTTATCTACCATTATGTTTTACAATTAGAAGTACACATTAAGTTATTTCATCTATGTATTTTTTTAAAATCAAAGTGTTTAAAATGAAACAATGACACTCAAATAACATGATGATACATTGTATTATTTTGTTATTTTTTTAATGTATTAGAGTTAGTTGTTAATTTATTATTGTGTTTTAGATATTAGAGATATACGACAATGTTATTAAACTATTTATTTTTAAAATTCGTCAGTTAAAAAAAAACAGAGTAGTATTCAGAAAAGCACAATAACAAACAAAAATACACAGAACTGCACTAAAGACATCATAATGAGATATGAGCTAAAAAACATAAAAAATTTATATCTTTATATATAACAATACTATACTTGTTTTAAATATTAAAAAAGATCATTTTTATGGTGTAAGTTTTATAATAAAATAATGTCGTACATAAAAGTTATGAACGTTTAAAAAAATAGGGGGAATTTATAAAAAGTCAATAAAAATGACTGTTATTAAAGTAACCATCTAACAAACTTTTCTTTGATCTCAAACTTGATTAGAAAGATTAATTGTTGAGATACTTCTAATATTTTTTAGTTATAGGAATGTTTTTATTTGAACCTTACCCTTGTTGTTGTTGTTGTTGTTGCTGCTGCTGTTGCTATTGTTGATGTTGTTGATTATGAATATTATTATATGTTAACACTATTATCATAAAATAACACAAAGGACACACTAATTGAGTTGTCGTGGGTCAATCAAGAACGCGTAAATTTTAAAATCTTTACTACAAATAAATAGTATGAGTAAGTAAGATCATCTCCGAAGAAAATTGATAGAAAGTGCAAAACTTTATACTTAACAAATTTAAATACAAAAAGAAAATATGAAAAAACAAATATGTTTGGGTTTTGTTTGAAGTACGAATTAAATTAATGTAAAATGATTACCAAATCAACAAGCTTAACTTAGGGTTTTGAAAACAATTATTAAAAGGCAACCACTTTCGGAGTTCAAAATCAAAGATTCATAATAGGTTTAGTAAGAATTAGGTAAAAGTTACATAGACGTGACTTTGTGAAACCATTTGATTAAGGTGATAATCATGAAATAACCTTAAAATTTTGCTCATTCACATGATTACCAATTGGTATTGATATGTCAATAAATATACATGTTAATAATACATATCATCACTCTTTTTAAGTGTTTTTGTTGCAATTTTAGTTGGATCAATACATAATTATGTCCTATTTGAATTTATATAGGTTAGTTGGTGACTTGATGATTTTATTGGAAATACTCAAGAATTAAGTGAAATTGTTGAAGTTTGGCTTATGACATGGTCATGTCAAATTCTGGCATGGTCATATCAAAATGTACAAGAATTGCAAGTCTGATAGATGACACAGCCATGTCGTTATAGACATGGTCATATGCGGCACATACTTTCCTTTTAAGTCAAAATTAACCTCATTTGTAAACAATAAGTAGTAAACAAGAAACCCTAGCCCCCTTTATCCTCCAAGTGACTTTTAAGCATTTTTTGAAGTAAGAAGACCAAGATTGAAGATCAATTGCTCCAAGAAAGAATTCAACACCATACGACCCACCTCTACTCATCTTGGTTTGAAAATATCTAGATCTACCATGTTTTCTTCCATGTTTATGAGTTTGGTTGTGAATTTTATAGACCTTATGGGCTAAATACTCTTAATCACTTAGATAGATGAAGCTTAACATACTTTGACATCTTGTATGTCACTTTTGGTGATGATTAGGTCAATGGTTATTACAAAGTTATGAATGCTCTTAAATGAATGTGTGTGCTTGTTATGCTTGAGAAAATGTTGAATCTTATGGGTGTTACAACCATATTATGTTGGAAAATCATGTGTGTTAGAACATCTATTCTTGAGTTGCATACATTAGTGTGTGATTTATGACATTTGACTAGGAATGGTGAATGATGATTGAATATTTAGTAAAGTTGAACAAGTGTGCATCCTTATACATATGTTTGAGAAAACCATTATGTTTGTTATGAATTTCTCCTAGCTTTGTATATGTGTAACTATTGATAATGCGCATATTTATAGTTCATGTATTCATGTTAGGACATTCATAAGTTGAGGAATTTGCATAATTGTTCTTACATTATGCAAATTGAGGTGGTTTTCATGTGTGTATCATGTTAACTTTTCAAAAGTTTGTGGGTTTGAGTATCCTTGATCGGAGCCCAAACCATCTTTCACATTAGCTTAATAATATCATTGGTTTTTCATGGCATAGCTTCAGGTGGCTATTGTGTGTTTATCGTTTTAGCTTTCTAAAAAAGTTATATAACTGGATAACCTTGACAGGAGTCTAATTTACTTCCATGGTTCATGTGTATAAAATGATCTAACCATAGGTTCATACATATTGTCATTGCTATGCTACGTGGATTCAAAGTCTACGTGATATCTTCCATTGATTTATTATCTTCATCTATGTTTACTTACTTTAATTAGACTAATTGTTAGTTAATTTAAATTATAATATTTACAACTCATCTTTTATCGGGTAGATGATGCTAAAGACTTAGTATCATGAGCTCTCGTGTCTACAGATCGATACTTGATTCTTGCCTAAGACTATACTACTATGTGATCGGTACTTTAAGGCTTTTAGAAAGACCAATGCACCCAAAACAAACCAAGTGCTTCCTACATGCATGCACTTGGTACTAAGTAGAAGTTGCTTTGGAAGTTTCATACTCTGCACAACAAAATATTCTAAGTATGAAATCTTCCAAAGTCAAGACCAATATCTTCCAAAGCCAAAAGTGAAGTCTTCTGAAGCTTCAAAGACAAAGTCTTCCTAATTCAATGAAGTGAAGACAGATTTCTTCCGAAGACTTTGAAGGACATGCTTTCTCTGATGTACTTTTCATAAAGCTGACCAACTTTCCGTTGCAACTCTGAAGACTCACCAACTTATACAAGTTGGTGAATGGTCCATGCTTTTTGTAACTGTACATTGAGGTCTTCAGTATGTAACTTTCTACTTTATGTACTTTTATCCTTTTTGTGATATATTAAGATGTGAACTATGGCATGTCATAGTCACTAGTCAAAAGACAAATCTGTTTTTTGACTTTACATTGATCTGGTTGTTGTCTAGATTAGTGTTTTCAGCTGGCCTTCAAATTATGGTCGGCTGTAGGATGCAGTATAAAGTGCCTCAAGTCCTTGTATTTTATTCTTATGCTTTGTAACACTTGTAAAAGAACTTGAGAAGCAATATACTGCAATCTTGAAAACCTTTACTTTCTTGTTGTGTTCTTAAGTTTCTGTCTCTTGTTTACTTGTGTTCATAGTATCATAATATAAGTCATGGTTCCCTATTTGATATGTTAAGTGTTCTAACACTCTTCTCATCGTGAGACTGGTTGTATTGACCATCCCTTTAACGATCCTACAAGTACACTTGCCTATTGTGTGTAGTTGCTTTAATAGTGATAATTGTTTCTCAAATTAAAACGCAATTGTTTGAAAAATACTTAGTATATATATATATATATATATATATATATATATATATATATATATATATATATATATATATATATATATATATATATAGTTTACACACATCAAGTATATACCAAATAATTACACACACGCGCACCAAACAACTCATGTTGCAATAAGAAAACTTAAATGTGAATGATAGATTGCATTTACTTAAACATAAACAAATAGTTTAACTTTAACCAAACTTGCATTTGAATTCTTGTGTTAGAAAAAGAAACCAAAGTTTCAATTCAAACAAATTCCGATGCTTTACTTACACGAACTATCCACCCAGAGGTGACTACGAACAAGTTAGTAGTTCATCGACATGCTTGGATCTTCAATGGTTGATTGGAGATTGTTGATGCTTGATTCGTGTGAAACCATGTGAAAGAACTCTTTAAATCACCTTGAATCCAAAAATCAACGGGGAAAGATGTAATTCGAAACCTTAATGATTGGGTTCATATAAGAGAGAAAATCCTTAAATTCAGAGATAATTGCGGGATCGGCGTATCATACGCCCACTGTAACCTATGATACGTTGGCTTTGGCTTTGTACGGTGCTTTTCTCAGAAGTTTGTCCCACATCGGTGCTTCAAATGATGCTCACTGTATAATATGCTCATACACACGGTGGTGCATGTTTTGACTTAGTTTGACTACATCTTTTGCGTATTTGCACATCCAGTCCTTTTGCTTCGTTCCAATACTTCCATAAATCTTTCAAATGTGTACTTTTACCTTCTAACGTACACCAAAAAACAATAATACACTCAAAGACACATTTCAAACTAATATTTGTATTAAATACTATAAATACTGAATAAACACCACATGATCACCCCTACCTCTTCTTTTCATTATCTTCTTTATGACGACCAACCACCCACATATCGTCTCCATGAATTGCTGACCACCCCCTTTTCTTCTCCACATATCACCACTTTATCTTTATCTCACTCTTCCACGACCATGCACCACACTCACTACTGACACTCGTCACCACCAACAATACAACCTAGTACTGCCACTCATCGCCTCCAACACCGCAACCCAGCACCGCCACTCGTCACCTCCTAACACCGTGACATTTTGAAAATTCAAGGTATTCCATATATTCTATTATTTTATGCGATAACATAGTTTATTCAGTTTGAAATATAAACTAAGAAATGATCCTACAATATTACGATTTAAATAAGGGTTACCGCTACTCGAATGCCAAGAATACCTAACTATTTAAAAATCACGATACAGACTTAATATTTTATGATGTTTCATCAAACTATCAAGCGTTGGTGATTTAGTCGCTGCGAGTCGTCAAGAATGCCAAATGTATTTCATGATAAAATAACAACATCAAATATCAACTCAAAGTTGACAATTTATGTCGACAATAAAATATGCATGATGGAATGAACATTTACACACACATGTATATATATGCATATATAATATATATACATATATATATATATAATATGTATATGTAATATATATATATATATATATATATATATATATATATATATATATATATATATATACCTATATAAATATTAAATCACCACCTTTATTATGTGTATGATTCATATATTTGAAATACTATCTTCCATGGCTCATATAATAGTAAGGTAGACCATAACAGGTTTAAAAATCTTAATATTAATAACCAAACAACTTTATAAATCTTTATTTGTACACGAATAAATACCAATAAAAATACTAAACACTACTTAACCGCTATTGAATCATATTATATGTATATTAAACACACAATATTATTTCATTTGTAATGAAACTTTGATGAATGATTTTAGAGAGCGTTACACACACCAAGGAACACCCCCCCCCCCCGGGTTTTTGCTTTGGTCGAACACCACCAAGCACCACAGCTATTGTTGTTGTCACACCTCATACTCGTCGGTTGTTTCTCGTTCCAAACTTTGCAATCCTCGATTCATTCGTGAATCCGGTCAACTAGCAAAACTCTTGTTGATTCTAAAGTGTAAAGCTTTCGGTTTGACCGTTAAAGGTATAAGCTTTTAACACCCTATGGTTATGGTAATATTGTTTAAATCGTATGTAATTGGCTGTTTGTTTTGGGTATTTAATTAGTAGATTAAAGTCGTGTAAAACCACATTCACTATAAAGCTGATAAGGTTTTAAACTTTGATAATAAGTTAACGACTTTAATGATTAAAATTGATGCACGATACCCAATAAGTTGAGAAAGATTAGAATTTACAAGAAGGAAAAAAGTGAATTTAAAACCTTCTAAGATATAATATTATGTAGATCAAACGACATAGACTAAAGATGATGTTTACTTAACACTATGTTACGGGGATGAATTATTGTTACTTGAACATATATATGGTGATACATGTTTTGCAACTTTACTATTTATTGTGCTAGTTTCTAACATATATCTAACTAGTGGGTTTTCTTCATGTATTGTGACGGCTCGGTTTAAATAAAATTTTACATAGAAGCATTGGTAAAATCTAGTATGTCGCTCTTATGTATTTGGACTTTAAAAAACATTATGTTATTGTAAAAAAAAAACAAAAAATATTATATTTGACCCATAGATTTTGGCCTGTGTGTTGTGGGGCTAATATCAAAACATACATAGAAATACATCACAACGATATATTTAGAATTTAGAAAAACCTTATGTTGTGTGAAAAATAAAAAAACATTATATTTGAGTCAATTCGGTTTTGAACGAAACTTATATCAAAATGTCGATAAAAATAAATATTTCGCAAAGATATATTCGAAAGATAAAACAATATATTAAAATAAAAAACTCAGGCATAAATAGAAAAAAAAAAACAAAATATGTCAAAAGTAAACTATAATGATAAAATAATATATAATAATGGTCAAGATGGCATTGGTAACACGTTCTACTTGAGAAAACTAGATGGAAAATATGTTTCTTAAAACATCAAACAAGGAGTAAATTTTTCGGCTGGTAATACTCAATTCAAGACACTAACTTTTGTTAAAACCTAATGTTAATAAAAGAGTATGTTGTCTTTTCATGATAACAAAAACAAATTAGTTCTAACTGTTTTAAAAATGAAAAAGTACTTTTAAATACAAAAATGTTCTAAATATGAAAAGAGTTAATCACCGAAGAAGATACCTAGCTTCTAAATTCTCAAGGAATCAACTGAGTCAAGGTATACTACGCTTATCCGAATGTATTGAATTCGTTATTTGGATCTGGCATTAAGGTCACGGTAGACCTTCCCAACGAGCTCCTCCGCACCACCATGAGAGACATATTTGTTACTAGGGTGTGCAAAAAACCATAATAACCGAAATAACTGATGAAACCGAACCGAAAAAACCAAAACCAAAAAGAAACTGATGGTTTGGTTTGATGGTTTTTTAAAAACCTATTTTTCGATTTGGTTTCGGTTTTACTTGTAACAAAAATCGAAAGAACCGAAGTGCAACCATATAAACCGAACTTCTAAATTTAGAGGTGTATTCATACGCGGTTATAAACACGATTAGCCAGTACTTACTTATTTAGCTTATATTGCCTATATATTTTTTTGAATATTTAGATTTTAATAAAAATCTTTAAACTTTTTGTTTGAATTGATAGATCAAAATGTTTTATTAAATTTTTGTTATTGTATCTTATGACTTGCAATTCATTTTAATGTGTTATAAGAATATGTTGATTATATTTAAATATCAATAAAATGATGTAAGCCTAAAAATTTTAGTTTATATTCATTAATTTGAACCAAATTTTTCTTTAAAAATTTGAAGCACAAATGGTAAAACCGAAAAAAACCGAAACGAAACCAAAGTTAGAACTAAAAGCCAAAAACCACAATAACCAAAACCGAACGGTTTTAAAAACCTAGAAATCAAAATATCAGTTTTTGTTTCTATTTAGTCTAAAGCCGACTCAAACCGACCCATGCACACCCCTATTTACAACCAATTGGGTTAAACAGAATGATGATGGTTTTTTTATTATTGTAACGTATTTTTTATTATATGACCAACTTGATACGACCCGAATCGCCCCAAAAATTCTAATGTTTACTTCTATAAAATTAGAGCATTTAAAAAAAATAGTGACCGCATAAGGATAAATTCCTTGGATCCGCTACTGTGTTCGTCGACCAGAAAAACATCACCGCATTTCCGTTACCCACAATGAAAAAACTATGAAAAACCTACATCAAGCTCTGGTTGAGTTTTTAAAACTAGAACATTTGAAAAATACTCATCATCAACCAGATCTTTCCGGGACTAGCTTGTTGAACATGTTTTTAGACCTATGTTATGCGTTGAATTCCTGTGTTAAACTAGGTTGAATTCCAACTAATTTCCCTTGATTACCTAGGTTCATCACTATTAACGTTATTTTGGTCTCTTGATGCTCAAATCGACCCGAGTTCGCTGTGATGCCGACGAATTATCACCCTCATTGTATGTTTGGCTATTTATTGTATGAATAAGTATCAGTTCTTGATAATATTTTTAGAACACTTTCATGGTCGTTTAAAGGTGATGACAATGAGATCGGAACTAGCTTTGAAAACTAACGGCTTATAGTGGTAATTTAGTAAAAAGTATTCTCACCGGCTGCAACACACCTGACACCTCTCGGCCAAAAAGAAGACTTGGGAACCATACCATGTAACTAATTAATTAGTTTCATTTATAAAGCATTGGTTTTAATAATGAAATAAAAAAACATATCACTTTAGTAATATTAGGATTTAAGAAAAGTTAGAGTCTTAGACTAAAGATGAAAGAAAAATTAAATATTAAGGACTGTATCTGCAAGTTTGAAAGACTAGGGATCAAATTTAGAATTTAGATAAAACCTTGAGAACCAATCGTAAAATTTACTCATGCAATATATACTTCTAATACTACATCATTTTATATTACGAGACTTAAACCTTTAACCTTAAAAAATAGACATCATTTTACACACTAAACCATGTTGTGTGTAAAAAATATCTTTGAGAGACGTAAATTGAAGTTAAAATATGAATTTTGTAATATTATTATCACTTACATTACACATATTTTTACATGTAATATTCTTATATTTATGTTGTGTTACTGATGAAACTAATTTGTTTTACATGTGTGAATTTCCTTAAGATGATAAAATGGAGTTTTACATAACAATTACGGGATAGAGATCGATAATAGAACACAAATTAATATGCGAATCCACTTAGTAGAGTAGTACCATCCATATACACATGCATTGAAGTATGATCAAGATCGTGACTATGTATCAACACTTTGACATGACTGCGTGCAACCACTTGAAGACATGTCTATGTGACTTCAATCGACATAGTCATGTTATTTCCACATGTTCAACCATTTGAAGACGCAACTCTCATAATCAATTCAACATAGCCATGTGATTTTTAATGATCTTTTCATACATTCTACAAGTTGAAGACATGATTATATCAAATCTCAACTAACATCGATGTGGCATTTGGTCCCTTAAGTGTTCAATGAGTGACACGACTATGTAACTTTAGTCTATGTAGTCGTGTTAAATGTCATTCAGTGCCTATAAAAGTAAATATTAGAAAACACAAAATGAAAGATGACAATGTCAAGTCATTTGGATTTGTTTCCAACCATTATCAATTTCATGTTAGATTGTATCACACACTCACCAACCATTATCAATTTCATGTTAAATTGTATCACACACACTCACATTTTTCTCTTATTGATTATACCAATTATATGTAATGTAATTTTGATAAATGATTATAGAGAGTGTGAGTGCATTGTTTGAGAGGGAGCTCATCGTGATTATTCATCTTTGTTCTTGTACTGTAATTGATTGATCAATTGAAGTTTGTGCTAGAAAATTGAAAGCAATTTCATAGAATTCTTAGTTTGATTTGATTGTTACATTATTCCTTTACATTAACTATGTTTAATTGAATCAAATCTATGATTACAAAGCAATAACACTACTAATGATCATTTCCTACTAACACTTCAAATGCCAGTGATGCCAAAATTACCATTGATGATCTTAGTCGCAACTTATGCTTAGTTACTACTAATGCATCAATTGCTAGCGAAGAACAAACTTGCCACTAATCATAGTTTGTATCATGATTAGTTGTAATTTGCTACTGATTTATCATTGATTTTAGTTCTCAAACTTAAGCTACTTTTCATTATCCATACTGTGAATCCAAGGATCGCAATCAGGAATTATCAGTGTTAGATTGGGTTTGATTTAATGATTGCAGAATGATCATTAATCGTTGCTCAATTGATTAATTATTAAATATCAAAGACAATAAATTTTAACAATGAAGAACAGAATGATTTCATCACAATAAATGAATGAGCAAGATTTGATTCAAAAGAATTTCATTAAAACCAATTAATGATTACAAATAACCAAATAATGATTGCTAATGACAATGTTTGCTTCGAACGTATTGATGATTTTGGTGTATTGATGTGGCAACTGCTAGGGTTTTTGTGTTTGATTGATCGTGTGGATCGATGTGATGTTTGGTGTTTTGCCGTCCTCTGGATGTGTAACCTAGGACTAGTATTTATAGGCACAGGGTTTCTGTTAAGGAAACAACGAATCTCTTGGAGTTAATGTTTGACTTGTTGACTTGAATTACTTGATGATGCAAATACAAGTGTTTGATATTCAGCAGGAGTTTTCCCTTCCGTAGGAGTCTTCACTTGGTATTCTTCATTGGAGTGCAAGTTTTTCATCCATGGGTCTTTGGTCTTATAGCACACCCTTGACTTCATCTACACAGGAGTGTTCTTTCGTAGAAGATTCTCGGATGTATTTCTTGTAAGAAGATTATCTACGGAAGAACATAAATGTTCATGTGTAGATGTTTCTTACACTTAGTCAATTTCATAAATTGACTAAGTATGATGTTTGAACCTGCAATCATGCATATAAATCAACACAGATATGGGTTAACCTATATACATAATGCATACATTAAAGTAATGAATTACAAGAGTTTATTACAAGCATTGATTAAAGTGCTAAGCCTATACAAAAGAATCTAGACCTATTGTTCCTAGATCTAACAATACTCCCCTTAGGCTTTGACACTTGTAATCAGTTCTTCAAAACTAAAAGCTCATTGACCCTTGACACCATCTTCTTGTTAAAATATGACACTGCATCCTTTTGATCATCGTACTTGTACTTGATCTCCATTCTGCAGATCTTCTGTTGTGTTTCAAAACTCAACCCCAGTATGTCTTCTTCTGTTGTAAGGGTTGCCAAAACATTATTATTATGAACTATCTCTAATTTATCTTGCTTAGAAATTCTCAACTCAATCATTTCAGATATCTCTGTGCCAATCAATTGCCCTTATTCAAACTCTCTTCTTTTATATGTCTTTGTATGCAATTTGTTAATGACTTGAATAAGATGCATATATAAGCACAAGTCATTATGATATTTATCATCAGTCAGCTTTGGGAAATATTTTTCATGAAGATATGAAGTGTAACTTGGGTGAAGAAGCTTGATTTCCACAGGGTCAAAAAGTCAAATACTTTGTGCTTTCTTCTTTTCTTCATTCCTTAACAGCACCAACTCTTCTGATCTCTCAACATATCCCCATTCAGTTATGGGAAATGTATATTGATTTCCTTCAATGTTCTTGATAGCTGCTGTCTTTCTATCCGAGTATCCAACCCTCCTAAAGAATTCATCATCAACCAAGGATGAGGAGTTGGAGTTGGATCTTCTTTGACTCTTTGTCCTTCTAATATGCTTAATATCATCTCTTCTAGCTTCTTTCAATTCATCATCCTTGAATTTGTTCTTCAACCTACCCACTGCCACTGAGAAATCTCTTCCTCTTGGGTTAATAGGATAGTTGGTAATGATTAGGCCTTGGAGATCTTTAATGTCACAATTAGAGAGAGACTATTGTTCTACTGAGTTGAAGTATTCAATCCTTCCTGATGTTCTTTTAATAACAACACAATCCCAGTCTGGATCATATTTCCAGGCCATAATCCTGTTTTCTTCAACAGTACTAGGAGTTGTGAGATGATCAAATAGCTCAATTAGAGTTGATTTTTGCTTAGTTATCTCTCTCACTGTTGTACCCAATGGCCATACCTTGCCAGGAATCACTTCTCTTGGTTTTTTGATAAGCTTTCCTTTTCCTTTGTGCTGATATTTGCTTTCTACAGTCACAAGTTCAGCAGGGGTTTTGGCTTGATGTTCAAATGCAAAATTTTGGAGCTTCAGTCCTGAATTTTACTCCAGTTTCTAGTTCCACCTTCATAACATGTTCTATCATTTTTCTTAGTTCTCCTACTGACCTCCCTTTCAACTCATGCATCTTATAATTATGACCTTGTAACCAACAAGTCATATTGTATTTGTTGAGTTTAGTTGTATCACAGTGACCCAACTCCTTCTTTGTTTTCTGAATGGACTGAAAGGCTGTGAAGGTTTCATAATTGCAGTTGGGGATCATGAATCTTGCAAGCTCAAAATCTTTAAGTACTTCTTTCATCTCATTCATGCTCATCCTTTCTATCATGTCATATGGGAAGCCGTGGTTTATGAGTGTCATGAACATTGCAGATTCTGGCCTTTCTTCCAATATGTCTTTGGTTATCATCAGTTGTTCATCCTTGTCTGTTTGTTCCTTAGGAGATTTCATCTTTGTCAGCTCTTCCCACTCCTCATCACTTCCTACTTCAGCATGTGAGATAGGCTTCAAGGTTGATAATTCTGCCGAAGGAGTGTGTTCTGGTGATATAGATTTTGATCTTTTTGGAGAATCTTGAACTTCAATCATAGGAACCCAAGTACTTCCTTTTCCTGGAATATTGTATGATTGGCTTTGAAGCTTCAGTAGATTCTTTTGTTGGTTTTGTTACAGGAGCACTTGATGCAAGAGCACATAGTCTCATCTTTAGCTCCTCAACTTCTTGATCTTTCCTCTTCAGCATCTTTGACATATTTTTCAAGTTTTTGTTGGCTTTCTTCAATTCCTCTTGAATTCTCTCCTTTTCATCCTTTTCAAGCTTAACTGAATCCTTAAGTTCTCTCACCGATTGATGTAAAGCATCAATTACTTTATTGTTGGTTTGAGCATCTTCTCTTAATCTTTTCACTCTTACTTCTTGTTTATTCATCAACTCCTCCTTTTCTTTATCATTCCCTTCAACTCTCTTATTCTTTCCAACCTTTTGTTGGACTTAATAGTCAACTTGTTATACTTAGCCACCAGATAACTTTTGCTCACTGGGATATCATCATCACTGAGATCATCTTTATGATAAGCAATAACATCAACATAATTTGCTTCCTCTTCACCTTCTTGATGTTGATCAGCAATCTCATCCTCATCACCTTCATTAGGAGCTATACTTGCAGAACTTGAACTAGACTCAGCTGCTTAATTTGCTAGTTCTTGATCAGGTTGATGTTGGTGTTGAAGATCAGTGATTGGTGAGATTGGCTCAGTATTATTTGAGAGAACAGGGCTTTGAGATTTGGTTATTGAGAATGGAACAGTGCTTGCTTGAGATATTAACTCTGTCTTACCAGTGTTAACTGACTTTTGAGACTGTGTAGCAGAAATAGGCTCTGTATGAACACTTTCAGGTGATTGATTTTGAGGAGTTAAAGGTTGTTGATGAATTGGTGATTGAGGGTGAATAAGAGAGATGGGCAAGGTGTTTTCACTAGATGGTGATTGAGGTTGTGGTTATGGTTCATGATGAATAGATGAGATGGGTTGGGTGTTTTCAATGGCAGAGGATTGGATTTGTGGAGATTGATGATGGTGGTGTATGGATGATTGAGGAGGAGAATGAGAGGCTTGCTCAGTAGCAGCATGAGAAATATCTTGTTGGTCTTCCCACACCAGCTTTGGTCGAATGTTAGCACTAGGATCAGCCACATGTGCAAACATGGGCATGTCTTCACCTTGATATTTTCCACTGATCTTGTTTGGGAAAGATCTTCCTAAATGAGCTTGAACAAACACATCACCATATTTGTCTATCCCATGTAGGTTAGCATTAAATATCAGTTGTAGGTACCTCGGAAACATGTACATCTTATCAGCTTTTTGTACTCTGATTTGGTCACACAAACAACCAAAGATGTATTCCGAGTAGTTGTAGGTCCTTCCCTCAAATATTCCAATGATTCCAGATGAAATGTGCCTTGAAAATCTATCCAGTTCTAATTTCCTGTTAGAGATGCACTTGAGGTAAGTGTGACATATAAATCGATAGGGCTTCAACATTCTCCCTTTCTTTATCTCTCCCTTCTCAAAGTCACCATCATACCCCATTAGATAGAAGATCTTCTCAATGTATTTGTTTTCAAACACATCAGGATGACCCGCTTCTTGTTCTCCCAGCTCAAGTACTCTCCTGATAATCTGTTCATCAACTCTCAACCGTTCATTCTTAATCTCAGCAAATATCACCTCAGATTCTCCTTCTTCTTCTATTCGAGCCGAATTCCAAAAATCGATGATGTGTGCTTGACAGATAAATGGATCGGATGACAAAGCATAGAATAGCCTAGATCATCTAAGGTAGTTATGATATCTCGACATCCTTCAGCCACAGGATCATCGGCATTCCAAAATGCACAGACATTGTGCTCTCTCGTGAATCTATTTGCCATCTATATATAAGAATGAGAGAAATTAGGTCAAACACGATATTTCAGACATGAGAATATGAACAGTTTACTGATACGTAAGAATCAAAATGTTGTTTTGATGTTTATAATATGATTTACCTTGAAAACAAAGACCTGAAATCAAGTTTAAGATTTGTTTGATGTTATGATTTGGGTAATTTGAAATCGGATGAAGGATGGATGATGTTTTTTACTAACGAATTTCTAGGTCAAAAAGTGCTCTGTAAAAGTGAATAATGAATGTCAAGTCAAAATTTTCATTTATTTAATGAAGTGGGTCCCACTCTCCTTATTAACCTTCCGTGAAATTATTTATTCCGCAGATTTCAATTTTCCATAGGACATCTGCAGATGCCTAACTTTAAAGAACTGAATTTTCATTGAAGTATACTTTGATTTTCCATAGGTTACCAATCCAGAGAAATGTATTAAACTTTTAAAATATCACCACATCTGTAGGTTACCAATATACAGATTGTCATATTTTTCTGGATTAAGTTTCGCACTGTAGCATCTGCTGATGAGTGAAATGCACTGTAGCTTCTGCTGATGCTGAAATGTAAAGTTTGAAACTTATTTGATTTTATGGTTCTATTCAAATGATAGAAACATTTGTTGCATTTGGACCTTGTTGACTTCGTTTACATGACAATTGGTGCACAAGAAGAATTATAACTTGAAAAGCTTCAAGTATCCTACAGTCAAGTTAGTGCTCAAGTCCAATTCCTTCATTTGACAATTGATTTAACAAGAAGATGGTGTCAAGGGTCAAGAAGCTTTCAGTTTTTAAGAACTGATTACAAGTGTCTAAGCCTAAGGGGGAGTATTGCTAGATCTAAGAACAATAAGTCTAGATCCTTTTGTATAGGCTTAGCACTTTAATCAATGCTTTTAATTAACTCTTGTAATTCATTACTTTAATGTATGCATTATGTATATAGGTTAACCCATATCTGTGTTGATTTATATGTATGATTGCATGTTCAAACATCATACTTAGTCAATTTATGAAATTGACTAAGTGTAAGAAACATCTACGGATGAACATTTATGTTCTTCCGTAGATAACCTTCTTACAAGAAATACCTCCGAGAATCTTCTACGGAAGAACACTCCTGTGAAGATGAAGTCAAGGTGTGATATAAGACCAAAGACCCACGGATGAACAACTTTCACTCCAATGAAGAATACCAAGTGAAGACTCCTACGAAAGGGAAAACTCCTGCGGAAGACAAAGTTCCTGCAGAAGACCAAACACTTGTACTTGCATCATCAAGTAATTAAGTCAACAAGTCAAACACTGACTCCAAGAGATTCGCTATTTTCTTAACAGAAACCTTGTGCCTATAAATACTAGTCCAAGGTTACACATCCAGAGGACGGCAAAACATCAAACATCACAATGATCCACACGATCAATCAAACACAAAAACCCTAGCAGCCGCCACATCAATACACCAAAATCATTAATACATTCGAAGCAAACATTGTCATTAGCAATCATTATTGATCATTTGTAATCATTAATTGGTTTTAATGAAATTCTTTTGAATCAGATCTTGTTCATTCATTTATTGTGTTGAAATCATTTTGTTCTTCATTATTAATATTTATTGTCTTTGATATTTAATAATTAATCAACTGAGCAACGAGTAATAATCATTCCGCAATCATTAAATCGAACCCAATCTAACATTGATAATTCCTGATTACGATCCTTGGATTCACACATACACATCGAATGCATTTCCAACTTTTCTATCGATGATCGACGCGACCACATCGGATGACTTTCCAACTTTTCTATCGATGAATGATGCAACCACATCGGATGCATTTCAAACTTTCCTCTCATTGATCAGCGCGACCAGCGCTTGAGGCTTTGCCCTTTAGACCCCAACTGGGCATTTTCCCCTTGGTATAAGGCTTTGTTCCCTTGAACTACCGATGTTCTTTACTTCCAGAAATTAGAATGTTATGAATGAGTGTGCACTACACACCTCATAACACATATAAATGATCATTCTAATCTCTTGTTTGCTCTTAAGAAAATTCAATTGCACTAAATATTCTCTTGTTGATGCTAAAATCACCCATAGAATTTCATCTGGAAACTTTAGAAGGAAACAAAAGTGAATATGTATTTTGTTCTAACAACACCACCTAGGAATATACCAAAGTTTGTGTTTTACAGGTAACGAACCATTTAACGTTTTTGGTGAAACAACACAATGTTTCGTAAAAAAGTGTCTCAGATTCGTAGTCAAAACAATTGGTTGTTAATTCGTTTACTATCAACAGGAACTATGTTTGTCAACAGTAATTCAAATACCATTGATTGCCATGTTGGTGCTTGCTAATCATGCAATTACTGCTCATCTAGTGTAGGTCAGTTTCTAGTGATGATCAATTCCTCCTAATCGATCGCGCAACCAGTCAGATAAAAAACAATTTTAGAGGATTTCAAGCATGAAATCAAATTTCGGTCATCATGCACGCCAACACTCGCTAGGTACTAAACCCCATATGACCCGACACCCACACGTGACGCAATCCCTTAGACCTCAATGTCATCGGAGGCGAAAATCAATTAGTAGTTTGAACAAGTATGTATCTGTACCTTTTAGTTATCTAAAAATGATAGTGAAATCTACACCATTCATAGTGAGGGTCCCAAGTAATCAATGGAGTTGGTTTCCACATAGATGTAGGCTCACATGCTTCGAAGTTTCTTAGCTTAGAAGACCAAAATATAGGCAAGGAAAATTTGACTTTTTATTCCAAAATCAAAATTTCAAACATCATGGAGTCATGGACAACACATGTAACATTAAGACACGTAAAACCTTTGCCTTAGGTCCTCTCAAAATAAGACCTCAAATTATATTATTACATGAAGACTTTTCTTGAAATATAACGTATAACTAGTATTAAGTCCCTCGCGTTATGGTGGGGGCGTAAAATCATACCAAGTAACAAAAATGTCATACTACTATTAGCAACCATCAACATCCGAAAAACTCGTATTAAAAAAGAAATAAAAACGAAAAATATAAAACTGAACGGAAAAGTAAACGTAAAAACGTTAAACACACATGTGAAACATAAACATAAAAAATATAACTAAGTTGATTTAGTACTCGCGCGTTGTGACAGGTCGTTAAAGGGGAAAAAATAAACGTAAACTTAAAATCGCGGGTGCTTGTTGCAGTGTGTTAACTCGTAAAATTTAGGTCGAAACGTAAAATGAAAAACTTGTAAAAATATAAAGGGAGCGTTTGGTTAGAAGTAATGGAATAGAATGGAATAGAATTAAGAAATTAGCATAATTTTCAAGTAAAATTATGTTTGAGTGAGCAATTAAAAGTAAACTCAAGGGAATATTTCACCTTAAATTCCCTTGGTTGTGAGATTCAAAATCCTTCCACCTAGAGAGGGAATTTGAAATCCCACAATCAAAGGAATTTGAAATCCCACAACCAAGGAAATTTGAGGTGAAAACATTCCTTTGGGTTTTACATTTCATTACCCACTCAAACATAATTTTACTTGAAAATTGTAATATTTTTTAATTCCATTCCATTCTTCCAACCAAACGCTCCCAAAAAGTATAAGGGTAAAGTAGAAAGTGAAAATTTATAGGGGTAAATTGTAAAAAAAAAATGTAAAAGTATTGGGGGTTAAAAGTAAAAAAAAATTAAATATACAAAAGTTGGTACAACCCACTAAGCTTAAAGTACAAACCTTAATGCACACAAAACTTGATAATTAGTATATTATAAATTTATAAATTAATAGATTCGTTTCGTTACACGGTAACTTAAATAGTTCCGTCAGCTACAATGCTTTGATCAGTTATAAATTACAAAAGTTATTTGCGTTTTTTCGTAAGATAAAATTGTATTCTTAATGACGGTGTAAAGGATAGCATTTATCCTTAATATTTTTAACAATATGTTCGTAGTTTACATATGCATGTTTATTGTAATAACGTAAACTTTAATGTTATATATAGTTACAAATATATGAAATTTGAAGATTTTCTTTTACATATTATCGAACGAGTAAGTAATGAGTAAAATTTCTATTTGAAGATGAGATTTGTCGACGAACGTTTATTGTTTTGAGAGTTTGTCTAATAATATAAAAATATGTTATACTCTAATGTTATCCGTTTTTAACAAAGCTTAGCTCGACTTGTAGAGACAAATGAGCTTGTCCAAAACGCCATATTTGAAATTTTATATAACAATATATATATATATATAAATATATATATATATATATATATATATATATATATATATATATATATATATATATATATATATTATATATATAGGGTAGGATCATTACAGAACCATGTTTTATTTTCAGAACTAAAAAACCATTGATTTACATAAATGTAACTTAAGTCTGGTGATACTTGAGTTGTTTTACATATGTGTATATCATACATGTATATAAAACTACTAAATATCACCAGCCTTAACTTACATTTATGTAAATCAATGTTTGTAATTTACACTTATGTGAAGTCGGCTGGATCGATTGACATCCGAGCGTGTTCTTGACGGAAAGAAACAAAACCAAAAACCAAGAGACAAACAATAACACGAACTATAATAAAATGGTTTCATTGATAAAACCTAATGATTACAAGCTCGTTACAACATAAGAATCACGACTCTTGGCAAGAGGAGATCGAGCATGATCTCCCCTTTCATCCGGCAGCACCTAGGCCCAGGCAGACTCCTTCTCAAATCCTTATCTCTCTACACATTGAAACTGGTATATATAGGCCTCAGCCCATATTAGATGCGACTGGGCCCATTCGTGCGATTGGACCATGCGTATGGTTCAATCGTACGACTGGACCATGCGTATGTTCAATCGTACGACTGGACCATACTTATGGTTCAGTCTTACGAATGTTCCAATCGCATCTGTCAGTCGCACGACTGTTCCATTAGCATGGCTCAGTCGTACGACTGAGTCTCATTCGCATATGCTCCTGCGAATGACCCAGTTTCATGTGTTTACAACATATCAGGTGTATTACATTAAGCCTAGACTATTCGTCAAGCGACGGACACACTATATATGACAATATATGCTCCAACAAATTCCCCCTTGGACGTTGCTTGCGAATAGTAGATAACATCTCTTACAATCTTCAGTCAATCTTTGCTCTGGTTTCCAATAGAATCAGCGAAAAAACCATATTAGCCAACGTTGCCGATCCATCAGGTTGCTACAGTATTCCTGAAAATGAATTTAGGCACAATAGCTTTCGTTTACTTTGCAGAACACCATCATAGCAGCAAGATTCCCCATATGACTGATTTTTCCAGATAATGACATGAAAGTTTTCCATTGCTTCAATCTTCAGACAGACTAACCTGATTAACATCAACACCTGCAGAAATTCCCCTCAAATTCAGCATATCCCAATATATAGACATTGTGCTCTCCTGGCGTCTTCACACGGTGTATTGGGCAAAAGTAGAGGGTTCCAATCCACAGCTGACAATCTCAACCTAATCAGCGTGCACTCAGATTCATCATCAGAAACCAGCTCACATCATCACTTTCTGATTGCGTCTTCAATTTCTCTATACATGGATTCCCCATAAGAATGAGAATCCTCTCTGTGCGGATAGATGTAACTTGATTGGCCCATAAATAGTCAGATGCTCCTGACTACCCCACAAAATCAACCGACTGCTGACATCTCTCTTCTTTCTTTTGTGTTCTCTACATTCACCTATTCTTGAAGTCCAACGAATAATGGGGTATCCATCGAACTTATTTGACAAAAGAACCTCAGAGTGAATGTGCTTTGCTCATCCTTAAATCTGTGCAAAAAGTAGTTCCAGACTCTTTTTTTTGGTCTGGAACACTGTTCATCCGTATGACGTGGAGGACAAATATCACATTCATGTGAATGGATGATACGAATGATATCTTTGTGAGACTGGTCATAAGACTGTTCCAGTAGCATGATTGGTCATAAGACTGGTCCAGTAGCATGACTTGTCATAAGATTGGTCCAGTAGCATGACTGGTCATAAGACTGTTCCAGTAGCATGATTGGTCATAAGACTGGTCCAGTAGCATGACTTGTCATAAGATTGGTCCAGTAGCATGACTGGTCATAAGACTGGTTCAGTAGCATGACTGGTCCAGTCGCATTCCAGTCGTACGAATGGTCCATTAGCATGGTCCAGTCGCACGAATGGTCCATTAGCATGGTCCAGTCGCACGAATGGTCCATTAGCATGGTCCAGTCGCACGTATGGTCCATTAGCATGGTCCAGTCGCACGAATGGTCCAATAGCATGGTCTAGTCGCATGAACGGGTCTGCACGTAAATTTTCATATCTGCAGCCGCCAAAGCTGCCAAAAACCCTAATCTGATGAATTTTACATGAACCGAAACAAAATACACATCATCAGATTCGCACGGGTCATAGGAACGTGGTTTTGAGTTCGATTTTAACATAGAACAACACACGTAACAAGATCTGAGCAAAAACACGAAGAACACGAAGTGGGTTTAACGTCAAGAATCTGAAATAGTTCAAGAAGAGCTCGGGTTGCTAGAATGATTGTTAGATTCAACCACATTAAACCGGCTCTGATACCAATTGTGAGCAAGCTGAGATCGGTTGACATCCGGAGCGTGTTCTTAACGGATACTTGAGTTGTTTTAAAACTACTAAGTCTGGTGATACTTGAGTTGTTTTATATATGTGTATATCATACATGTATATAAAACTACTAAATATCACCAGCCTTAACTTACATTTATGTAAATTAATGGTTTGTAATTTACACTTATGTGAAGTCGGCTGGATCGGTTGACATCCAAGCGTGTTCTTGACGGAAGGAGACAAAACCAAAAACCAAGAGACAAACAATATCACGAACTATAATAAAAATGGTATCATTGATAAAACCTAATGATTACAAGCTCGTTACAACATAAGAATCACGACTCTTGGCAAGGGGAGATCGAGCATGATCTCCCCTTTCATCCGGCAGCACCTAGGCCCCGGGCAGACTCCTTCTCAAATCTTTATCTCTCTACACATTGAAACTGGTATATATAGGCCTCGGTCCATATTAGATGCGCCTGGGCCCATTCGTGCGATTGGACCATGCGTATGGTTCAATCGTACGACTGGACCATGCGTATGGTTCAATCATACGACTAGACCATACTTATGGTTCAGTCTTACGAATGTCCCAATCGCATCTCTCAGTCGCACGACTGTTCTATTAGCATGGCTCAGTCGTACGACTGAGTCTCATTCGCATATGCTCCTGCGAATGACCCAGTTTCATGTGTTTACAACATATCAGGTGTATTACATTAAGTCTAGACTATTCGTCAAGCGACGGACGCACTATATATGACAATATATGCTCCAACAACTTATGTAAATTAGTGGTTCTTTTGGTTCTGAAAATAAAAATTGGTTCTGTAATGATCCTGATCCTATATATATATATATATTATATATATATATAGATATATATATATATATATATATATATATATATATATACATATATCTATATAGAATATATATATATAAGAATATATATATATATCTCTAGAGATCTCTCTACTCTCTCTCTCTCTATCTCTCTATCTATCTATCTATCTATCTAGAATCTCTCTCTATATCTATCTCTATCTCTCTATATATCTATATATATATATAATATATATATATATATAGGGAGGGATCAAATGAGAACTCCCTTTTTTGTAAGAACTCTAGGAACCAATCTCAACCACTAGTTTTCAATGACAAAATGGTAATTAACAAATACAAAATAAAAAAGTTATAAAATGAAAAAATATAAAAAATAATAAAAAATAAAAACACAAATAATGTTCCCCTAGTTTTCCTCTTTCATAAAAAACTTTAAAAAAAACAATTCTTGTGTTTTTTTACGAAATTTGTTTTACACATGTGTAATATCGCATTTACACATGTGTAAATCCAATATTACACATGTGTAAACCAGATTTACACATATGTAAATAACAGGTGGACAATTTTTTTTAAAAAGGTATATCAATTTGGTAGGTGTTGGAAAGAAAAAATACTGAATTTTATGGTGAAATTTTTTTAAAAAAAATAATCATGAAAAAAAAGAGTAATTACATGAATAGTCCCTGTGGTTTATACAAATAACAGGTTTGGGTACTAAGCAAAAAAAGTAACAGGTTTGAGTACTAACTTTTAATTTTATAACAAGGTTGAGTATTAACACTAACATACGTTAGTTATTCTGTTAAATCGAAGGGTATTTTTGTCTTTTTATTCTACGTCAGCCACTAATGTAACTTGAAGGGGCTGTTTGTGTAATTCAATATATATAAAAGGACTGTTTGTGTATATATATTAACTAAAGTACACTTTATCTCTTACATACTAAAATAAAACAACCCAACTCCATCTTCATTGTTTGACCACCTGCATAGACCACCACCACCACCGATTGACGACCACGAGCCACTTTTACCACCGGTAAATGACCACTAGGCATCGCCACTGCACCACTACCATCGATTGACGACCATCAGTCACCGGCACCAACAGCCCCCACCACCACTATTTCACCAATCATCAACGTATCATGACCCGTTAACCACCATCGCGCCATCACCATCAACAACATCGTACACCAAATTACCAAAACCGCCGGTTTAGTTACCACATTCTAAGCTCGGCCTACAAACCCTAGCATCAAGAATCCCCATTTAGGTAATGTTTGATTTGGGGTTTAGAGTTTTGGAAAAAAACTTTAGGTTTTAAGGATTTTGAGAATAAGATTGTGACATAAATTATGTTGGTTGAGCACACATCTGGTTAGTACTCACCAGAGTGATTAGAGGTGGTGTCACCGGATATGGGGGAACCGAGCTTGGTACTGTGGCATCACGATTGAGATTGGAGGTGGGGGGAACCAAGCTTGGTTGTGGATTCTTCTGAACAAGGTGGTTGTTGGCGAGGGTGGAGGTGGCGAGGGAGGAAGGGGTGGTGGATGAATGGTAGTGGTGGTGGTGGAAGAGGTAGACGAAGGTGGGTGGATGGTGGTTCAGTGGGGAGCCGACGATGGGTATGGCTGAGTGGGTGGGATGGGGGTGGTGTGGTGGTGGTGGGTGGTGGGGCGGGGGGGGGGGGGGGCGGCGGGGGTGCGTGGGGGGGGTGGTGGCTGGTGGGTGGTGGGTGGGGAGTGGGTGGCGGTGGGGGCTTGGGAAGTGGTGGCTGGCGGGGGAGATTTGCTGGTGGTGGTTTGTGCATTTATATATACACACATCTATATATATATAAAATGACATAAACAATTACACAAACCATCCTTTTTATGTATTAAATGACATAAATAGCCTATAAGGTAAAAAGACGAAAATACCCTTAGATTTAACTGAAAAGTTAACGTCTGTTAGTGTTAATACCTTAACTTGTTACTAATTGAAAACACAATACCCGTACCCGTTACAAAAAACCCTTAGTACCCAAACCTGTTATTTTCAATAAGGGACCATTTGCGTAATTAACTCGAAAAAAATATAATTGTTTTTTAAAAAAAGGGGGAAAATAGCATGTGATTGACATGTGATAAAAAATGTGTGGCTCATATTGGTTCCTAAAAGTCTCACAAAAAAGGTGGTTCTCAAAATAACCCTACTATATATATATATATATATATATACACACACACACACACATATAGGGGAGGGATCAAATGAGAACTCCATTTTTTTAGTACTCTAGGAACTAATGTGAGCCACTAATTTTCAATGAGAAAATGATAATTAATAAAAACAAAAAAATTATTAAACGAAAAAAACAAAAAAATAAAAAAAGTAAAACACAAAAGTGTTTCTCTTGTTCCCCTCTATTATTAAAAAAATTATAAAAAATAAAAAAAATCTCATTTTTTACGAACATCATTTTACACATATGTAATGACTAATTTACACATGTGTAAATAACAGGTGGACGATTTTTTTGAAAAAAGTATATATATCAATATGATAGTTGTTAGAAAGATAAAAAATACTGAAATTAATGGTGATATTTTTAAAAAAAAAATTGTCATGAAAAAAGTTATCAACGTTTTAAAAAAAAGTGAAAGTGGCATGTGATTTGCAAATCATATGTAATTTCTCCTCTTTTTTAAAACATCATAACTTTTTTTCACGACATCATTTTTTCAGAAAAAAATTCATCATAATATTTATTATTTTTTTATCTTTTCAACGCCTACCATATTGATATACTTTTTTTAAATGTCCATCCATTGTTTACATATGTGTAAATCTGGTTATACACATGTGTAATGTTGGATTTACACATGTGTAAATCCGGTTTTACACATGTGTAAAACGAATTTCGTAAAAAACGAGTTTTTATTGTTTATAATTTTTTTTACTTTTTTATGAAAGAGAGAAAGTAGGGGATATTTTTGTGTTTTATTTTTATGTTATTTTTCAATTTATAATTTTTTTAAATATGTTTTTGTTATTATATTTTGCCATTGAAAACTAGTGGTTGAGATTGGTTTCTAGAGTTTTCATAAAAAAAGTGAGTTGTCATTTGATCCCTCCCTTATATATATATATATATAGATATATAGATATATATAGAAGATATATATATATATATATATATATATATATATATATATATAATATATACATACATACATATATACATATATATATATCTATATATGTATATATATACATATATATGTATATATAATGTATATAATATATAATATATATAATATATATCTATATATTAATATATATATATATATATATATATATAGGGGAGGGTTCCTAAGAAAACCATAATTTTTAAAAAACCAAGAAAACTAAATCTAAACCATTGATCTACTTGATCAATGGTTGATATATATAATGGCATATTAGTAAATAATTCAAAATTTAAATAGATTATATTAATGATATAAGGACAAATCTGGAACAAAAAAAGTTTAAATTTTAGAAACAACCTTCAAATTCCTACATTTACTCTTCTCTTTCCTCTATCCTAAATTACATTTAAAAATAAATTCAATAGTTTACTTCATCTTCATCATCTTCATATTAAAAAACAAATAATTTCATCTCCGTTGTTAACTAAAATAATCCAACAGTGAATTGATGCACCATATGTAAACATGCTTACGTGTATGTAAATACATAAGTAACTTGCTTACGTATATGTAAACATAACCAGATTGAATCACAAATGTTCTGACAAACTAAATCAAATAGAATTGCAAATCATATTTTCTCCTTATGATAGACTTGTAATTAGATTATACATTAGAAGTACAATGTCATGTTTTGTTAGAGTCCAATCTTTCCTGCAAACAAAACATGTAATGAATCAATAAATTATGAAAAAATTGTAGTAATTTATAATTCACAAATAAACACATGTAAACTATATTCTACTAAAATTAATCAGTAATTATTATGTTTTATGCAATGCTAGGTATATGTATAATATATTCTTTTATAAATATCAATTGTTATGTCATAAATTTGACAAGATACATATACGTAAACAATTTGCACACAAAGAAAAAAATAGACGAAATGTATACTATTACGTTAAAATAATAAAACTAATGTATATGTAAGCAAATATAAAACAAAAAAAGATGACATGATTGTTGTAACATTAAAATGATGAAACTTACACATATGTATTCGTAACATTGTGTTACGTATATGTAACACTCTATCATTATCTTCATCGATGATTGTTCTTTGTTTCTTTAATCATCGCCATTGGTATCAACCCATCTTTCCACTTACACATATGTATTCGTAACATTATGTTACGCATGCGTAACGATGGTTGTACATCTTCTTTCATGTTGTCGTTCCACCCTCCGGTGATACCTTGGATCCTTTCTTTTAGTTCTTCAGTTGCTTTATTCTCAAGTTACATATATGTAACCCAAGTTACATAACGAGTCTTCATCTTCTTTCTTTCATCACCATCCATGGCGGCCAAAGAAATAAATGAACTCATAAACCCATCCATTAATTGAGTTCATCAATAACTAATTCAATAGCCACTAACCTTTAACTTGATTTCATCACCATCCCTGCCTCACTATTTGATCTGTTAACAAAATGTGTGTCCTAATATGACCAAATATCATCATCATCCATAAACCTTGACTTGATTTCTTGATAACCATCTATATAGTTGATTATTGGTCAAATAATCGAATTGGTTAAGAATCTAATTATATGATGAATTGGGTTTTCAAAAACTCTTTATTGATTTGTTTGATCATGGAGAAAAAGATGAGATTTAGTCAACAATTATTATTTACTAAAATATATTATGTATAAAGTTACTAAAACACCCTTTCTAGATAATAAATATAAATATATAATGAAAAAATATGATTGGTTAATACTAGTTTTCATAGTTTTCTTAAAAACTACTTGGTTTTCTTAGGATCCCTCCCCCATATAGTATATATATATATATATATATGATAGGAGATGATAGAGAGAGAGAGATATAGAGATAGATATATATATAGAGAGAGAGATAGATAAGAGATATATAGATAGATATGATAGAGATAGATATAGGAGATATTATAGAGATAGAGAGAGATATATAGATGATAGATATGTATATAGATATATAGATAGATATATAGGGATATAGGATATATATATATATATAGTATATATATATATATAGATATTATATATATATATATATATATGTATATATATATATATATATATATATAATATTATATATATTCATTTATTATTAAAAAGGAGGATTTTTATAATCTTACAATTAACATAATTATGGTATTTAATATATTGACCAAATCCCTCTTTCTCTCTCTCAATTTGAATTTTTTATATCAAATCATCATATTGATTCAATTAAATAAATTTTGAAGATAATTTATGCTCCCCATCAAGAACCACCATCTGAAGCGCCTCGCTGTCAACTTCCACCACCAGCCACAATAAATTTTTAAGATTACAACCCGTAGAGTCACCCATTAAACATTATATCGTCGCCTACCACCATCGACTCATCGATGCCGGCAAAACATCGACCGCACACGTCTTTTCTTCTTTTGGTCTTTGAAGTATCAATCGTCATCATCACTTCCAGTTACATATATATTTACTAGAGGAGATAATGATGAATGGATGAAAAGGAGTGCAGGATTGGGTTTGTCACTTAAACACTTGGATTTCTCTCAAACTCACTTATATAACACTCAAATCAGATGAAGTAGAGTCTTTTATAAGAGTTGATAATAATATAATAAGTAGCAAAGAACACACAGAAATAATTTTCAAGGCACTTGTATATATTACTTCTCAACTCAAAGTATTACAAGACTCTTACAAGCATGAAACATGAGTTACAATGAGAAACTATATATACTAGATCCTACAGCCGGATATACTTTGATACCAGCTGGAAACCTAAGACTAAAGCATATACTACAATGCTAAAGTTAAGGTATCTTAGATAAAGTATTATCTAAGATATGGTAGTCATGACATGTCCATGACTTACCTTTTGTCACCAACTAAAGTTGGCAACTGTACTAACTTATAAAGGTAAACAGTGGAATAAAGTATGGTCAACTACATGGCTTTTGAGAAAACGCCATGCAGTATCTCAGAGGTCTGCAGCGGAGTGTCAGGGAGACCATACTTATGTCCACTGGATAATAGTAGTGTCTTCCGAAGGTAAGTTGGCTTCGGAAGAACAAGTTCTTCCAAAGCCACTTATACTTCGGAAGAGGCTTCTATACTTCCGAGGCTTGGGACTTCTTTCATACTTCGGAAGTTGACTTCTGATCTTTCACTTTAAGTCTTGATCTTCGGAAGTGTAAATACTTTGTCTTCGGAAGTTGGAGTTTTCCTTCGGAAGTTAGTTTTACACTTTGTCTTCGGAAGAGCTCCTTTTTCCTTCGGAAGTTCCACACTTAGCTTCGGAAGTCCTTTATTAGTTGTACCAAAATAGTCTAAGTGATTTGGTTTTGGTTGCACCAGCCTTTCTAGATCCAACAAACTCCCCTAGGCTGATGCTACCAAAACCTCACGTTTTTGCTTCTCAAAGCTTTCAACACCAGGGACAGAAGATATTTGTCTGTTTCCTTGTTCTTCCCTGAAGTGGTGCTGAGAAGCTTGTACAAGTCATTAGTGGATAGGAGATCCAGTCTATCACTCTGAATGACATGTACCCTTGTTGCGGCCCCCTGAAAAGAGTTAGTTGACGGGAGTTATAGTCATACTCCCATCTAACTATGGATTCAAGTTCAGGACCTTCAACCATTTGTAGAAAGGCTTTGCCTTTGGTTGTTGATCCCTTCCTTTTCTCCTCCTCTCTCAGTTTCAACTCTTCTTCAACCTTGGTCCTAGCAGTTAGCTCGGCCATATGAAGACTGCCTAGATGATTTCTGATATGAGCAGCTACATCAGAGTTTGAAGGGTTGGAGAATGGCTTCTCTGCTAACTCAGCAATATCAAATCTGCTTAAGTGTAGCAGAGATGAGGCACTTAGCCTGTTGAGCTCTCCATTCTCTCTTTCAACAACAAAGTTGTGAGAAGAGTCTTCGAACCTCCACTGGATGATCTTCTTCCTAGGTGCAAGAGGTTGTCTTGGCACCCGGTCACCTTTCTTGGTATCCAGCAGAGTCACCAGCCTTCTCCTTAACTTCTTTTCTTCCTCATTCAAAGTGTCTGAATTGAGGCCAAGGAGATTTGCAGCTTGGTCCAATGTTCCTCTGGGCAGATCAAGAAATTGATCTCTAGTGAGGGAACATGAGGATCCATCAACATAAGTCAATTGACTGAATCCTCCTCACAGGAGATGTCGCTCAGGGTTGTGCAATTGATGAGCTTTGTCTTGATTGCCTTGAACTCCTCTAAGGGGAGATGTTTAGAAGGCTGAGGGGATGGTTTGAGGGTTGTTGGGTAGGTTGAGGTGTTTGGGTTCTGGCTAGTGTTTTGGGTTGGAGGATGGGTAGTTTAGGTGGTTGAGGTGAAGAGGTTGGTAGGGGTGATGGTGTAGGTTCAGGGGTGTATGGTTCAGTGGTTGGTTCAGTTTTGATGGGAATGGAAAGGGAATTGGTTCAGGTTGTGGTTGGGTTTGAAGTTGGGGTTGAGTAGTTGATTTGAAGATCATCCCCTGTCCCCTTCTGTACATCTCCTTCCTCTTCCCCGAGCGAATGTCAGCCTTTATGTCACTGACATGTCGCTGGAGGGTCTTTTCAGACATAGGACCCACCTGCCTGCCAGAGAAGCCATGAGCCCGGAGATAGCTCTTCATCCAGGCCTTCTCACCTATCTTCTTGGCAGCAGCTAGTCCTGCTTCCTCTTCCTTCTTCTTCTTCAGCATCAGCTTTTCCCTGGCAGCTTTCTTTCTCTCTTTCTCCATTTGATCTTGCTCTTTGTTGAAGAGCCATAAGATCGTATCATTGTTGTGTGGAGATAATTCTTCTAGAGAGAAACCTCTGGAGGTTAGGAAAGTTATCCTTTCCCTCCTGAGCTGCTGATCAGCTTCTCTTTCTTTCCTCTCCCTTTCTTCCTCTAAGGCCAACCTTGCTGCCTCTTCTCTTTGTTGTTTTTGCAGCAAAGTTGCCTTTTCCAGCTCAACTAACTCCTCTAGTGGTAGCAGGAGTACATCTTCACTCGCAGCTCCTAGACTGACAAGTCTATCAATGATCTCTACTCTTCTTCTATTGTTGACTGCCTCCTGGTTGGCTGCAGCTGCTTTGCTACTGGCAGCTAGCAGTTTTCCAGTTGGAAGTCTACCTTTTCTTTTGAGTTTTTCTAACCTTTCTTCCTCCTGAAGCTCTTCCTTAGTCATCTTCCTCTTTCCTTTGATGTCTTCGGAAGTGCTAGACTTTGGGGGTTCTTGGATGGAAGGTTCAGGTTGAGTAGTAGAGATGGAAGCTGGAGTTAATGCTGATGTTTGAGCTAGGGGTTGGGTGAGAAAATCCTCCCTATTAACCTCAGATGCAAGTTCTAGGATTGCATCTGTGACTATTAGATCATCGGATAAGGAGAATAGTCCTTCCGCAGCTGCAATCTCAGCTTCGGAAGATTGAAATTGTTCTTCCGAGGCTTTGACTTGTGCTTCGGAAGTCTGTGAGAATGCACTATCTGTCCCAACTGTCTCAGTTGCTGGGCCATCAGTCCTTGTTTCCCCTTCGAAGTTAATCTCAGGTTCCACTTGGACCTTAGGTTGACCAACTTCCTCAATAGTGGTAGAAGGTGCATTTAACCTCTGAAGCTCTTGAGCTCCGAAGTAGATCACAGACAGATCAGGACTTGGCTGTTCAATAAGAGATTCCAACAGGAACTTGTTGAAGAACCTATTGAGATCTTGGAGCATCCTTTGATCCATTTGAATTACAACTGGAGGAGGCTCAGGAAAAACTGAAGCTTGTTGCATAGGATATTTTGAGCTTAGGGAAGTGAGAGCTTGACTTTGTGGCTCCTCTTGTCTTTGGCTTTGTCCCTGAACACTCTCCCCCTTTTTGGTAGCATCATCCTGAGAGCTTGATGAGCTAGAGGAAGAGGTCAAAGAGACCTGAATTGGTACGTGCCTAACAGACCTCTCAATCTGTTTCTCAGCTAGTTTGGCCTTGAGATTTTCAATCTCAAGTTGCTGAGTGGCAGACCTATCCTCTAAAGTCCTAACCTTAGATTCAAGATTTGAGACTTTAGAAAGTAGGTCTTCAATGGTGAGTTGCAGTCTTCCCTCATCTTCTTTTGAAGAATCACGGGGAGATGAGGTAACATACCTTGTATGTTCATCCTCACCACCAGATGTGGTTTCTTGGCGCCCTGGTTTCCCTTGCTCAATGATGTCTCTTTCAGAGTCATCAAAGGGCATGGTTGCCGTAGATTCAGTAATGTTACCACTGTCCTGAGGATCCATTGAGGCTCCTTCAGTAGTGGCAGCTGAATCTACATGAGTCCCCTCCACATCAGTGGGACTCACCTCAGTAAAGGCTTGCTGATGGGGGCTAGAGATAAGAGATCTCTCTGGGCTCTGTTGATCCTTGAGAGGGTGTTGTGGATCAACTTCATTGCCCTGAAGAGACATAATCTCTTCATCAGCTCCGATTAATAGGTCAGTAAAGGATATGGAAGTAAAACCTAGTGACCCGGGACTTTGATCAATGTCTAAAGGCATTGAGCCTGTGATGGGGCTGTCCCTTTTTGGCTGCTCAGGGGAGTATAAAGACTCTCCCTGAGGGTTTTCAGCTTGGGTTTCGGGCTCATGGGTCTGAGACTGAGGAGACTCAAGACCCATATTGAGGTCAATTGTGAAGGATGGTTGGACCTCAGGCTGAGTGGGAGCCCATTGTTCCACTCTAGCCTTTTTGGTAGAACAGAGGAGCTTGTTCAATCAGAGAAGATTGAACAAGGGTTCGTTTGGGGCGTCTTTGATAAGTGATGGTAATGGGGGGAGAAGGTAGATTTGGCAAAGTGAGGGTAGTTGCTGGTGTGGGTTCATCACCTGTGGGGTTAACAGGGATGTCACCAGGAGCCATTGGCTCAATCATACCTGGAAGAAGTGCAGTATCTCTTCCGGTGAAGTTGGTGGACACTCTCTTCAAAGTTTTGAAGATGGTCGGCCTCATTTGAGGAACAATCAGAGCAGCTGCGCAGACAAGCTTGCTCTGGTCCAGCTCACAATTGATTATGTGCTGGAGAAACCTGGGATACATGAAGAATGTGTCCCGTTGAAGGTTTCCCATGAGATTGGTCAGCACAAATCTTGAGTAGTTGAAGCGGAGGCTTCTCACCAAACCATGAACTAGGCACCCAAGTTCATATGGGATTTGATCCCATCCCCCAGATTTGTTGGACAAGCAGTGAAGAACTACATGCAGCAGGAACTTCCAGTTGTAAGAGAAGTTGAATTTGTAGACGGTTGACCTGCTAACATCTCCACCATATCCCATTTGGATATAAGTGTTGTCCAAATCTGCTTTGGGGAATTCTGTAGGAGCGCCCTCATCATGAAGCTCTAGATGCTCCCTGATGATTTGTTCAGAAATGACCAACTCCTGGCCACAGATGCTCGATCTTATGACACGAACCCATTTAGGGTTTCAATCTGACCGTTTGCCCAAAATTCAGACATGATTTGAGTAAACGTGGGGTTAACAGTCAGGGCAGTGTAGTAAGAAGATTGGGTTAGAAAGGAGATGATATCTGAGAAGTCGGCATCCCTTGAAGAATCAAGGAGTGCGACTTGGTTGTGCTGAGGGTTAAGTGCCATTTGAGAAAGTTGCAAGAAGATAGTTCGGAATTGGGTAAATTGAAGATGAAGAAAGCTTTTAGGGCAGTAATTTGGTAAAAAGGATGAAAGTGATTAGCCGGAGGTATTTAAACGGGTGGAATGGCGGTTTAAAGGGGGTTTGGATAAGATGATGGGAGGTTTCAGTGGATGATGTGACATGGGCGGTAAGGTTAGTCCATTTAAATAATCCGACATCATTAACAAAATCTTTACTTTTTACAGAGTGGGGCCCAAAAGATTTCCGTTACACAGTAAAATCTTTCTTCCGAGTATAAAGCATTTCCGAAGGTAATGTTCTTCCGAAGGCAAATTTACTTCCGAAGGTAAAGTTTTTACTTCCGAGAGTATATGTTGCTTTCCGAATGGAGAATGTTACAAGCTTCGGAAGTAGATCTGATATGAAATCAATCGCTTCTTTCCGAGACTTAACAACTCTTCCGAGAAGAAAATTATCCTGGGAGGAATTTGCTTCGGAAGATATGGAAAATATCTTCCGAGGGTTAATTCCTCTTCGGAAGAATTCATACTTAGATAAAATTTTAGAGAAAGACCTTTTGTAACAGGGCTTAGATTGTTTTGACATAAAACTTTACACATTAAAAAGTTTTCAAATGAGATAGACTAATCAAGGTTTATCATCCCAATAGCTGTAATGAGATATTTGAATCTTTGTTCATCAAAGGCTTTGGTGAACAAGTCAGCATATTGTTCATTTGAATCAACTTTGATTAGCTTGATAAGATTTTCTCATGAATATCTCTAATGAAATGATACCTGATATCGATGTGTTTAGTTTTGGAGTGCTTCACTGGATTTTCAGTAATGGAGATAGCACTGTTGTTGTCAATGTGGATAGGAGTGCTCATGAAGTTGAATCCGTAGTCTATCATCTGGTTTTGAATCCACAGCAGCTGAGCACAGCAACTAGCAGCAGCAATGTATTCAGCTTCAGCAGTTGATGTAGAGACAAGGATTGCTTCTTGCATTGCCATGAGATGATCCTTCCACCAAGAAATTGACATCCACCAGATGTTGATTTCTTGTTGATATTGCAGCCACCATAATCACTGTCAGAGTAACCATAGAGATTGAAATCACTATTTCTTGGATACCAGAGACCTAGTTTAGGTGCTCCTTTAAGGTATCTAAGGATTCTCTTGGCAGCAACTAGGTGAGACACCTTTGGAGCAGCCTGATATCTTGCACAAATACAAGTTGCAAACATGATATCAGGTCTACTTGCTGTGAGATACATCAGAGAACCAATAATTGCTCTATACTGATGTTGATCAGTATCCTCCCCTTTAGAGTCAGGGCAGAGATTGTGGTTTCTGGGTATAGGTGTTTTTGCTGCCTTACAATCTTTCATATCAAATCTTTCTAAGATGTCATTGACATACTTAGATTGACTGATGAAAAACCCTTCCTTCATTTGCTTCACCTGAATTCCAAGGAAAAAGTCCATTTTTCCCATGGAACTCATCTCAAACTTCTTCTTCATGATGCTCTCAAAGTCTTTACACATTTGGTCATTTGAGAACCAAATATGATGTCATCAACATAGACTTGAACGAGCAAGATGTCTTTCCCAGACTTTTATGAAAAGAGTCTTATCAATGGTACCTCTAGTGTAACCATTCTTCAGGAGAAACTGAGACAATGTCTCATACCACAGCCTAGGTGCTTGGTGCAGCCCATATAGAGCTTTATCCAATTTGCACACATAGTTGGGATGCTGTGGATCTTCAAATCCCGAGGTTGGCATACATAGACTTCCCTATCTATATCCCCATATAGAAAGGCACACTTGACATCAAGCTGGTAGACAGTGAAATTCTTGGATGCAGCATAAGCAAGGAAGATCCTAACTGCCTCAAGTCTTGCAACAGGTGCAAAGACATCAGTATAATCGATTCCCTCCTCTTGAGTGTATCCTTGAACCACCAGTCTTGCTTTGTTCTTGATAATCAAGCCTCTATCATCTCTCTTGTTTCTGAAAACCCATTTAGTGCCTATAGGTACTTGACCAGATGGTAGCGGACATAGGTTCCAAACCTTTTGTCTTTTGAATTGAAGCAGCTCCTCTTGCATTGATTCAACCCAGCTACTATCTTTCAAGGCATCTTCCACCTTCTTGGGTTCCATTTGGGATAAAAAGCATGAGTACAAGCAGACATTCCCATTGTGAGTTTGTCCTCTTGTTCTCACGCCTTCAGAGACTTCCCCTATGATGTTCTCAGCTGGATGAGTGTTGTGAATCCTAAGTCTAGGAATTACCTCCAGTTGCAAAGATAAATCCAAATTGGACATATTTTGCTCAGGAGCTTGAACACTTGGTCCAGCTGTTGTTTCAAACTCATTCAATGAGGACTGATTGAATGAAAAAGAAACATCATCATTTGTTTGCTGTGAAGCAGCATAACAGTTGCATGTTCCTTCAAGATGTTGCTTTCATCAGCTTGGTGTTGTGCAGGGTCACCTGAAGAGGTTTGAGAGTCAACAGGTGAACCGCTTGTTGAAGCTCCACTATCTCTTGAGATGGTTATACTATCAGATCTGCCAATAGTGGGAACTTGATTTGTTGCAGCTCTTGGAAACTTGGAATAGGTCTGGGAAGCTCAAACAGTTGATCATCATCAGAATCACTTTGAGCACCTGTTCCAGCTGAAACATTCTCACAAGATGGTTTAGAATAGTTTGGAAACAATTCTAAATCAAATATATGATCAGGGCCATTTCCCCTAACACAAGGAGTGTGCTCATTAACTACAATGTTGAAAGATTCCTCAAATTGTTGATTTTTAATGTTATAAACTCTATAAGCTTTAGAGTTAGAGGAATATCCAACAAAGATGGCATCATCCGACTTTTCAGCAAATTTTGCCAAATTGTCTTTTGTGTTAAGTATGGTACACCTGCTGCCAAAGGACCTTAGAAAGCCAATGAACGGTGGCCTCTTGTTCCATAGCTCATAAGGGGTTTTTCCATGTGGCTTTACTACAAGGACCCTGTTCTGCACATAGCATGCAGTGCTGACTGCCTCTGCCCAGAATGTTAGAGGTAGCTTTGAATCAGCTAACATAGTCCGAGCAGCCTCAATAAGTGTCCTATTCCTCCTCTCAGCAACACCATTTTGTTGAGGAGTTCTAGGAGCACTATATTGTCTGGCAATCCCTTTTGAGTTACAGAATGAGTCAAGAACGTGGTTCTTAAACTCAGTCCCTTGATCACTTCTTTAACCTTGTGATCAATTTGATTTTCTATTTTAAGAATAAAAGATTTCAAAGTTTCAGCAGTTTCATCTTTGGTTCTTAAAAAGAATACCCATGTAAATCTAGTAAAATCATCAACAATCACAAGGCAATATGATTTCCTTCCAATGCTCATTATACTTGTGGGACCAAATAGATCCATGTGCAATAAGTGTAATGGAGTGGTGATGGAGTTAACAACTTTGGATTTATGAGATGCCCTGTGTTGCTTCCCTTTCAGGCATGCAACACAGTTATCTTTGCAGAAAATTCCTTTTTAGGCAAACCATGTACCAAGTTATTTTTAGCCAATTTATTCATTGTCTTAAAATTTACATGACACATTCGTTTATGCCATAGTGTTGACTCATCACCATCAGCTTTGGAAAGAAAGCATGATACTTCTCCTATTGGGGAAGCATTGTTCATATCCAGCTTGTACATATCCCCTTTCCTGGGAGATCTAAGAAGCACCAATTCCTGAGGAATTGTCATCCCAGGTTTGAGGATTATGCACTCATGTTCTGTGAAGAGCATTTGATGCTTTTGATCACAGAACTGAGAAACACTTAACAGGTTGTGTTCAAGCTGTTTGACAAAGTTAACTTTGTCAACCTTTAATTTTCCATTGGATATACTTCCTCTGCCAGAAATATATCCTCCGGCCTCACCTCCAAACTGGACAGGACCTCCATCATAATGTTGAAATTGTTGAAGGAGAGATCTGTTCCCTGTCATGTGCCTGGAGCATCCACTATCCACAATCCAAACATTGTTATTCTTGTCATATGGATGTCCCTGCACATAAGATGAGATGATTAGTTTTGATTGGAAACCCAAGCCTTGTTGGTCTTGGGTTCTTCCAATGATAGTGACATAATTGAACCAAAATTTATGCATGGGGGTTCAATGGATGTCTTTGAAGAAGAGGTTTGGGCTACAGCATCTTCCTTGATCTTCCATTCCATCCCTTGGTTGATCATGGAGGATGAGCTTGTTGAAGCTTTTGCAGCTTGGCATTCTTCCGAAGCTTCTTTCTTTTCGGAAGAAGCCTTCACCACCTTTTCTTCCGAAGCAGTCTTCTTCTGGGATGGTCTCAAGGGGACTCTTTTATTCTTTTGAGTCTTGATAGCTTTAGCTTCCGAAGCCTTTTTCCTTTCGGAAGAAGGACCTTCTTCTAAAAGCAACCTTGCTTCGGAAACAAGCTTTCCCTTTTTCATCACTTGAACCATTTGATATGGTCCAAATGAGAAACCTTCCCTGACTCCTTCTTTTTAACATTATTTGCATAATGTGTGCTAGCAGGATTGTAGTAACAATCTTTGGCCATGTGGTTTTGCAGACCACACATTATGCATGCAATGTTAATCTTTTGGGAATTTGAGGATTGCTGTTTCTTGTTCTTTTTCTCTTCATCAGCAACCTTTCCCTTTAACTTCTGATCCTTTGGTAGGACAGGAGTGCTGGTACTACACCCCTTTCCTGAATCAGAGTTTCCAACCACCTGGAATCCAGCTGAGATGAATACACCCTTTTGCTTTGGGTCTATCTTCAGCTTAGACTCAGCCACTTTCTTGGCAGTTTTTCTGGCTGCCTTAGCTCTGCTTCTTCTGGCTTTGGTGGTCAGGGTTTGATCATCATTGGTAGGAGAGGGTATAATTACCTGGTTCTTCCCTGTGATGGTCTCCATGGTTGCATCATTCTTTGACTCATGAGAAGGTGGGTCAGCAGATGGAACCTTTTGCTTTTCAGTACCACATCTTGGTTGTCTTATAGACTCATAGGATTGTGATGGAGCAATTTCATTGGTTCCCAACCCACTTTTGTTTTGGTAACAAAGTTTTGAGTGAGAGGATGATGCAAGAATGGCTTGGAAGTTTTGCTCGGAAATAGCATACTTCCTTGCTTGAGCCTCAGCTGTGATAAGCTGGGCTTGAGCCTCAGTCAATTTGGATATTAAATCCTTTATTTAAGTCTTATAGTTTGTGTGTTCGTGTTTTAATAGGGACATAGTGTTCTCTAACTCCTCAATTTTTCTTTGATATTCAGATTCAACCCTTTTAAAATCAGATTTTAAAACATTTAAAGACTCAATGTCGGATTTAATCTCCATATTGTAGTCCTGATACAATTTAACCTTAGCAATACAGGCAGGAGTACAGAGATGTTCATATACCTTATTTTCATCTGTTCCGGCCATGAGTGCTTGAGCAGGAGTCACATCCTGTATCATAAAGCTCCAGTCAACTTCTTGAGCCATTGTAGCTGTCTCTGTTGACTTTCCAATGGGCTTTGGTGTAGAGGGATGTGTGGAGGCCTGTGGGGTTGCCGGATTAGACTTGGCAGCCTTGCATTCCCTTGCAAAATGACCAAGTTGGTTACAGTTGTAACATTTGGCCTTGGTTTTTTCAAACCCGAATTTGCTATTGATTGGGTTCTGGGGAAATTGCCTTCCAGTTCTCTTGAAGAACTTCTTTGCTCTGTAGGTTAATAGAGCCATTTGTTAGACTATGTCCACGTAATCCACGTCATCTGGGCTGAAGCACTCTAGATCATCAAAACAATATTGACAATCATTTGAGTGTCCACTTCCTGAGACAAAAACACAGCTGTCCTGAAAGGAACTTTGCTGAGCTTGTTGAGACCTTGGAGTCTCAGGAAATGTTATGTATGGCCCAGAAGAACAAGATGGTTGCTGGGTGTAAGTCAGGTATTGTTGAGGCTGGGAGGTTCTTGAGCCTTTAGCAACCATTAAAGCGTTGCTAGCAGGAAGACTCAAGGGTCTGCTTGTCTGATGTCCTCTCTTATTCTCCATTTCCAAACGGTATCCATCAAGGATGCCATAGAGTTCGGTCATGGTGATCTGTTCTCTTGATAGAGACACAGTAGAATGTCCACTCATTGGGTAATGCACTCATGAACTTTCTTGTAAGATCTCTAAGTTCATGAGCAATTCCTACAGACTGAATGGAAGAAATGAGATCCATGTACCTGAAGTATTGCTGGCTAAGTGTCTCTCCAGCAACGTAGGTGAAGTTCTCGAACTGCTGCTTCAGTGAGTCCTTCTTGGAGTCATTTGAGCTTTAATACATTTGAGCAAGCGCATCAAACAGTTCTTTGGCTGACTTGCAATGTTCAAACCCCACCATGATGGAGTTGGGAATTACAGTCATGAGAACAGTCATAGCATTGCTATCAATGTCCATCTTCTTCCGGTCCTCATCAGAATAATCTTCAACAGCTTTTGTCAATCATAGCACCGCTTCCACCAGCTACCTTTGGCTTATACGGGCCAATTACAATAGATTGCCACATCTTGCTGTCTTGATACCTGATGAAGCCTTCCATTCCTCTGCTCCATGACCTGAAGTTTTCAAGGGTGATGATGGGTGCTTTGGTCATCGTCCCCATCTCTACTTCAGATTTGTTTAGGGCCATTTTGGAGTGTGGTGTAAGAAGGAGTGAAAAATAGGTTGATTAGGATGGTAAGATCTCACAATCAAGAGCCTAAAAAGCTCTGATACCAATTGCAGGATCGGGTTTGTCACTTAAACACTTGGATTTCTCTCAAACTCACTTATATAACACTCAAATCAGATGAAGTAGAGTCTTTTATAAGAGTTGATAATAATATAATAAGTAGCGAAGAACACACAGAAATAATTTTCAAGGCACTTGTATATATTACTTCTCAACTCAAAGTATTACAAGACTCTTACAAGCATGGAACATGAGTTCTAATGAGAAACTATATACTAGATCCTACAGCCGGATATACTTTGATACCAGCTAGAAACCTAACACTAAAGCATATACTACAGTGCTAAAGTTAAGGTATTTTAGATAAAGTATTATCTAAGATATGGTAGTCATGACATGTCCATGACTTACCTTTTCCAACTAAAGTTGGAAACTGTACTAACTTATAAAGGTAAACAGTGAAATAAAGTATGGTCAACTACATGGCTTTTGAGAAAACGCCATGCAGTATCTCAGAGGTCTGCAACGGAGTGTCAGGGAGACCATACTTATGTCCACTGGATAATAGTAGTGTCTTCCGAAGGTAAGTTGGCTTCGGAAGAACAAGTTCTTCCAAAGCCACTTATACTTCAGAAGAGGCTTCTGTACTTCCGAGGCTTGAGGACTTCTTTCATACTTCGGAAATTGACTTCTGATCTTTCACTTTAAGTTTTGATCTTCGGAAGTAAATACTTTGTCTTCGGAAGTTGGAGTTTTCCTTCAGAAGTTAGTTTTACACTTTGTGGCCAATATCACCCCAACAAGCGGGTGTTCTACATCTCCTACCGTATAGCATCTCACAAGGGGCCATGCCAATGCTGGCATGATAACTATTGTTATATGAGATTTCAGCTAACAGTAAGTGGTCATCACAACTTCCTCCAAAATCAATGACGCATGCCCGTAGCATATCTTCCAGCGTCTAAATGGTCCTTTCTAACTGACCATCTGTCTGGGGATGATAAGCCGTGCTGATATGCAACCTCGTCCCCATAGCATCGTGAAATCTCTTCCAAAACTTGGATGTAAACCGAGTGTCACGATCAGACACAATGGACACCGGTACACCGTGGCGACTTATAATCTGCTTGATGAATAGGTCCGCGAGTCTCTCAGAGGAATACGTTTCCCCGATCGGTAGGAAGTGAGCATGATCAACTACCACCCATATGGCATCATACCCTCTCGCGGTACGCGGTAACTTCGTGATGAAGTCCATGGTGATATGCTCCCACTTCCACTCAGGTATATCCAAAGGTTGGATCTTCCCGTATGGCTTCTGATGTTCCACCTTCACTTGTAAGCAAGTAAGGCACTTACTCCACTACGTCACGCTTCATGCCCGGCCACCAATAATCTTTCTTCATGTCATGATACATCTTCGTAGAACCGGGATGAATGGAGATCGAGTCTTATGAGCCTCATCCATGATCTTTTCACGTAGATCCCCATAACGAGGAATCCATATTCGTCCAAATCGGGTTCAAACCCCGAGAGTGTTTTCACCCAATTCCGCGATTAGACCTCTCATCCTTTCGAAGTTAAGACGATCATCTTTCAACGCCTCATCTTGAAACTCCTTGACCTGCTTCATCACATCGGAGGTCGTAATCAATTGGTAAGCCTTTATCTGAATTGGTTCAGGCCTCTCCTTTCGGCTAAGGGCATCTGCCATTACGTTGGCTTTGCCCGGATGGTAATGGATCTCGCAATCATAATCCTTATAAGATCTAACCATCTTCTTTGCCTCATATTCAAATCCTTCTGCTCGAAGAAATACTTCAAGCTCTTGTGGTCTGTGAAGATTGTGCACTTTGTTTCGTATAGGTAGTGCCTCCAAATCTTTAACGCAAAGACCACAGCTGCTAGCTCCAAGTATTGAGTAGGATAGTTAACCTTATGAACTTTCAATTGCCGGGATGCGTATGTTATAATCTTTCCTCGCTGCATCAACACGCAACCCAACCCCGAGTAAGAAGCATCTGAATAGACCACCAAGTCCTCGCTTCCTTTGGGTAATGACAAGACAGGAGCTTGAGTCAGCCTTGCCTTTAGCTCCTCAAAAGCCTTCTTTTGATCTTGACCCCATACAAACTTCACATCCTTACCAGTCAACTTAGTCAATAGGGAAGCTATCTTAGAGAAGTCTTGGATGAATCTTCTATAATAGCCCGCCAACCCCAAGAAACTACGGATTTCGGATGGCGTCTTTGGAGACTTCCATTGCATCACCGCCTCCACCTTTTCCGGGTCTACCATGATCCCCTCGGGATTCACCATGTGGCCCAAGAACTGAACTTCGCAAAACCAGAATGCGCACTTGGAGAATTTAGCATATAATTTCTCCCTTTTAAGGGTCTCCAACACTTCCCGAATGTGACCGGCATGCTCCTCTTCGCTCCTCGAGTAAATCAGGATATCATCAATAAACACAATCACTAATTTATCCAACATCGGTCGGCACACTCGATTCATCAAGTCCATAAAAGCAGCTGGCACGTTAGTTAAACCAAAAGACATAACGAGAAACTCGTAGTGTCCATAACGCGTGCGAAAAGCTGTTTAGGAATATCTTGCTCCTTCACCTTCACCTGATGGTAACCAGATCTGAGATCTATCCTTGAGAACCAACTGGCACCTTGGAGTTGATCAAACAAGTCATCAATCCTCGGCAATGGATACCGATTCTTCACGTCAACTTGTTCAACTCACGGTAGTCAATGCACATCCTCATACTACCGTCCTTCTTCTTCACGAATAAGACCGGAGCACCCCAAGGAGAGATACTCGGTCTAATGAACCCCTTATCAAGCAACTCCTGCAATTGCCCCATCAGTTCCTTCATCTCGGTCAGAGCCAACCGATACGGTGCCTTAGCTACCGGTTGGGCACCGGACAACAAGTCAATCTGAAATTCGATTTCGCGGTCCGGTGGCACACCTGGTAAATCATCTGGAAACACGTCTGGGAAGTCACACACAACCGGTACATCGGACAATTGTGGTGTTGACGTATCCACATCCTTCACGTAGGCCAAGTAGGCACTACATCCACGTCTCATGCACCTTCCCGCCACCGCCATCGAAATCACCTTCGGGATAGTCGTAACTCGATCATCGTAAATTGTCACCGAACTCCCGTCAGGTGCTGTCAGTCTGGCCATCTTCTTATGACATACGATATTCGCCTCGTAGTCCGCCAACCAATCCATTCCTAGGACTACGTCGAAACCGCCTAAGGTCATCACGAACGGTCTAACAGGAAACTTATGACCTTCTAGTTCTATATCACAGCCTTCTATCATCTCAGAAATCCTGGTAGACTTACCTATGGCAATTTCTACATCGAATGACTCATCAATACTTCTACTCCTACTAGGCAACTTAGCACAAAAGGCAGTAGAAATGAAACTCCTACTAGCGCCAGAATCAAATAACACTGAGGCAAGAGTTTGGTTCACAAGAAACATACCCGATACGACATCAGGGTCCGCCCTTGCCTCCTCCCGGGTCATAGTGAATGCCCTGGCGCTTGCTCTCTGCCCTTTAGTTCCGGTCTTCTTCCCTGCCCCGGAACTCTCCGCCCTCGGCTTCTTGCACTCCCTGTTTAGATGGCCGTTTTCTCCACAGTTATAACACCTTATAACCCCACACTCTCTCGCCATATGACCATGCTTCCCACATTTGAAGTAGATGTTTGATCCCCATTTGCATTCTCCCGAATGCTCCTTCCCGTATTTACCACATCTCTTTGACCCCGCACCGGGTGTGACCACACACCGGTCATCCACCTTCGCAACCTTATTGTTTGGAGTGGCCCCGCCACGTCCAAACCGTTTCCCATTCTAGTTTCGTTCACCACCACCCTTCTTGCTCACCTCAGCCACCACCACCTCCCGCTCATCATATAGCCTTCCAGCCAGATCAACCACCGACCTAAACGTACCTGGCTGGGCGGTGATCATGTGCCTATGAATGTCCGTCGGCAAGCCCTGGATATATCTCTTGATCTTCCGTGACACAGGCGTCACCTGATCCGGCACCAACCGTGCCATCTCATTGAATTTAGTGGTGTACTGCTGGTGTGTCATGGTTCCCACCTCCAGCTGCAGGAACTCCCTTTCCACCTTGTCGAGCTCCCTATGAGGACAGAACTCCTCAATCACCAACTTCTTCAGCTCCGCCCACCTCATCCTTCCAATCGCCCTACTACCCTCGGCTTGGACGATATTGTCCTACCAACACAAGGCCGAGTCTACGAATGAGTGGGTAGCAAACTTCACCTTCTGATCCTCCCTGCACTGCTAATATCAAGTACAGCCTTCATCTCTCTCACCTATCGATGAGCAGCAACAGTAGTGCCATTACCATCAAAGGTAGGGGGCTTGCATCTCTGGAACACCCCATAATTACAGCCTTGTGCAGTTTCTTGCACAGGCTCCTCCTCCTCCTCATCGAAGACCACCGTCTCAGTCTCGGGTTGCTCTCTTTTCCTAGCGGGCCTCCTCCTTTCCTTCCTCTCTCCTTCTCTAACAGCTTTGATCACCTCAGTCACCACAGGCGGCAGGATCGTCTGCATGACCTGGTGAACTTCCTCCACCATAGCCTCCTTCACTGAGGCCCTTAGGTTGGCACTTTCATCAACACCCTCTGGACTGGCATCCTTTCCCTTTGTCCCATTCTTAGTTTAAGTTTAGGTTTCTTTTGAAAATATTTACCCGTTTCACTTAAACTTTGGCCTCATACCAACTTCTTACATGTTTTCTTACACAAAAACATGAGTTTTGGGTGATTCTTTGCCACTTTCAAAAACCCCACCCAAGCCCTAGAATCCGGGTTTACCCTCAAAGAAACGATTAAACGATGTTTCTTACCTGGATTCTTGGTCTTTTCTTGTTGTTTGGATGCCCACGAACACTGATCTTCAATCTCTTGATCAACCGAGCCTTGAATCACCACTTTCTCTCCACTTTCTCTCTATACACACACTCTCTCTCTAGAAGTTGGGTGTTGAGTGCAAATGAGAGTGGCTCAAGCCGATTTATTTATATATACCGGGCGTTCCCGGGACCTTAAACTCGCCGAACACATAACCCGTGAGGTCTACTCGGTTCATACTCCATTTCCCGCGTACTTCCTTTAAATAATCTCGGCTAAGCCCTTTATTATAAATTGGCTCGTTTCGACTTTATTCCTGGCGTTACAAATATGCTAGATCAGAGAATAACCGGTTGATGATGAAGTAACTTCTGAGTCGTCCTCTAATATAGAGCTTTGACAAGATGCGATGATCGAGAGATAACCTTCGTGAATCGAGACAACGACTTCGTCAAAATCAACTATGTCACTGCTGATCCAGATTCGGATCTAAGGTTTCAAAACCGAGATCCAGGATAGAAACTCTTCATAAATCGAAGAGGATAAGCGGAAGCATAGAGAATCAGAGCCTTAGCTCTAATACCATGTCAAAATATGATAATCTGATAACAAAGCACCCAAGATACAATCGATCCAAATCCAGTAAATCTTATGAACGAACAAATCAGATATGCTCTCTAACTAAGAACCTCAAAGAGATAATCTAGAACAATAAGCTTGACAACAAGATTAGACAAGAACGGGTCATCAATGTGATGAACCCCTAGATATGAACGAAGATGATCACAAGGAGATGCTCTGAGTTGAATGCAGAGAAAAAATAAGAGATAGATGTAGAGACTCGGGAACACTTCCTTCATAAAAGGGAAGAATCCCTAGAGGCCCAACACATCCGCTACAGGCCCAACAACAAGGCCCAACTGCACCAGCTACAAGCCCAGCAACATAAGCAACTGCACTAGCTACAAGCCTAGCAACATTAGCCCAACTGCAACAGCCTCGAGCCTAGTAGCAACAGCCCAGCAACATATCTAACAAATACTGACATAACAATAAAAAGAGAGCGAACCGGAAATAAGAAGAAAAAAGAAAAAAGAGAGATACACCTTTTTTAACAACCCCCACCCGAACATTTGCCCCAAACATGATCGCCTATAGAACAACCTCCCCCACTGCACCATCGCCTCCTCGATTCCTCACAACAAATTCCTAATTGCCACCATCATCGTTCACCACAACTCCTCCACAGCCACCCTAACCCACCGTCATCATCCTCACCTTCTCAAGCGTCGCTGCTCAAAACACCTACCGGACCACCACCGCCGACTTCGGAGAACACCGCCTCCACTACAACCTTCGCTCACTACCACTGCTCTTTCCTCGAAAGCCACCCACCATCACCCCAAATTGAAAGAAGGGAGAGAGGGAAATGGCTTTTTTCTACTTTAAGCATGGTGTTTGTCATCCTTACTTTCTTGCATGTTTTATGAGAAAGATACGTGTCATGTTCAACGAAGTACCGAAAATGCCGGGGATCCAATGTTCATCGCATTGTGTTTTTAGTATATAGGATAATAGTGGGGCACAAAAAACCTTAATTTCACTTTGAATATCAATTTATTTTACTCTACAAAAACATAGTTAGCAAGGTTGTAAAACTGGAGCCCTTACTTGTCACTGAATAACGATTTGGAATCAATTCAACTTTCGTATCTCGACTGAATCAATGGAACAAATTTTAATTCCTTGAAGGTATGAAGTCAATTAACGTTGCCATCCGAAATGTAAAAATGATTGGTGCCACCAAAGTAACTTAAAATAGTCTTGTATTTGATGGAGGTAGAATTGTCATAAATTTAAAATTCATCTAATTTGAGTATATATTTTAAATTTCATTTGAATATATATATATATATATATATATATATGTATATGTTTCAAGTTTTTAAGAATATATATGAAATTCTCACCTTAGAAACAAATTGATTAAAAGTCGTTTGAAATCCCTTGCTCAGTCAGAAAGTGGTGACCGGATAAAAAGTAGTTCAAAAACTGACCGGGTGAAAAGAAAAATATGTATGGGTTAGTGATGTCGAACCAGATTAGACACGAAAAGGTGAGAATCAAACACGCTGACCGGCCAAAATATCTAATCAAATGCGTGGTTCGAATATTTTAACCGGGTTAAAAGCAAATTAATTTAAGTTTGTAACATATTGGTGTTAGGGTCCATTGGTGGAGTGGGATCAACCCTCATTACTCTCAGAGCGACAGAAAAGGAGAAGAGTCCACAGAGACAACATCACTCCTTCCCTACCACCATGGAAGACTCCAACGCCATTGCTGCTCAACAACAACAGCAACAACAACAACAGCAACAACAACAACGACAATATCTACTCCAGCAACAACAACAACAACAACAAAATCAACAACATCAACAACAACAACAGCAACAACAGCAATTCCTTTTGTTACAGCAGATCCAGCAGCAGCACAAGCAGCAGCAAGCAATCTCCCGATTCCCCTCTAACATCGACGCTCATCTTCGACCCATTCAACGTCCCATCAACAACCAACAACTGCACCACCACCAGCTTCACCCGAACCCTAACCCTAACCCTAACCCTAATCTGTTGCAGAACCCTAACCCTAACCCTATGGCCTTGAATTCTCAGATCAGACCTGGTAATCGGACGATGACCAATCCTTCTGCTTCTCCTCCGGCCAATCAGGTTGAGTTGCAGATGGCGTATCAGGACGCGTGGCGTGTGTGTCATCCGGACTTCAAGCGCCCTTTTTCTTCGTTGGAAGATGCTTGTGAGAGGTGATCTTTTCACCGTTTCTTGTTAGTGTTCTTGAACAATTTGAACTTATTATATGTTAGAATTTATTACATAAAACTTATTATGATTGAAGTTTTGTGGTTAGTTAGGATGCAAATAGTCAGAGTTGAAGAGGCTGTTGTTAAAACTTAAAAAACATGTTTAGCTAAATGTGAAATTATTGAACTGTCTGTGACTTTAAGCTCAACTTTCGGTTTACATATGAGTTTTGCATTGATATGATATCTCTAGAATGGGACTTACGGTTTAACTTTAAAGTTTAAATACAGTTTAATCCTCAAGTTTAATTGGGTATTTTGTGCTCGACCGTATGTCTGTCAAGTCTATGAACTTACAAACATGTTTGAACTTTGAAGAATGATGTTCATCAATCATTATAATGTAGAAGGCTGCGAGCCTGGAAGTTCTTTGTGTGTTAGGGGTTTGATGTGTTAATTTTCTTTATAGCTTTAGGTGTGTCTGGTTTTGGTGGTTGTGTATAATTTCTGGTTTTCTTCCTTAACTTGTGTGAATGCCTTTGTTAGATAACAGTGGCTTAGTGAATTCCTACCATTTAATGCTTTCAGGACGTATATCTTTATCTTTTTTCTGTATAAAGATTATAATAGCTTTGTCTTTGGGCTACACTGGATATATTTATCAACCAACTGACGTGTTGCTTTCCCTTCAAAATGATATCTCCCCTGAGTCCTAAACTCTCATTGTGGTATCTGCTATTTGTGTTGAATCCTTTTGGGTGCCCACTTCTACTCTACTTCCCTTCTTGATGTCTCGTACATTTGTTTTCGCCGGTTTATTGGTTCAATATATATTCATGACTTCGAGGTTTTATTTAGAGGTGTGACATACAAATTATTTACTTTGGGGCTTATTAGATGCCAGATTAGTCGAAGATATATGCTGAATGTCAAAGCCAATAGATTTATGCAATAAATCAAGTCATCAAAACTATGTCTTTTTTATTAAAAAAAGATTTGTTTTTGTAGAGTAGGGAATAGAAATGCTTTATATGCTGAAAATATTCAAGCTGGTGTTTGGCTACTGATTGACTTTTATGTCGAGTATATAATGAAAATCAAGACAGTTTTTCCCCAATCATCTCTGAGCAGAATGAAACATAAGTGTTTGATTGTGTAAGACATCTATGTATGTATACGTTCATAGATTTTTAACATTTTTTCTGTGGATAAGCATCTTTAGTTTGTTGTCAATTGCTACTTGCATGTAACTTACAGCTTTATGTTTCTTCTTAGGTCAATACCAATTGTTTATTGGTGATTTGGTGATGGTGTGAGTATATTTCAATTCAGTTTATCAAATCTCAATCAGTTGTAACCAGTATGTGGCAACATGGCTTCACATGTCACCATTAGTAAAAAGTGGTTTGATGCAATGTACGCTTTAGTATGTTAATTAGCGGTGACAATTTGACCTGTTTGCTTACGAAGAGGCTCTTATGGGTGATGTTTCATCCTACATGGTCACACTGATAAGAAAATAAGTAAATTGAGTTGACACTCTTTCAAAGTGTATTTTTAATGCTTACAACTTCCTAAATTTCTTGACTTAATAAAGATGATTATTAGATTAATATTGAAATAATATATTCTTATTGTCACTTCAGGCTGCTACCATACCATGTAGTTGCAGACTATGAAGCCGAGGAAGACGATAGAATCCTTGATTCAGACACCACGGGCCAAGCCCTATCTCGTACTCAACAATGGGATCAAAGCATCGCCAACAAAGTCTCGGAATTCACCGCCACCTTTGAGAAACAAGTACTCGCCTTCAATATCATTTCCCGTAAACGGGCCATCGGGGAATTCCGTTCCGAAGAAAGACTACTAATTGAACAAGCTCTCTTTCAAGAAGAACGACGGTCGCTAGTGGAGGCAAGGGCAGAAATGGAAAAACAACAAAAGGCGGGCCGAGAAGCTCACGCTGCTAATATGAGAATGGCAGCAATGGCTCAAGCGGAACAGGCTCGGGCTGAGATGATGGCCCGGGCACCAATACGGGCCAGTGCACTGGGGTCAATGGGTGAGCAAGAACAGGAAGTGACTCCAGATGAGATGATGAATGGATGGAATGATAACAGTAATAATAATAATAATAATCAGAGAGATGAGAAAGAGCCATCTGAGGATTTCTTGAATGATGAGGAGAGGGAGAATGGAGACACAGGTGTGCAAAGTGATTGGCGTGAAGGTGGTGAGTTTGATTTAAATACAAGATAAAAGACTATAATATAGTAGGATACTTGTATGTTCAATTTCAAGAAATATATTCTAGTAATTTAATTTGGCTTTTGGTTTATAATATTTTTCTTTTCTGGTATTTTATTTAATATTGAAATTGTTAAGTTTTATGCTATATTAAATTGGTATTAGTTGGTGTTTATTTTCAGTGTATTATGAAACTAGTTATCATTATTACATAACTGTTAAATATTTTTAGAAAATTTATGTTGTATAGTTGTTGATTTACCAGTATATTTAATAATATTTATTCAGAATCTGTTTCGAATCAGAGATCCTAATCTAATCAAATTCAATTTGGATCTGATATGGATAAGTAAGAGTAATCCGAATAACAATTTTTGCTAATATTTTGGTTTGTCTTTAATTTCTAGTTCTTAACATGTTACTAGGTTGAAGTCACAAATAGTAGACCATAGAAACCTGGAAAATACAAATTAGTTTTGAGTAGAAATTCAAACTTCAAAAATAGCCTAAATAATCCATCATAATTCAAAGTTAAAAAAAAAAGAAAAAAAAAAAAAAAGAGTGTGTGTTCCAACAAGCACACCAAACACGACATCGATTATGCGACCAACTCGAGCAATACATTTCTCATCTCTATAAGTACAATAAATAGAGAAATGAAAGTTATACTTAGTAGATATAATAAAAGAATCGTTAAAAATAATGAGTTGAGAACAAATGCATACACAATTAAGAGTCAATAACCTTCAATGTGTTCTTTCACATTGCAAGGAACATCACTAGTACACATCCAATTTTGATAACAAATTAGAGCTTCAATATTTGAGGAGTTAAAAAGCACTTCTAGATCAATCGAGCACTCTACCGCTTGTGTTAAATGGGGGTTTACAAACCACTGCTAAAATAAAAAGTAAACTACCATTTACATCCCTGACGTTTGTTCATTTTAACCACTTGCATCCCTACGGTTTCAAAATTGCCATCCGGCTCCTGACGTTTCATGTTATCTTCATTTGAGTCTATACGTTTCATCTTTATCTCCATCTGAGTTCAAATAAGTAACACTATTAAGATTTCTGTTAAAATTATTATTAAAAAACAAAATTAGACTTAATATTAAATAATAACATAAAAAAACCTTACGGGTCCCATTCATCAACATCATCTTCTTCAAATCATCATCACCACAACCACCCCCATCACTACCACCACAACCACCTGGTCATCACCATGACAACTGCCTATCACCACCACCACCGCAACAACCCATCACCACCACTGCAACCACTATCACCACCACAGTAGCCCGAGATCAATCACTCTGGCTTTCCCTACAATGGACGTTTTCAGCTTGCTAAAGTTCTGGAGAATCTCCGGCGCCCGAGATCCACCGACCTCCGGCGACTTCGATCCCTCCGTCGACGACGAAGACTCGTTCTTCGATCTCGTGCTCACTCAACGACTATGGTTACGCCACCTCTCCTAATGTCGTCGATGATTTGAACTCGAGTTTCAGGTTTTCGTCACCGGATGAGGCCTATATGAAGAAGAACAGGTGTGATTTTGGCTTTGATTCACCGAAGAGTTGCTCTTCGCCTCAATCGCCGATGCGGTTGCTGATGCTAGGGTTTCGAAGAGGCGTAACGAGAAGTCGAGGCTATCGGAGAAATGCACCACACCGTCGTCTTCTCCGGCAATGTCAGTTTCATCACCGAGAAAAGAAGAGAAGAAAACCTCCGGCGGTGGCGGTGGCGGTGGTGCGATGTTCAGAGAGGTTCGTAAGCGGTTAGGGAAAAGCCGATCGGCGTCGGCGATTCTGCAAACTCCGGCGAGAAAAAGCGATGATTCGGCGACAGCGATGGTGGTGCGGCGAAAGCGGTGGTGCGATGACGGAGGTGGTTGCGGTGGTAGTGGTGGACTGGTGGTGGACATAAAGAGGGAGAAGATAGAGATAGTATAAAAGGGATGAGGGTGTGGATGGGTGAATTTTTTTAAGGGTATTTTTGTCATTTCACTAAAACTAACGGAAAAATCTAACGTCGTTAGTGTATTGGACTCAAATGGAAAAAAAATGAAACGTCAGGGGCCGGATGACAATTTTGAAACCGTAGGGATGCAAGTGATTAAAATGAATAAATGTCAGGAGCTGAAATATCATGAGCATTCAGTGATAAGAAATGTAGGACTTTGCTTCTACCAACCTAAAACAATGAAAACATCACTTTCAAACAACATATTATTTTATTCAATCTACTCTTTCAAGTACATATCAAATTCGATAATAGAATTTTTAACCCCACTCAATTATGGAAGTGTTTGTTTTTTTCAAAAAGTTGTTTACCACATCTTTATTTACGCGCACGCAGACGCGGGAAGACATTTTGAGAGCACAAACTGTTTGATTTCTGAAACTTTTCATTAAAAGATGACTTCCTGAAGTCTACATGAGACAGACATAGACCATTGTCTTCATAGGTATTCAAGCCTCTTCTCCTACTCTACATTCACATTCTAACCTAAAAAAACATCCGAGCCCTAAAATCACAAAATTCAGACTTCTCATTCCTCCTTCATCACCAGCTGCAACCACCATCCTCCACCGCCGGCGACGCCTCTAGCCGGCGCTCCTCCAGCGGCGCTCTCCAGCTGGCGCTCTTCCAACCGGCAACACATCTAGTCGGTGACGTTTTAGGGGGCTTTCAGAGGGGTTATACGCCCCATATAGGACTATATAACCCCACTATACGACGCGTATGAGACTATACGACCCATATAAAAATTTAGGGTGTTAATTTATAACTTTGGGGTGTCTCGATATTCACACCCTTAAAATGTTATAATGGTTAAAAAGATGATATGGGTGTGTCTCATTAATTTTATTTAGTTTTTTATTTGTAGGAGCATTCTAATCTTTATTACAAATAAGTTAACAGAAAAACAAAAAGTTTTAGATTTAAATCCAGACAAAAATGAAACATTAGGGGATAAATGATGGTTTTAAAACAGTAAAAAGACAAATAGATAAAAAAAAAAATAAACTTCAGACATGGTAATCTACTCTAAAAATTTTTTGAAGTTTTTTTCAAAAAATTCATAAAAACCCAAATTTGTAATCTTAAACCCTCTGCTGCTATTACCCCTGTTCTTCAAAAACCCACTCTTATCCACTTCTTTCTTCCATACATCACCATGCCTCCTTCATCCAAATTTGTAATCAATTAATCACCACCTCAATTCACCATTTCAATTCATACAAACAAACACACACTTCTTCAATCATTCACTCCCATGGCGAATTTGCTATCTTACTCCCAAAACCTCTTGAATTTCACCACCAACAATGTCATCGTCTCCGGCACCCTTCACCGAAACACCTTCGCCATCCGTGCTTCAGCGGTGTCTCAGAACACTCGAAGAAAGAAGCAATCGCAGCAGAAGGAAGATGATTCGTCGCTGTTGTCAGCCACGACGACGGAGAAGGGGCTGAGGTTGGTGTTCATGGAGGATTTGATGGAGCGTGCGAAGAGCCGTGACGTTGCGGGAGTTTCGGAGGTTATTTATGATATGATTGCTGCTGGTATTAACCCTGGGCCTCGGTCCTTTCATGGATTGGTCATTTCTCATACACTCAATGGAGATCACGAAGGCGCTGTAAGTCTATTCAATTATTGAATCATTGCTCTGGATTTCGTTCAATTTAGTTGTTTTAGACGGTATTAGGTCCGCAAACGAACCAAACGTTAAGCGAATAGTTTGTGATATGTTAGGCAGGAAGTTTATTTATGTTTGTTTAATAAATAAACGAACATGAATATGAAAATTCTGTTCGTTTAGTTAAACAAATGAACATGAATAGAGGCTGCGTCTGTTCATTTATGTTCGTGAACGTTTATAATGTTTGATAATGTGTTAGTTTACGTTCGTTCATTTAAAAGTTTTGTTTGTGACAATATGTTAAGTATTTATTATATTTGGTGGTGGTTTTGGCGTAATGTTTGTGATTTTATTATAAAATGAATATGTGATCGTTTGTATATGTTTGTGTTAGGAACTTGTTGTGTGTGTTTGTTTATGTTCATCAGTTCAAGAACATTTGTTTGTATTCGTTTGCTTTTGTTTTTATTCTTTTATGTTCGGTAAGTGTTCATGAATAGTTAATGAACATGTTCATTTGCTTAATGAACGAACACGAACTAGAAATCTCGTTCGGTAAGTGTTTGTGAACAGTTCATGAATTACTTATTTTCTCAATGAGAACACGAATAAGGCCTTGTTCGTGTACCTTCGGCTCGTTTGTAGCCCTAGTCTGTATGATCGTTAATTGTTTCGTCTCGTGTGCTCCGAATGTGGTTTATGTGAAATTGTTTGGATGATTGATTGATGTGTATGAATTATGATCAAATAGTTAGAAGCATAAGCTGTTTACCTGCTGAATGCAGATGAATGCTTTGAGGAGGGAGCTAAGTGAAGGCCTTTGTCCACTTCCTGAAACCTTCACTGCGTTGGTTCGTTTGTTTGGGTCGAAAGGGTATGCTACGAGAGGTTTAGAGATTCTTGCGGCGATGGAGAAGCTGAATTATGATATCCGTAACGCATGGCTGGTTCTAATCGGTGACTAACTATTTGCCCCTCAAAATCATGAAAGAATTTAGAGAATTTCCAGTTTTGTGAAAAATGTCTTGATAGTCTAATGATTGCTGATTGTGGTTTGTGATCAGGGGAGCTTATTAGAAACCATCATTTGGCTGATGCCAACAAAGTATTCCTAAAAGGTGCTGAGGGTGGACTAAGAGCTTCTGATGAGATATATGATCTTCTAATCAAAGAAGATTGTAGAGTTGGTGATCATGCAAATGCATTAACTATAGCCTATAAAATGGAGGAAGCTGGTAGGATGGCTACTACTTATCACTTCAATTGTCTTCTTAGTTGTCAGGTAAGTTGTCTTTTGTGATAGAATCGTTTTCATTCCTATGTAAGTTATAGGTGGTGGCAAAATCATCTTTTGGGAAGTTGATAGCAGGTCAAATTGGGTAAATTCGGGTATTGGTTAAAACGGATTGGGTTGGGCTTACTGTAACACTTCTTGTCCAAAACTTTCTGATGTACATTATCATAAATAATGTAGATTATTATTATCAACACCATATTATTATCAGTAATAATCTAACTTTTGTGAATAAGATTATTTAGGGTGTCCCAATTCCTTTTTAGCTAACATTTTTGATTTTATCTGTTTGAATTGTTATGGATAAAGCATATCTTAAATCAATTAGTTCATAGGTAAATGCTCGAAATTGACACTCTAGGGAAAATAACTGCCAGGACACATAGATCTTCAAACAACTGACCTTCAGTTGGGTTGAATGGCTAGTAGTGGACTGATTTCTTGTTAGTAGACACAGAAAAAAGATTAAGTGTATACATTTCTGGCCTGTTGTATAATTCAATATGCTTAGCTATCAATTATCACAATCCTAAATTAATTTCAAAAGATTTAAATTTAAATTATCACAATCCTACTTTAGACACAATCACATAAGTTTTACTGTAGGTAGTTTAATACAACTTGACACAATTTGATTTATGATCAAACTTGAATAACTGAAAACCAGCAACTGGATCTGGAATTCTTGTTTTCTGGCAATACTATTTCATTATAGTTAATATCATATGATTTGTGGAATGTTTTGATGCATATTTTATGTACGAATACCTTTTATATTTGATATTTGGGCTGCAGGCAACCTGTGGAATACCTGAAATTGCGTTTGCAACGTTTGAGAACATGATTTATGGGCAAGGTATACAACAACATGGTTATGTTAGCACACACACACATATAGTGTAAAGTGTGGGGTTCAGAGAACCATTATATATTTAGGAACCGTTTTATTCATCGGTGAAGACATATATTCACTTGTGATACACTATGATATTCTTATAGTTATACAAATACTTTCACTATAGTGAACACACTACAATGCTTAATGAATTAATGATTGAACATACACAGTGTCCATCGGTGAATACATGTATTCACCGGTAAATAAAATGGTTTATAAACGTTCTTAACTAGTTAGTGGATCTCATTTGAACTCACACCTCTCTCTCTCTCTATATATATATATATATACACATACATGTGTGTGTATCATCTTTTGGTCATACTTTGAAATTTTCTAAGTTTTTTCAGATCTACTAATAATATCACTACATTCACGGATATGTTTATTAAATATTTTTTCCTCTTTATTTCTTTTACCAATTTATACGTTATATTACAGAGTATATGAAACCTGACACAGAGACATATAACTGGTTGATCCAGGCTTATACAAGGGCAGAATCCTCTGACAGGTACTTTGCATTATAACACATATTAGCTGCCTAAATGCTCTATATTTCCTTCTAATATATAGAAGATTTTTATACTTGCTTCTAATTTAGTGTCCACAATAGATGAGGTGGCCTTTTGCTTTAGTGTAGAGGATTGTTATACTTGCTTTTCTTTCAGTGAAGTAGTAAATAAGGCAACAATTGCCTCATAACTAAAATAGGTAATCATAGTATTTCTATGAACTATAGTGGTAGCAATATTATATTCATAGTGACACAGTCTAAGAACTCTCTATCAACAGGAATTTGAGATATGGTTTAGTATGCTTGATTTGATATGAATCCTGGGTTTCATTGACCATCAAATGCAAAGTTGGTGTACCTCTTGAATGTAGACTGTTATCTCGGGGAACCTGCCTATCTCTCTAATAATGTTTTATTCATTTATTTACTAGTCTGTTTAATTTTGTCTCTCATTTTCAGTAACTACTATTAGTAATACTAGAATTATTGTGAATATACAGGGTACAAGATGTTGCCCACCTACTTGGCATGATGGTTGAAGATTATAAACGTGTACAACCTAATGTAAAAACCTATGCGTAAGTTTCCATTCCATTTATGTTAGGTAACAATGAGAACCCCTAAGGGGAAATACACTGGGTAGGTTGCCTTTAAGGGGTTAAGGTATGAAACAAGTGGAAGTTAGACTTGAACCTCAAATTGGGGAACCCCTTGAGGGTTCGACTATTCCATCTTTATTATTACCTTTTCACACTCTTATACAATAATTATAGTTTAAAAATCATTTCTCGTCTAAGCAATGTTTTGCTTTTCCTTCTGTAATGATTTTTTTTTTCTTTTTTTTGAACCCCAAATACCTAAATGAACAAAGAGTCACAAAAGTTGGTCTGGTATTTACCTTGTAACTATTGATTTACTCAAACTATAAATTGTATCATACATTATTCTAGTATCGTTTCAGGCTATTGGTAGAATGCTTTACTAAATATTGTGCAGTAAGAGAAGCTATCCGACATTTTCGGGCACTTACAAGAATTGATGGGGGAATTAAAGTTTTATACAATGAAGGAAATTATGGAGACCCTCTTTCTCTATATCTTCGGGCTTTATGTAGAGAAGGTCCAATTTATCCACTCTTTCAAATTTGACTACTTGACTTCTAACCCTTTCAATTTTGACTTGATAGTCAATATTTATGTTTTATTGGCTACAGGAAGGATTGTTGAACTTCTGGAAGCTCTAGAAGCTATGGGTAAAGAAAATCAGCCTATCGCAGCAAGAGCAATGATACTTAGTCAAAAATATCGAACCTTGGTTAGCTCTTGGATTGAACCTTTGCACACGGAAGCTGATGTAGGATACGAAATTGATTACATTGCTAGGTACGGATAGCAGGACCTGAGCTTATAATATTTTGGACATTTTCTTCATTTATGTGATAATCAATATGCTTATGTTTGGTCAAAAGACTTACTATTGAAGTGGAAAATATGATTTAAATTATTTTTTAATTGTGCTTGTAAATTAATTATTATACTAACCTTGTATATCTACCAGATATATTGAGGAGGGTGGGCTTACAGGTGAACGCAAGAGATGGGTTCCACGAGAAGGAAAAACTTCACTAGATCCTGATGTTGCTGGATTTGTGTACAAAAACCCCTTAGAAACCTCATTCAGACAACATTGTCTAGAGAATTGGAGAAGATATCATAGAAAGGTATTACGTGCTTTACGCAGACGAGGCCCGTCACTTCTGGGAGATGCTTCTGAATCTGATTACGTACGAGTTGTGGAGTGGCTATTTCATGTCCTTAAACGGCCTAACAAAAATGCATTGAAACCAAAGGCTGCAAGCAAGATGCTTGTACCTGAGCTAATGGAGGAACTTGAGGCACAAGGTCTGCCCACTGATGGTACCCGGAGTGTACTTTATCAGCGTGTTCAGAAGGCTAGAAGAATAAATCGATCTAGAAACAAGCCCCTATGGGTTCCTCCTGTACAAGAGCAAGAAGAAGAGGTATTTTCTAGTGGTGGAAATATGGACAGGTTGGGTAATAGGTTGATAATAAAGTGGGTGAACTTTGGAGTGGGCTGAAAAAGAGCAGGTCGATTTAGGTTTTGTAGTATTTACAGTGGGTCAAACGGCAAAACAAAGAAAAACTTTAATTTGGTCATATGTGAGACATATATCCAAATGGGTCAATTGAGTTGCGTTTCATCTATAACGGGTCAATGGGTATAATGGAAGAAGTTAGCTAAAAAAGAAAGGGAGTAAGTGGGTTGAAGTACACACAAAATGTACTTTTGATGCATAAAACCTCGTGAATCAATTAATCAATATATTTTGATCATTGATAATATAAATTTGTGATCGTATTTGACACTCAAATTTATTTAGAGAAAATTTAAAAATATGGACATAGTATCTCTGGTCAACCCAAACCAACCTGACGATTTCGACTCGTACAAATTGTACGTCTTGCCCGTCCCCAACCAGCAAACTTTGTATTTTTGTATTTCTTTTATTTCCAATAAACTACAAATTATATGTTATTTCCCAGATTGATGAGGAGATACAAGAATTAGTATCGCGGGTCAGGTTAGAAGAAGGGAATACTGAGTTTTGGAAAAAACGTTTTCTTGGAGAAGGTTTAGAAGCCGAACTTGGAATACCAACAGCAATTGAAGTAGAAGCTTCAGATGTCTCTGATAATCCTGAGGAAGATGTGAATAAACAACAGGTTGATGATGATGAAGCAGACAAGGAGGAGGTAGTTGAAGCAGCCGAAAGCCAAGCTGGTGATACAGAAGCTGTCAAGGACAAAGAAGTGGCTGCAAATCCCCTTCAAATGATTGGTGTCCAATTATTTAAAGGTCCCGATACTGCACCAGCTAAATCAAAAAATCTGCAAAAAAATTGGCTCGAATCGCTGCAATGGAGGTACATTACAATCATGATGTTACCTAGAGGTTTGGAGTATGTTTAACCAAGAAAATTAGCTTAAAAGGAAACTGGGCGAAAGGGGCTCAAAGTGTATTTTTAATGCATAAAACCTCCTTTATCATCTTATCTAAATTAAGCAATTATTCTTGAAATAAATGAACTTCTTTACTCATATAGGGGACATTAATTATTTATAAAAAGAATTCTTCTTTTCTTTTTACCAAGTGCTTCTGATCAACCCAACCTGACTTGCATCAAAATACTTTTTTTTAGTCGTTACCCAATCAACCCAACTCATTTGGCACTGCTAGTATTTTCCAATATTAATTCTGAACATCATTTTCTACTGAATGTAGAACGATGATGATGAAGATTGGTTTCCACTGGACATATTGGAGGCTTTTAAGGAGTTGAGAAATAGGAAAGTATTTGATGCATCAGATATGTACACAATTGCCGATGCTTGGGGTTGGACATGGGAAATGGAACTAAGGAATACTCCTCCTAGACGTTGGTCACAAGAGTGGGAAGTAGAATTAGCTGTTAAGCTAATGAAAAAAGTAAGTTTGTTACTTGTTCTATCATTCAGAAAATAAATCAAAAGTTACTTACACGTCATCACTTCAAGTCAATCTTTTTAAACTTTCACTGTTTTTTCTGGCCATAATACTGTCTTCTTTTCTTCATTTTTTTCTTTTTCAATATTTTTATTTTCACTCCTATTAACAATTTCTGATATATTTTATTTTTTTGCATTGGCTGATTTCGATACGTAATTGATTTCAGGTAATAGAGTTGGGTGGGAAACCAACGATTGGTGACTGCGCCATAATTCTGCGTGCAGCAATAAGAGCTCCATATCCTTCGGCTTTCTTAGAAATTTTAGGAACAACACATAGCCTCGGATATGTGTTTGGGAGGTATGCTGAAACTCGTGAACTATCAGTCAATTACTCAGCTATTCATTACGATTTTATTTAACTACAATTTTTTACTGTTAACGGGTCAAATGATTAAAATTAAAAAATAAACAAAAACGGAAACAAGTCGAATGGTTCTGTGGCTCCAATGGCATTCTCATGTTTAAAACCTTGTAGATTGCTTTATTTTAAAAATTCAAAGGATTATTTTAAAAATTCAAAGGATTATTTTAAAAATTAGTCTTTGTTATCATATTTCATATAGCGGCATCCAAGAATGTAATTGATGTCCCTTCCCAAGAGGTCGAGGTTTCAAGCCCGCAGTGAACAGATGGTGTGGTATTAGGAGTAGATTAGACTGTTCAAAAAGTTAAAAATAAAGATTTCCTCACACAGTTTGATGTGAAATATGCTATATTCTACTTCAAGAACTTCTTCATGGTCCCGGTGGTTATAGGTGGCAAAATGGGTGAGTCAGGCGGGTTGGGTAATTGGTATCTTTTTGTTAGGTTGACCCACGGACTTCCATCACCGTGTCAAATATTGTTTAGAGGTAAGAGTTGTTGGAAAACGTTTGCTGGAGCTAATATCTGATTTTGTTTGCATTTTGCAGTCCATTATATGACGAGGTTATCAGTTTATGCCTTGATCTCGGAGAACTTGATGCAGCTATTGCAATTGTCGCTGACCTGGAAACTAGTGGTATAACAGTTCCTGACGAGACTCTCGATCGCGTCATTCAGGCTAGACAAACAACTCGTACTAACGTAAATGGCACATCTTTGTAGCTCGAGAGTTGAGTCTTTTCTGTTGTATGTTACATCTCAGTTTTTATCAGAAACTGGCTTTGCGTTGTGAGCATTCCTGAAACTAACACTAGGTTTTGTGAGAGGTAGTTATCGTTTCAAATCGTCAAAAAAGTTTTTCGATAAGCCACATACTTTCTATGATTTCATAAATCGCAGACTGTTACAGTCAACTTGAACTTTTTCTTAACAAATACATAGATGTAGGAGGTTTCAGCATTTCGAATGCAAATCAAGCATTAACTGTTTGACCCGTATTATTATTATTTTTTTTCAAATTTTTGTACGCCGAGCTTAGACACCCTCTACACCTACTTCTAAATTTACTCTAATTGTTCACAATGGAATTTGAAGCTTCATCCGCTGTGTTTGGATGGTTTTGGTTATATAGTTTTGTTACCAACTCATAAAAGAATTTCACCTATCAACCAAACACACCCTAAATTTTACTTGCAATATATTAATAAGATTAATATGTAATGTTAAATTAAAAAAAGTTGGTTTTAATTAGTCGTGTAAAAGAATGTCTCTACATTCATGTGCCGAGAAATTAGCAAAACTTCAATAAACTTGTGCTAGAAACTTGGAAATGTATGATTAAACTTAAATCAACTGGGTAGTCAATTTAAATAAAGATTTAATTACACCGGTAGTGGTTAAACTTGATTTCATTTTTGGTTTCTAACTCTTTATAATTACAAGGTTGGTCTAATATTTTGCACAAACGTAACATCAATGGTTTATGTAGTGGATGGACGTTAAATTTGACTGTTAATTTTTCTTTAACAACTAAAATACCACTACACTCAATATCTCTTTCACTGGTCACCATTTTCAGCCGTCGCCCCATTCACCGCTTGCGACTCACCTTCCACCGCTGATGACTCACATCTACCCCACCTCACTTTATCTTCACCACCACCTCACTAGAAAGCCGACTACTACTATGACATTATTGTCCCGTCCATCTTCACCATCCTCTCTCGTCGGTACCCCAGTCAAACCCCTTCAACCACCACCATGAGAACAACGATGGATCCGATTAGTGATGGTGGTCGGCAGTTTTTAAAGGTTGTGGTCGGTGATGATGGTGATTGAAGGCTGAAGGTGGTGCTGGTAGTAGTGGTTGAAGGTTGAAGGTGGGGTTGGTGGTGGTTGAAGGTTGAAGGTGGTGTTGGTGGTGGTGGTGACGAGGGATGAAGGTGGTGGTGGTGGCAACGGTGGTTGAAGGTGGTGCTGATGGTTGAAGGTTGAAGGTGGTGGTGTTTAAGGTGGTGTTGGTGGTGGTGGTGGTTGAAGGGGGTGGTTGAAGGTGAAGGCTTTGATGGTGGTATGAAATAATAGTGGAGATGGTGAAGAAGAAAGGGTGAAGGGGGCTTTGGTTTGATGGGCCAGAGTATTTTTGTTATTTCCCACACACTTAACAACAATAATTAACGTCCATCCATTTCAGGGACCTTTGTTGTTATGTTTGTACAAAGTATTGAACCAATCTTGTAATGATCAAAAGTGAAATCAGGTCTAACCACATAAACCATCAGTCTAATTAAGTCTTAAATAAACTAGGGTGTTAAACATTACAAGGTCACTATGGTATTGTAATTGATATTGAGGCACACGTTTATAGCAGTGTGTCAAATATATATATATATATATATATATATATATATATATATCTATATATATATATATATATATATATATATATATAGCTTCCGTCTAGCATTATTTTGTTGTAAAGTGATTGAACGCAAGTAAGGCAACAAGTTTATTGTATGTGAACATTCGTATTACCGATAAAGAAATATTTGTTACTTTATAAATGTTTTATCTATAAAGTATTTGCTCTTAATTTTATCCTAGTCTCTTAAACATATACGTATGTGTGTCGTTAAGGATAATTTGCTAGTAAATACTATCTTTCTCAAATAAGTAATTGTGGGTTTAAATCCCACTTTATACAAATTTGATTATTATTTTCAGGAAAAAGATATATCGTATGCATGTACACACAACCAATAGTAAATTAGAGGTGAGAAAGCCTAAAAGGAAAAGGGATTATATATTAACTTTATTTCTTTTTTTTAAAAAAATTTTGACAGCACGTAATTTGTTATTGTAAGGATTCCTAGGTGTCTGATGCAACACAAAACATCAAAAGTCTCTCTGCAAGCATGCACTAAAAAACTGAAGTAGAAATGCTTCGGAAGTTTTACACCATGCACTAGAAATATTCTAAGTGTAAAATCTTCCGAAGCCAAGACCAACATCTTCTGAAGCCAAAAGTGAAGTTTTCCGAAGCCAAATAGTGAAGACAGATTTCTTCCGAAGACTTTTAAGGATATGCCTTTATCTGATGTACTTTACCATAAAGTTGGACCACCTTTCCGCTGCAACTCTGTAAAGTCACCAATTTACATGAGTTGGTGAAAGGTCCATGCTTTTGGTAACTGTACATTGAGGTCTTGAGTCCATGCTTTCTACTTTATGTACTTTTATCCTTTTTGTAATATATTAGGATGTGAGCTATGGCATGTCATAGTCACAAGTCAAAAGGCAGATATGCCTTTTGATTCTACAATTGATTTTGTTTATGTCTAGTCAATTGTATCCAGCTGGCTTTCAAAGTATAGCCGGCTGTAGGTTGTAGTATAAGTATTCCATGTTCTAGTATCTTTCTTTATGCTTTGTAACACTTGTAATAGAACTTGAGAAAGCAATATACTGCATCCTTGAAACCCAATCTCTTGTGTTCTCTTGTTTTGTCTCTTACTCATTACTTGTGTTCTTAGTATCATTCTTGTGGTTAATCCAATTTAGTGTTTGATTAAAGTTTAGTTAATCTCCTCTTTGTGTTGTTGTGTTGTAAGTGACCACCCTTCACCGGTCCTGCAATTGGTATCAGAACTTTTTAGGCTCTTGATATAAGATCTCACCATCTTAAGATCCCTCACACACACAAATACTAAACTTTTCAAATGGCAGCCATTTCCAAGACTGATATGGAAACTGAACCATGAACAAGTCCCCACTGATCACTCTTGATGACTTTGATGCCTGGTGTATGAGAATGGAAGGTTTCATCAGGTCTCTAGACTCAAGAATGTGGGAGTTTGTTGAAAATGGACCTTTCATACCCAGCACTCCTTCTGCTACTGGTGCTGGTATGATTCCCAAAGATGTGGCTAACTACTCTGATAAAGATAGGAAGAGAGTAGAGATTGACAGAAAAGCCATGACAGCTCTTCAAACTGCCCTTCCAAACTCTGTGTACAGAGGTTTCAAGAAGTGCAAAACAGCTAAACAGCTGTGGGATGCACTAAAATTGATATATGAAGGCTCTTCTGAAGCCAAGGAGAACAAGAAGGATCTCCTGAAGCAGCAGTTTGAAAACTTCACCTTCAAAACAGGTGAAACCATGACTCAGCAATACTTCAGGTATGTTGAGATAGTGGATACCCTTGTGGATGGAGGAGTTCCTCTTGAAAATAGAGACATCGTAAGGAAGTTAATGTCATCACTTCCTAGGCAATGGACACACTATTGTGTGGTGATAAAGAGGATTGAAAATCTCAAAACTCTTACTCTGACAGAGTTATATGGGATTCTCAGTGGCTACCAGATGGAGATGAACATACAAGGTTCATCTGACAACTCCAACAATCAATTGGGTTCAGCCCTGCATGTGGTTGAAAGGGATAGCATAGAACCCTAACATCATCTCATATGCTACCCTGACAATTCACCAAAGGGTCCTTTCATCATCTTCCCAGAGACACACAGGGAGAACTACACTCAAGGAAGCCCATTCCAAGAGACAAGTTCTTCTCAAGCCTTTGTGTCTTCTGATGAAAGTTGTGGCAACTCTCTTTTCACTCTTGAAGACCTGGATTGTATCCATCCAGATGATCTGGAATATATGGAAATAGTCCAGCAGATGGCTCTTCTCACTCATAGAGCCAAGAAGTTCTATAAGAGAACTGAAAGGAGGTTTCCAAGCAATGCAACCAGTGGAAAGTTTGGCTTGGATAAAAGCAAAGTCAAGTGTTACAACTGTAACCTGATGGGCCATTTTGCTAGAGAGTGTAAGACACCTAAAACAAATGGTGGCCAAGCACAAACCAGACAAACTACACTGAGAAAGCCCCTCAGAATGAGAAGCCAAAGCAACAAGCTGTTGTTGCTGTTGAAGAAGGAGGCTTTGACTGGAGCTTTCAGGTGGAAGATGCTTCTCCAAACCAAGCATTAATGGCAGATCATGATGAAGCCAAGGTATTGGAACATCTCTGTACTCCTGAATGCATTGTTAAAGTTAATAGATACAGGTCCTATAACTTGGAGATGAGATCTGATCTTGAGTCCTTAAACATTTTAAAATCTGATTTTAGAAAGTCTGAAAATGATTATAAACTAAAGATAGAGGACTTAGAGAAACCATTTCAGTTCTAAAACATGAGCATACAGATTTTAGGACTCAAATCAAAGATCTCATAACCAAGCTGACTGAGTGCCAGGCTAAGCTTGTAATCAGCAAAGCCAGGGCAGAAAGGAGTGTTCTTGAAGAAGAGACCTTCAAGAACATGATATCCTCATATCTGCACAACAAGGTGTGCTATCAAAATAGACAGGGACTAGGATCCAATGAGATAGCTCCTCAACACACAATCTTGTCTATAAGATCTCCTAGGTGTGAAACTTGTGAAGATGAGCTTCCTCTCATAGATCCTATAAGTGAAGAGGATGAAGAAGAGATAGTGAAGAATTCCTCTGAGAAGAGTGAAGAGGAGGATTCTAAGAAGGGCCACTATCCTTCTGAGGAGAAGAAGATTCCTGTGGTGACCAAGTCAATGAGAAAGAACTTGATCAGGAAGAGCAAAAGAAAAGCAAGGAAGGCTCAAGAGATCAAGGCTACTTTTGGCTCTAAGCAGAAACAAGTTTTTATCTCTGCAGGGTTTGAAGTGGTAAAGACTGAAGACATCAACCAAAACTCTCCAGCTAAGAGTTCTGGTTCTTGTTCAAATCATCTCAGTACCAAGAAGAAGACTGATCTGCTGTGTACCACTGCTGCACAGCCTGGACCATCAAACTCCAAAAACAGTTCCCAGCCCATAAGAACTGTCTCAGCATCTGCAAAGATGAAGGTGGAGAAGGGATGTGACCAAAGAAAATCTTGTTCTCATAAGAAGACTCTTGTGAAGAAGAAAATGTTGTGTGTCATGTGTGAAAGTACCTCTCAAATTGCTAAGGATTGTCCATACAATCCTAAAAGTACTATCCATATGACCAAGACAAAGACTTCAGAGTTTCAAGAAGATTCAAGCTTCGGAAGGAAAGTCTGTTTCCTTCGGAAGCTCCAAATCTAAGAAGAAGACAAATGGAAAATTACCTTCGGAAGAGAAGTTGGTCTCGGAAGAAAGGAATTCTTCCAAAGCACTGAAGTTTGTTGCAGTGACTGCAGAATCTTCCGAAGGTTCAGTCATCAAAACTTCCGAAGTTCCAAAAGCTTTCGAAGTTTTGAAGGTCAAGTCCAAGACTTAAAAGGTGGTGTGGAAGTTTAAGAAAGACCAAGTGACTGAAATTTCTCCATCAGCAACAGCTCAAGATCCTCCTAGCACAACCATAGTGTGAATCCAAGGATCGTCGACAGGAATTATCAGTGAGAATTGATTGCAAGTCAACGTTAGCGGAATTAACGTTGATTTGGTTTAATTGTATTTGAACAACATTCAATGTTAATGAAATATCAAGAACACTCGACACAAAACACAATTAAAGATTAATTAATGTTTTATTATAATGTATTGAAGATTACAAAAGAATGAAACAATGAATGCTATGATGTTTGTATATGTTATGATGATTGAATGACTTTTGATGATTGCTGTAATGCTGTTGCTGTTCTCAATCAATCAATCGTCTGTTTTCAATCGTGTTTTGAATCGAAACCTAGGATCCATATTTATAGACAGATGTTTCAGTTATAGGAAACACCGGATCTCTTGGGATTTGATTTGTTTCTGATAAGGAATCAACGGATTTCTCGGGATTCGTATAACCGCCTTGTTGACTTGTTGACTTGTTGACTTGTACCACTTGGATAACACAAGTGTTTGGTCTCCGCAGGAATATTCTCTTCAGTAGAAATTTTGTTCTTCCGTAGATAATATTCTTCCGAAGGTATCTTGTTCTTCTGAAGGTAACTTGTTCTTCTGAAGGTAACTTGTTCTTCCGAAGGTAACTTGTTCTTCTGAAGGTGGCTTGTTGTTCATCCGCAGATGATCTTCGGATGTATTGTTACTTGTAAGATACACATCTACGGAAGACTAATTTGTTCATCCGTAGATGTTTCTTACACTTGGTCAATTCCAAAATTGATCAAGTATTATGTTTGTACCTGCAACCATACATACATCAACACATATATAAATGGGTTAACCTATATATTTAATGCATACATATTAATGAATTACAAAGGTTCATTACAAATATTGATTCAAGTACTAAGCCTATACAAAATGACTAGATCTACAGATTCTAGACCTAACAATACTCCCCCTTAGGCTTAGCTACTTGTATTCATTCCTTCAAGACTGCAAGATCTTTGATTCTTGCGATCATCTTGTTGTAGAAGTAGGAGACAGCAGTCTTCTGATCATCATACTTATACTTGATCTTCATCTTGCTCATCATCTTCAAAGTTTCATAACTAATTCCCAGAACATCTTCTTCTGTAGTGAGTGTGTCTAACACCTTGTTGTTATTCACCACTTCTAGCTCATCTTGTTCTGTTATTCTTAGTTCTGTAACTTCTTCAAATGTTGTTCCCTTCAGCAATCCAGCATTAAATCTTCTTCTTTTATATGCTTTTGCATGAAGTTTGTCCACTACTTGAATCACATGAACATGTAGAAATAAATCATTTTGTGCTTGTTCATCAGACAGCTTTGGAAAGAATTTGTCATTTAAGTATGAAGTGTAGCTGGGATGAAGCAGTTTGATTTCCACAGGATCAAAGATTCTGATCTTTTCTGCTTTCTTGTTTTCAGCATTCCTCAGTAGGACCAATTCTTTTGTCTTTTCTACATATCCCCATTCAGTGATTGGGTATGTGATTGAGTCCCTTCAATACATTTAAGAGCTGCTTTGTTTCTGTTGTTATATCCAATCCTCTTCATGAATTCATCATCTACATGTTCTGAGGCATTGGACTTGTATCTTTTGAGCCCTTTGATTCTCTTCTGATGTTCTATGTCTTCTCTTTTAGCTTCAATCAGCACATCATCTTTAAACTTAGTCTTTAACTTTCCCACTAGAGTTGAGAAGTCTCTTCCTCTAGGGTGAATTGGATAGTTGCTGATGTTTAAGCTTTGAAGGTCTCTGATGTCATCCTCTGGCAGACTCACCACTGAGAGTACATCTTGGAAGTATTCAACTCTTCCAGATGTTCTTTTAATGACAGCACAATCCCACTCTGGATCATATTTCAATGCCATGATCTTGTTTTCATCCGCAGAGCTGGGAGTTGTGAGGTGATCTATCAGTTGTATTAGAGTGGACTTTTGCTCAGTTATTTCTCTAACTGCAGTCCCAAGTGGCCATACCTTTCCGGGGATGACTTCCCTTGGCTCTCTAATCAATTTCTCTTTCCCTTTATGCTGATCTTTGGGTTCAACAGTTATGGGTTCAGCAGGGAGTTTGCTTTGTTGTTCATAAGATTGATGTGGAGCTTCAGTTCTGAACTTTACCCCAGTATCTAGTTCAACTTTCATTACATGCTCCATCATCCTTCTTAGTTCTCCCACTGTTCTTCCTTTAAGCTCATGAGGCTTGTAGTTGTGTCCTTGTAACCAGCAAGTCATGTTGTATTTGCTTAGCTTGGCTGTGTCACAGTGTCCCAACTCCTTCTTTATCCTTTGAATTGATTGAAAGGTATTGAAGGCTTCATAGTCACAGTTTGGAATCATGAAGCTGGCAAGTTCAAACTCTTTCAACAAATTCTTCATCTCTGTCATGTTCAGTCTTTCAACCATGTCATAAGGGAAACCATGATTTATGAGTGTCATGAACATGGTTGATTCAGGCCTCTCTTCAAGTATGTCACTTGTAGTCAGAAGATCATCAGCCTTTGAGACTTCTTGCTTTGGAGGTGTGTCTTCTTTGATTAGCTCTTCCCATTCTTTGTCACTTTCATCTTTCTGTTCAGTGATGGGCTCCTCAGCAGATAAGTCTATTATTGGTGTGTGTTCAGGAGAAAGCTTTTGTTTCTTTGGACTACTTTCATCAGTTGGCTTCTTCTCAGTAGTACCAAGATACTTTCTTTTCCTTGAGTACCAAATCACTTCTTTTGATGCCTTAGGACTTTGTTTTGTTTGAGTAGTTGAAGTTTTGGCATAGGATTCCAATGAGCTGATCTTCAGTTTAAGTTGCTCAATTTCTTCTTCTTTTGTCTTTATTATGTTTGACTGAGCAGTCATAGTGTCAGATGCTAGTTCAAGTTTCTTCATGATGTTTTCTTTATCTTTCTTCTCATTCTCTGCTGACTCTATAAGTTCAGCTTCTTTGTCTAGCAGAGCATCAATCACTTCTTTATCACTTTGAGCATCTTCTCTCAGTCTCTTTATCCTTTCTTGCTGATTTATCAATTCTTCATCTTTTTCTTTAATTATGCCCTTCAGCTCTTGTATTCTTGCCTTTCTTTTATTTGACTTGAGCACCAACTTGTTGTACTCAGCCACCAGATAACTCTTGCTTACAGGAATGTCATCATCACTCAGATCATCTTCATTGTATGCAATCACATCAACCTGATCTGCTTCTGTATCTCTTTCCTGATGTTCAGACTAATCTCTTCTTCTTTTACCTCCTCATGATCAACACTTGCTGAACTAGACTTTGCTTCAGTGGCTTGATCTTCTGGCTCTTGAAGAGTTTGTTGTTGTGCTGATCAATCATGGGAGAAACTTGTTCAGTTTCATTTGAGTGCACAGGGGATTCAGTCTTTGATAGTGACAGTTTGACTGTACTTGCATCTGAGACTAATTCTGTCTCTCCAGTGTAGATGCTCTCAGTATCTGAGTTTTGAGGTTGTTGGTAGAGTTGCATCTGAAGCTGATTTGGTGATTGGGGTTGGATGGGAGAGATTGGTTCAGTATTTTGACTGGCAGGTGATTGAGCTTGGGGTGTTGGTTGTTGTTGTGGTGATAGATTGAGGATTGGTGAGATGGGTTCTGTAGTTTGGCTGGCTGGTGATTGTATTTGGGGTGTTTGTTGTTGCTGTGGTGAGGCTACTGGTGATGGTGTGTCTTGAGCAGAGCTGGTAGCAGAGCTCTCTTCCTCTTCCCCAAACTAACTCTGGAGGTATGTCTGCACTAGCATCAATCACATGTGCAAACATGTCTACATCTTCTCCTTCATATCTCCCTGAGATTTTGTTCAGCACAGATCTGCCAAGGTGTGCTTGAATGAATACACCACCCTCCACATTTGTTCCAGGAAGGTCTGCATTAATGATCAGCTGAATGAATCTTGGAAACATATACATCTTATCAGCCTTCTGTACTCTGATGTGGTCACACAAGCAGTTAAAGATGTACTTTGAGTAGTTGTAAGTCCTTCCTTCAAAGATCCCAATAATACCAGATGATATGTGTCTAGAAAATCTGTCAAGCCCAGATTTTCTGTTTGACATACACTTCAGATAAGTGTGACACAAAAATCTGTATGATTTGCAGAGTCTTCCCTTCTTGATTTCTCCCTTCTCAAAGTCTCCATCATATCCCATTAGAAGGAACACCTTTTCTATGTATTCATTATCGAATACATCAGGGTGTCCTGCTTCAACATCTCCCAGTTCTAGTACCCTTCTTATAGTTTGTTCGTCTATTCTCAGCCTTCGATTCTTACTTCAGCAGATAATTCCTTCATTATCTTCTTCTATACGCGCAGAATTCCAGAAATCACTGATGTGCGATCGATAAATTGTTGGCTCTGCAGATAATGCATAGAAAACCCTTGATCTTCTCAAATATCTCATAATTTCTTGACATCCTTCCGACACAGGATCGTCAGGGTTCAAGAAAGCACATACATTATGCTCTTTTGCAAATCGATGATCCATCTGTTCATAAGAAAAGACTTCATTAGAATCATGTTATTGACATAAGAATACGAACAGTTATGAGATAAAACAAGAATCAACTTGTTCATTCTTGATGATTACAACATGTTTTACCTTAATAGACGCTGATTAAGAACTCAGATATACGTTTGCTTAAGGTTTGATTTGATAAATTTTGAATGTTGAGAAAGTGGGAAAAATTTATTGCGAGATTTTCTAGGTCTGAAAAAGTGAGCTGAAAAAGTGCATAATGCATTTGACAAGTCAAATCTCTTTATTTATACCCTCAGACATATTAATTTTCTCGGATGTATTCAGTGGGTCCCACATTCTACTCTTCCGTAGAAATAATATCATATTTAAGTGTAATCGACAACTTACTCGTCCGTAGTATATCTACGGATCAACAACTTCTACTGATTGATTTTTGTTTATCCGCAGTTTACCAATCTACGGATAAACATTAATCTACTAATATTGATTTACACACAGTTGTATGTATGGCCCAACTCCATTGGTTGAACCAATTATTGCTATAGGACCTCTTTGGCTTTGTATACATGACAATTTAGTACAAGTAAACTTAAAATAAATTTCATGTAACCAACTGCTGATGTGATGCTCAGGTGTCAATCTCTTCAACTTGATAAAGATATAGACATTGCTGCTGCTGATATATATGTTATTTCATGAATACTACTCCCCCTAAATTTGTGATTAATGATGAACTTAAGCATTTATCATAAATTTCTTTAAGAGGAATAACATAAAAACTGAATATATGATAATGATCAGATACACTTAAGATGGGATCATACTACATTGCTAAGCCTCTTCCTGATTAGTTATGTTGTATAGTTGATACTGGAACAAGTTCTGATTGCAAGTATATTGTCCTTATAAATCCATACAAGAGCTCATGTATCAACTAGGCTTGCTGTTTATCATGTTTTATTGATTTAGCAATAACTGTCATGGGCTTCACAGTTGATTCACAAAGGTGTTGTCCTCCCTTTGTAAGTCAAATCATCATTCTTGCACTCTGTGACTATGTACTTTAATTATAATAGCTATCTTGAGATGTGTTTGACATCTCATTGATGCAATGTTTATAAAGCTCAGGATACTATACAGTTGATCACTTATGATTCTTTTGAGAGCTTTAGATATGATCATCATCAGGTCACCAGGTCTTTACTCACGTAAAACAGAGGTGCCTTTAACCCAGGTCTTTGTTCACACAAAACAGAGGGATGATGATGAACATGATCTTTTCACCTTTGATACTGAGATTCAGTATGGTGATCATACTCCAGGTCTTTGTTCACACAAAACAGAGGAAGTATGAGTTGCAAAGATAGATAGTATAAAGTCTTTTACATAGTGTGTGCAGATGAATGATTTGATCACATTAGGATAAGACTCACTTTGTTTTCTCAAATGAAGTTTCCCACAGACAATTATGATAATATTATGTTATGCAAGCACTAAGATTTGTTTCCACTCATTTGAACCTACTCACATATCAAGAAACTTGTTGAGATATATTGATATTTGTTTATGCAGAAATAGGCAAAGCTATAGTTTACTATCATTTCCCATGCATAAGGCATACTGATGCATTATAGCACACAGCATGTTGTTTGTTTGAATTTTATTTAATCTAAGTTAATCATACCTAGAGACTCAATCAGAAAATTAATCTGACTGAATCAAAGGCTTTAGTGAATAAATCAGCAAGCTGATTTGATGTATCCACTTTGACTAACTTGATCAATCCTTTTTCTGAGCAATCTCTCAGAAAATGATACCTGATCTCTATATGTTTAGTTTTACTATGTTGCACAGGATTAGCAGTTATAAACATAGCAGCTGAATTGTCTATATAGATTGAAGTTTGAAGAAAGTTGTAACCATAGTCAAGCAATTGGTTTTGTAACCAAAGCACTTGAGAACACCCGGCTGAAGCAGCAATGTACTCAGCCTCAGCTGTGGATACTGAAACATTTGTTTGTTTCTTGCACTGCCATGACACTAGCCTGGGTCCAATGAATTGACATCCACCGGTTGTTGATTTTCTATTGCTGTTACATCCACCATAATCACTGTCTGAGTATGAGTAGAGTGTAAAGTCTCCATCCTTGGGATACCATAGACCAAGTCCTGGTTTTCCCTTGAGATATCTGAAAATTCTTTTGACAGCATTGAGATGTGACTCCTTTGGATCAGATTGGTACCTAGCACAAACACAAACAGCAAACATAATATCAGGTCTACTGGCAGTTAAGTACATAAGTGAACCTATCATAGATCTAAATAATTTTTGATCAATAGATTTTCCAGAGGGATCAGGTGCAATCTTATCAATTGTTGATGCTGGTGTTTTGCAAGAGGAGACTTCAGCAAAATTGTATTTCTTCAGAATTTGATGTATATATTTTTCTTGATTGATGAAAATTCCATCTGCTTTTTGATGAACTTGAAGGCCAAGGAAGAATGTTAGTTCACCCATTGAGCTCATCTGAAATTCAGATTTCATCAGCTCTTCAAAATTCACACACAATCTCTTATTAGTGGATCCAAATATAATGTCATCAACATATACTTGGACTACTAAGAGATCTTGATGTTCTTGTTTGAGAAAGAGTGTCTGGTCAATTGTTCCTCTTTTGTAGCCATGCTTGAGTAAGAAAGATGATAATGTTTCATACCATTTTCTTGGTGCTTGATGAAGACCATACAAGGCTTTATCTAGTTTGTATACCCTGTGAGGATAATGAGGATCTTCAAATCCTGGGGGTTGAGACACATAAACTTCCTCATCTATTTTTCCATATAGGAAAGCACACTTGACATCCATTTGATACACAGTAAATTTCTTGTATGATGCATATGCCAAGAACACTCTTATTGCCTCAATTCTTGCAACTGGTGCAAAAACTTCATCATAATCTATGCCTTCTTCCTGAGTGTAACCTTGTGCTATTAACCTTGCTTTGTTTCGAACAATAATACCTCTATCATCCAGTTTGTTTTTGTATAGCCATCTAGTTCCAATAGGATGTTGACCTTCAGGTAAGTCAACCAGACACCATACTTTTTGCTTTCTGAACTGTTGAAGCTCTTCTTGCATAGCTTCAATCCAGCTATTGTCTTTTAAAGCAGCTGTAATGTTTGGAGGCACTACTTGAGAAAGAAAACAGTTGAATAGACAAAGGTTGGCTGTACCACTTTGGCTCCTTGTAGTTCTCTTTTCAGGATTGCCAATGATATTGTTAAGTGGATGAGACTTATGAATTCTCATTGAGGGAGTTGACTCAACTGGAATAGATGATTCCAGATTAGTCATTTCCATTGCCTCTGACTGATTCATCTCAATTTGAGAATTCAAGAAGTAATCAAATTGAGTCTCTGGTGATTGAGCTTCAGAAGTATCAGCAATTGGAATTTGCTCTTCCGCAGGAACTTCTGCGGAAGTGTTTTGTTCTTCCGTAGGAGCTGCTCCGGAAACATTTTGTTCTTCCGTAGGAGTGCTCCGGAAACATTTTGTTCTTCCGAAGGAAGTTCTCCGGATACATGTTGATCTTCCGAAGGAATTCTTCTGATGCATGCTGTACTTCCGAAGGAGCTTCTCCTGATGCATGCTGTGCTGAAGGAGCTTCTCCTGAAGCATGTTGTTCTTCCGTAGTAGCTTCTACTGATGCAGTTTGTGCTTCCGTAGGAGCTTCTACTGATGCATTTGTTCAGTTCCACGTGTAATATCTGCTTCGGTTGAATTGTTGGCACTTGTAGAAGTATGTATCCTTGGGGGATCAGCAGATAAAGGTACTTCAGTCATAATTGGTGGAACAAATGGATAGCATAATTCATCAGAACCTGTATTTGTCAAATAATCATAGTTAAAAGATTTAGACAAGGCATCTATATCAAATAACCATGATGATCCTTTAATTGACTTAACGAATACATTTTCATCAAAAGATACATTAGGTGTCTCTTCCACAATGTTATGCTGTGGAATATACACTCTATATGATTTTGATGTTGAAGAATATCCAACAAAGAAACCATCATATGCTTTTTCTGAAAATTTTCCTAATGACTCTTTGATGTTCAAAACAGTTACTTGACACCCAAATACTCTTAGATATCCTATGTAAGGTTTTCTTTTAAATAGGAGTTCATAAGGAGTTTTGTTATGTTCTTTGACAATTAATGTTCTATTTTGAACATTGCATGCAGTATTCACAGCCTCAGCCCAAAAGGTAATAGGCAGTTGTGAATCAGCTAGCATTGTTCTTGCAGCTTCAATGAGAGTTCTGTTTCTTCGTTCAGCAACTCCATTTTGTTGTGGAGTCCTTGGTGCACTGAATTGTCTTGCAATTCCTTTGCTCCTGCAAAAAGAATCAAGTTCAAAGTTAACAAATTCAGTACCATTATCACTCCTGAAAATTTTAACTTTTGTATCAAGTTGATTCTCAATCTTGATGACAAAGTCCATTAATGTTTCTGATGTTTCGCTCTTTTGTTTTAAGAAAAAGACCCATGTAAATCTAGTGAAATCATCAACTATCACCAAACAATATTGCCTTTTACCAATGCTCATTACATTGGTTGGACCAAATAGATCCATGTGAAGCAATTTGAGTGGTGTAGTATTAGTATTAATTGTTTTTGGTTTATGTGACACTCTGTGTTGTTTTCCTTTGTAACAAGAAGAGCAATGAGTTGAGCAATGGAACTCTTTATTTGGTAACCCAATGACCAGGTCATGTTTTACCAATTTATTCATATTTTTCATGTTAGAATGAACAAGTCTTCTATGCCATAATTGTGACAAATCTTCTGAAAGTTTAGAAATAAGACAAGTTTCATGTTTTGTGAGAGAAGTGTTGTTCATATCCAACACATAAGTGTTTCCTTTTCTTGCTGCTTTGAGGAGAATCCAATCTTCTGGGACAATAAATCCTGGCTTAAGAATGTAACAGTTAGTGTCATCAAACATTGTAGTGTAATTTTGATCACAGATTTGAGATACACTTAGTAAATTATACTGTAAGTTTTTACAGTAATTTACTTTATCAAACTTAAGTACACCATTGTTATCATTCCTTCACCAACAATTTTACCTCCCTTTTTATCCCCACCAAATGCCACATAAGAAGCATTTTTATGTTTGAAGTCATGGAGAAGAGAACAGTTTCCTGTCATATGCCTGGAACAACCACTGTCAACATACCACATGTTGTCAGCTCTCCAATATTGTTCCTCTTTTGCCATTGGTGGCACTGTTTGATCCATATGAGCCATCAATGCTTGATTTTCTTCCAAAACTTCCTTCTCATAAAGACTCCAGTCACACGTTCCATCTTGAAGTATGATCAGCCCTGACTCCTTTGAGTTACTTGGTCCTGCTGATTCTTTGGTGGCTGGTGGGGAAGTATTCATCAGTTGAGATTGCTTGTGCAGAGGTCTTTGTGAAGATTGTTGATTTGCTTGAATCTGATGTTGTTGATGCTGCTGATGTTGTCTCATCTCTGGATAAGACTGTTGATTGCATTCTCTTGAGAAGTGTCCATAGAGATTGCATTTGTAGCACCTTACTTTTGATTTGTCAACACCAATCTTTGATGTTCTGCTTGCTGAAGCCAAGTTCTTGTTTCTCCTGAGATATTGCTTAGCTCTATAAGCAATCATGGCCATCTGCCATTGTAGATCCATCTCTTCCACTACATCTGGTGGTAGTTCTTCTAAATCTTGTTGACAGATATTGGCTGATGTTAGAGAGCTTCCCAGGTATGCTTGAAAACTTGAGCTAAAAGCTGCAAAGGCTGCTCTTTGTTCTTCAGAATCCAATATCACAGTTATTGGTTCTGACTGATTTGCTGAAAAGGAAGACTTAGTTGTTGCTGAAGATGTATCTTGTCTATCAGTAGTTCTCCCTTTATTCTTCTGCTGTTTGTCTTGAGATGATTTCCTTGGAGGTTTTGAAGCATAAAAGCTAACTTCCTCCTCATCATCACTCCTAACACAAGAGCTATCACTTTCATTATTTGAAATAAATGCACTTCCAACATTATTTGTTTCTTTGAAGTGATAGGGTGAGACATGAGTTCTCACACTCTTGTTTCTTGATTTTTCATCCATTTCAAGAGCTTCCACTTTAGCCACCAGAGTGTCTAAACCAGTTGCTTTCAGATCTATAGTATTCTTGAACATGGACACAGTATGCTTCCAACTTTCTGGCAAAGTGTGGAGCATTTTCTTGTTTAATTCCTCACTAGTATACTTCAACTCTAGAATATTCATTTCAGTGACTAATTGCATGAATCTATGGAGTTGCTGAGGAATTGATTCACCCTCAATATGATGAAAGGTTTCATATTGTGATCTGAGGGTGTCTCTCCTTATGCTTCTTATCTCATCACTCCCTTCGCAGAGAGTGTGAAGAATTTTCCATAAGGAATGAGCTGTTTTATAGTTCTCACACCTGATTAATATCTCTTCAGGTAAGGCCATACTAAGCAGACTGTATGCTTTTATATCGACTTTAACCTTTTTGACATCATCAGGTGATAGATCTTTTGTGCTGATTGGTTGATTTTTGTCATTATAATCCGGCCCAAGAGTGGGTGGAATATAAGGACCTTCAGTAATGGAAATCCACAAGTCAGAATCAGTATAGTTTACATGATTCCTGAACTTGATTTTCCATGACTTAAAATCTGCTTTTGTTTCCAACTTCGGGGGTTGGTAAGATGAACCACTGAAGTTGCTCATGATGCTTACAGGATCTACTATTCAATTGATTTGAATATAGATTGGTAAACGAAAACAAACACAATTAAACACAACTAACACTGATAGATCAATTGATCTAAATCAATGAGCACTTGGCTCTGATACCACCTGTGAATCCAAGGATCGTCGACAGGAATTATCAGTGAGAATTGATTGCAAGTCAACGTTAGCGGAATTAACGTTGATTTGGTTTAATTGTATTTGAACAACATTCAATGTTAATGAAATATCAAGAACACTCGACACAAAACACAATTAAAGATTAATTAATGTTTTATTATAATGTATTGAAGATTACAAAAGAATGAAACAATGAATGCTATGATGTTTGTATATGTTATGATGATTGAATGACTTTTGATGATTGCTGTAATGCTGTTGCTGTTCTCAATCAATCAATCGTCTGTTTTCAATCGTGTTTTGAATCGAAACCTAGGATCCATATTTATAGACAGATGTTTCAGTTATAGGAAACACCGGATCTCTTGGGATTTGATTTGTTTCTGATAAGGAATCAACGGATTTCTCGGGATTCGTATAACCGCCTTGTTGACTTGTTGACTTGTTGACTTGTACCACTTGGATAACACAAGTGTTTGGTCTCCGCAGGAATATTCTCTTCAGTAGAAATTTTGTTCTTCCGTAGATAATATTCTTCCGAAGGTATCTTGTTCTTCTGAAGGTAACTTGTTCTTCTGAAGGTAACTTGTTCTTCCGAAGGTAACTTGTTCTTCTGAAGGTGGCTTGTTGTTCATCCGCAGATGATCTTCGGATGTATTGTTACTTGTAAGATACACATCTACGGAAGACTAATTTGTTCATCCGTAGATGTTTCTTACACTTGGTCAATTCCAAAATTGATCAAGTATTATGTTTGTACCTGCAACCATACTTACATCAACACATATATAAATGGGTTAACCTATATATTTAATGCATACATATTAATGAATTACAAAGGTTCATTACAAATATTGATTCAAGTACTAAGCCTATACAAAATGACTAGATCTACAGATTCTAGACCTAACACATAGGATCTATTACTGTTGCATTACCTTCTATTATACTTAGTGAGCCCAAGACAAATAAGGCTTGGGTTTCCAAATGTAACTAATCATTTTCTTTGTGCAGGAACAGCTCAAGACAAACAAAAATGTCTGAATCATTGATAGTGGCTGTTCCTGGCACATGACAGGCAATAAGTCACTACTCCATAACTTTGAGAGAATTGATGGAGGACCAGTTGCTTTTGGAGGAGATGAAGGTGGTTACATTTCTGGAAGGGGCAAGGTCACAAATGGTAAGCTCAGCATTGAAAAGGTAAATTTTGTCAAGGAGCTTGGGTACAATCTTTTGAGTGTATCCTAATTTTGTGATCAGAGTCATAACATGCTCTTTACTGAGCATGAGTGCATTGTTCTCAAGCCTGGAGTGGTCATTCCTCATAAGCACATCCTGCTTAGAGCCCCCAGGAAAGGTAACATGTACAAGATGGACTTGCAAGAAACATCTCCCTCTGGAGAAGTTTCATGCTTTCTGTCTAAAGCCAACAGTGATGAGTCTTTCCTATGGCATAAAAGAATGTGCCATGTAAACTTTAAGAACATGAATAAACTAATTAAACATGATTTGATAACTGGAATGCCATAGAAAGAGTTTACAAGTGATGATCATTGTGTTGCATGCCTGAAAAGGAAGCAACATAAGGTATCTCACAAGCCTAAGGAGAGGAACTCCATCACTACTCCCCTACACTTATTACATATGGATCTTTTTGGCCCCACCAGTGTAATGAGTCTAGGAAGGACCTCTTATTGTTTGGTGATCACAAATGATTTTACAAGATTCACTTGGGTTTTCTTTCTTAGAACTAAGGATGAGACCCCTGAGATTCTGAAGAATTTCATCTTAAAAATTAAGAATCAAAGTGATCACAAGGTCAAAACCATAAGATGTGATCAAGGGACTGAATTCAAGAATCAAACCTTTGATACATTTTGTGATGAAAAAGGTATTACAAGACAATATAGTGCTCCCAGGATCCTCAGCAAAATGGTGTTGCTGAGAGGAGAAACATGACACTAATTGAAGCTGCAAGAACTATGTTGTCTGACTCTAAACTGCCCATCACCTTCTGGGCAGAGGCAGTAAACACTGCTTGCTATGTGCAAAACAGAGTTTTAGTAGTTAAGACACATGGTAAGACTCCTTATAAACTTTGGCACAAGAGAAAACCTTTCATTGGTTTTCTCAGGTCATTTGGATGTCGTTGCACCATCTTGAATACCAAAGATCAAATTGCCAAATTTGTTGAGAAATCAAATGATGGATACTTCATTGGATACTCTTCTCAGGCTAAGGCTTATAGAGTATACAATCTCAGAACTAGAGTTGTTGAGGAGTCAGCCAATGTGACTTTGAATGAACACACACCCTGTGTGGCTGGTTCTGGTCCTGATTGGCTATTTGATCTTGATTTAGTTACCAACTGTTTTAACAAATCTTGTGAGAATGTTTCAGGATCTGCAGAAAATTTAAATACAGGTGTTCCTGATCCAAGATTTGAGCTAAGAAGACCTTCAACTCATACATCTTCAGCTCCAGTTGGAACTACTTCAGCAAATGAGGTTTCTATCAGCACTACAATGACAAATTCAGCTGATACATCTGGGTGCCTTCAAATTCCAGCTCAGAGGCCCCACAACCAGATAAAGATACCTCAATTGTGGAAGACAACAATGGTGATGGTGAAAGTGATCAAGAATTCCTTGATGCTAATAACCACACCATAGATTACAACATCAATGATGTCACACACTCATTGGATCAAGTCAATCTTGATAAGTGTGGTGATGTGGAAGGTGAATCATCTATGCCAGATCTAAAATTTTCAAATTTGGATCTTTCCCAGCAACTTGCTGTGATCCCTCAGCTTAGGATCCACAAGTCTCACCCCACCACAAACATCATTAGAAATGTTGTCACAGGGGTAAGAACAAGAGGACAAACCCATGAAGCAAATGTTTGTCTTCACTCTTGTTTCTTATCCCAGATTGAGCTAAAGAAAGTTGATGAGGCTCTAAAGGATGGAAGTTGGGTTGAAGCTATGCAACAAGAGTTGCTTTAATTCAAAAGGCAAAAAGTTTAGAACCTTTGTCCTCTTCCTCATGGGAAGACTACCATTGGAACCAAATGGGTGTTTAGGAATAAGAAGGATGATAGAGGCATTATCATCAAGAACAAGGCAAGACTAGTTGTTCAAGGATACACACAAGAAGAAGGGATTGACTACAGTGATGTTTTTGCTCCTGTAGCAAGACTAGAAGCTGTTAGAATATTCCTGGCATTTGCTGCATCCAAGAACTTCAAGGTCTTTCAACTTGATGTGAAGTGTGCTTTTCTGTGTGGAGTGATTGATGAAGAAGTGTATGTCAAACAACCACTTGGTTTTGTAGACCCTGATCATTCTGATTATGTCTGCAAGCTTGACAAAGCTCTTTATGGACTGCATCAGGCACCCAGGAAGTGGTATGAGACATTGTCTGATTATCTTTGCAAACATGGATACAGGAGAGGTACTATAGATGGAACTCTCTTCATCAAAGGACAGGGAAATGACATATTGCTAGTTCAAGTGTATGTAGATGACATCATCTTTGGTTCAACTAATCCAAAGCTCTGCAAAGACTTTGAGAAGCTGATGAAAGACAGATTTGAAATGAGTGCAATGGGTGAACTCAATTTCTTTATGGGAATTCAAGTGAAGCAAGTTGAAGATGGTATCTTCATAAGTTAGTCAAAGTATGTTCAGGACATACTCAAGAGGTTCAACATGACTGATTGTAAGATAGCTAAAACACCCATAGCCAGAAACCACTCCCTTGGACCTGATCTTGAGGGGGAGTGTGTAGATGAACACTTATACAGGGCTATGATTGGGTCTCTTATGTATCTTACAGCTAGAAGACCTGATATCATGTTTGCTACATGTATTTATGCAAGATATCAAGCCAACCCTAAGATGTCTCACCTCATCACTGTCAAGAGGATTCTAAGATATCTCAAAGGTGCTTCAACTCTTGGTTTATGGTATCCAAAGAATCCTGACTTCAATCTGTATGCTTATACAGATAGTGATTATGGTGGTTGCAACATGACTGCAAAGTCTACATCTGGGGGTTGTCAATTCCTTTGTGGAAGGGTTGTCGCATGGCAATGCAAGAAACAATCTTGTGTGTCTGCATCAACTGCTGAGGCTGAATACATTACTGCTGCAAGTTGCTGTGCTCAAGTGATTTGGATTCAAAATCAGATGCTGGACTATGGATTTAACTTCAAGGAGACTCCTATCCACATAGACAACAATAGTGCTATCTCTATCACTGAGAACCCTGTGCAGCACTCAAGGACCAAACACATCAATATCAGGTATCATTTAATAAGAGATAACTATGAAAAGGGATTAATTAAACTAGTCAAAGTTCATACAGATGAACAATATGCTGATCTGTTTACAAAAGCTTTTGATGAACAGAGATTTAAATATCTAATATAAGCTATTGGGATGATTAACTTTGAGTAGATCTTTCTTAAAACTAATTCTAATTATTTCTTAAAATATGTGTGTCCTAAATTGTCTAGTTCATCACTTTCATAAGCTCATGTTTTCTTTGGATATAAAATCCTTTTTGAAGACTTTCCTTAGATTCTTGAAAATTTTCTGATCCTTCGGAAGATATATTTTTACCTTTGGAAGCAAATCATGTCTTCAAAATAAATAACTGTCTAAGAAATTTTACCTTCAGAAGAGGTTTCAATCTATCTTTCGAAGCTTAAATAATTGTCTCAGACACTTATTTGTTTTTTAAGGACTTTTTCTTTCCGAAGCAAAATTAACTCTCGGAAGCTTTGTTGTTTTATATACAAAACTATCAAGTGTTTGTTTCTCTTCCAAAGCAAAATCTTCAAGATTCTCTGGAAATTCTTCCGAAGTCATTTTAGCTTCGGACGCTTTTTCATTAAAACTTCCGAAGACAATTTACATTCGGAAGCTTTTCGAATTCCAAGAAAACTACTTTTTGAGCAAAAGTAAACTACTTTTTCAGAGGTGGAACCGACATTCGAATTTCAAAGTTTATCCGCTTTCATTAACTTTGGTTCAAATCCTTTTCACATAAATACCCAACGGTTCCCCCTCTCCCTCACTATCTTCTTCAATTCTACTATTCCTCAAACCTAATTCCCAAACCGCCTTTGCTTTTCACCTTTCTTCATCCTTAAGCCTCTCAAATGGCCAACCTTAACAACAGAAACAACCCAGATTTCTCCATGCAACTTCACAGGCAACACAATCAGGTTACTCTGTTAAGCTATGAGAAAGATGATAGTTTCTCAGAGATTTGCCGTTTCTTAACTTTATCTAATTACTTCACCTCCCTAACCATTGATCCTACTCTCTATGAGGATTAACTGCTTGAATTCTAGAAGACCTGCCAAGTGGTCATCATGGATGGGGAGAAGGAACTGTCTGCCACAGTGCAAGGGAGGACAATCTTCATCACTCCGGCCATCATCAACACTCATTTGTAGCTGGATGATGAAGAAGGTGAATTGTCCTTCCCAAAGGAAGCTGTCAATCATTCTTTTGAGCAGATGGGCTATGAGGGAGATTTCTCTGTAAAGACCTTCAGGAAAGGAAATGTCTCATCCCAATGAAAATACCTACTTCATGTGGTTATCCACATCTTGTCAAACAAGCATGGAGGGTGGGACCAGATTCCTAAGGATCTCTCCTTCATAGTGCATGGAATGGTTCAAGGGGTCAAGTTTAGATACTCTCAATTTGTCTATACAAAATTGCTTGCTAACTTGGACTCCTTAGAGTATTATATGTTTCCTAGATATGTTCAACACATACTCAACTGTGAACTGGGCTCACAGTTTAAGGAAACAGATAATATTCTTAAATTGGGACAGATGAAGCCCGACATCTTTAAAATCATGAAGAAGCCAACTGTAGGCTTCTCAGGGGTAGAAACAGCCCTTGTTCCCAAAATGTTAGAGCTCATTGCTCAAGGTGACAACCTAACAACACAAGCTAGTGTTGCACCCACACCTACCTCTCTACCACTAAAAAGACCTCAAGTAACCCTCACCTACCAAAGAAAATCCAAACGAACCCCTGCTCAAGCTATTGAGTCTGTGCAGGTCCCCATATACTCACCTTTACAGGAGGAAGTGGACACTAGAGCTCCCACTTCCCCTGAGGAGCAAACCACTCCCATCTCTTCAACAATCAGGGTTGAGGTTCCTCATGCTCACCCTGATGAGCTCACAAGCCCAACAGGCTTAAGCCTTCACTCTGAGTCTCAACACTCAAGTGAACAACCTTCAGGGGACAGTTACCATCCCCAGCCTTTGGATCTAAATCAACCCATTCCCAACCTTTCATTCTATACTGATGAAGACTTAGGTTTCAGTGAGTACCATGAGTCTCTCTTCTCTTCCCCTACTCAAAGAGAGATGAGTACTCCTGAGTCTCCTTAGTCTAGCTCACATCAGTCACCTATCACTGAGGTGGATACTTCTGAACCTGTTCAGGATATCCATATGGAAGAGGCTCTCACTTTTGCAAGTGATTACATTATTAGGACTTCAACCATGGCAACTCAGCCCATTGACACCTCAACTGAGGATGTCAATGTGCAGAGGAAATCCAGCAGCCAAGACCCTGAGGCTGGTGGTGAGAGAGAGGATTTTGGTCTAATCATCTCATCCCCCAATGATTCTTCTGATGAAGATGAGGGGAATCTGAGACTAAAGGTGCAAAAACTGTCAAAAACATGCTCCTATTTAGTCTCTAAGGTTAGTCACCTTGAATCTTAGGTGACTACCCTTCACAACAGGGTCAATGATCAGCAACTTGAGACATCTTATCTCAGGGAAAAACTAGCTGGGAGACCTTTAAGAAGAGTTCAACCAGGAACACAAGAACCTATGAATGTGGTTGACCTAACCTCTAGCTCACCTATGCAAGAGGGTGATGCTACCAAAAAGGGGGAGAAAGTCATTACAGACACAGAACCTGGGAGCTCTTCAGAGAGTATGGACATTGAGGACTCACCATCCTCACTTGCAATTGTGCATACTCAGCAACTTCCTCAAGTTACATTAATATGGACTCTATAGACTCTATCATCAGGACTCTCTTTGAGGAAGGTATACCAAGGGCTATGTCATCCCCACCTCAAGGAACTTCAAACTACATCATTGGGTGGAGGTATGATGCTGATAGAAGAGCCCTTATTCTTCACAGAGTTCAAGGGCAACAACAAGTATTTGATTTTCAAACCTTGAACTACTATGAAGGTCTTGATCTGGTCCACATGCCACTTGTCAATATAGCAAATCAAGACAAGCTGACAGGTTGGCACTCAAAATTCAAGACAGAATTACTGAAGAGTTCAGCCTAATAAGGAGACAAAGGCAATCAGGTAATGTCATTGGTCAACTGGATGCTGAGGCAGACCCTGAGATTAGCTTCAAAGGGAAAACCTTGGCTGAAGGCCCAGCGATAGAGCCTGAGAGCCCTGTCACACCAACAACTGCTTCAGAAATTCATTCCCTCGGTGAAACACCTGCTGGTGAAGGTGTCTCACAACCTCTCTCTGGCCAGAGCATGGATGCTACACCAAGCAATGAAGGCCAAACCTCTATCCACCATGAGTCACAAAGGTCTGTAGGTGACAAAGGGAAAATGATTTTGACTCCTGAGAAAATTGAGGAGGAGAGAGAGAGAGAGGAAGAGGAAGCTAAGGGGAGAAAGCTCCTCTGGGTCTTCAGGTTTTATGCAAGCTGCAATCAGGATTGCTCCCAGACCAAACACTCAAGATGATGAGTTGAGGGCAGTCAGGATTACTTACCTGCAGACCAGGAACTATGACATAGATGAGATTATTTCTCTCCCTTTAGAGCAACTAAATGAACTGGCTGACATGGAAGTGTCAAGAGAGATGAAAGAAAAGGAGGATGCAAGGCTAATTCTCCAATTCAAAGAGGAGAAGAGACAGAAAAGACTCTACAAGCATGCTTCTACTCTCTCCCCAGTTCAAGAAAGCCCTGTGCAAGAGACTATGGCTTCTACACAAGAACCTCAGGTAGAGAAAGAAACAGACAGACAAAACATGATCAACTACCTGAGTGCCACAGGTCTCTACCAGGCATCTGCACTTCTTCCATTGTCCTTTGAGTACATTGAGTTTGAGTATCTCAAACAGCTTGAACTTCAAGTGCTCAAAGAACAAAAAGCTACAAAGAGAAAGTTGAGGGAAGAGGCTGCAAAGTCAAGAGCCATCATCCAAAAGAGTATGAAGAAGTCTGCTGACAGACAAAGGATGATGAGCTTCTTGAAGCTGTATGGATTCTCCGGTAGGAGACTTGGCCCTATGTCTCTATCCACAATGGATGAGCATATCAGGGTAATCAAGCAGAAGATCAAAAGTGGAGAGCTGATTGACTTACACTCTCTTCCAAGTCAAGTCCCACCTGAAGTGGAGGTTAAGGTTGAACAACCTGAGACAACATAACCCGGACCTCCTGATGAACCTCAGCAAGCTTCATCTTCTGATTCACAGCAGGGTCAAACTCCCTCTCCTTCTGAACATGTGAGGGAGGAACACCCAACTGAGAAAGACAAGGATGATCAACAAGGTGCTGCAGACCAGTCTTCTCAGTTAAAGTCCTCTAAGAGGAAGAAGAGGATGGCTTCTAAACCAAAGTCTAAGAAGAAGAAGCCTAAATCATCTACCTCTACACCTCAGGCTGAATCAGATCAACCTGAGGAAGTGCATGAAGAGGCAGCCCAACCAACTCCAATTCAAATGGCTCCTCTTGCAGCTAAGACACCCATCTTATCCTGGACCTTCACTACTAATCCAGAGAGATGGCATGTGATCAGAGATCAAGGTGTTGAGAATGTCTATACATGGCAAGACATAATCAACTTACCTCTGCATGATCTCTTTGGATGAAAAGATACTATGAGAGTCTGAATGATCCTGACCATCTAATGAAGAAGGGTATGGTCATCATTGTGCTGAAGACTACAAACATCTGAAGATCTTCTAAATGTTTTGGTAGCATCAGCCTAGGGGGAGTTTGTAAGGATTCCTATAAGTCTGATGCAACACAAAACATCCAAAGTCTCTCTGCAAGCATGCACTAAAGAACTGAAGTAGAAATGCTTCGGAAGTTTTACACCATGCACTAGAAATATTCTAAGTGTAAAATCTTCCGAAGCCAAGACCAACATCTTCCGAAGCCAAAAGTGAAGTCTTCCGAAGCTTCAGAGACAAAGTCTTCCGAAGCCAAATAGTGAAGACAGATTTCTTCCGAAGACTTTTAAGGATATGCTTTTATCTGATGTACTTTACCATAAAGCTGGACCACCTTTTCACTGCAACTCTGTAAAGTCACCAACTTACATGAGTTGGTGAAAGGTCCATGCTTTTGGTAACTGTATATTGAGGTCTTGAGTCCATGCTTTCTACTTTATGTACTTTTATTCTTTTTGTAATATATTAGGATGTGAGCTATGGCATGTCATAGTCACAAGTCAAAAGGCAGATATGCCTTTTGATTCTACAATTGATTTTGTTTATGTCTAGTCAATTGTATCCAGCTGGCTTTCAAAGTATAGCTGGCTGTAGGTTGTAGTATAAGTATTTCATGCTCTAGTATCTTTCTTTATGCTTTGTAACACTTGTAATAGAACTTAAGAAAGCAATATACTGCATCCTTGAAACCCAATCTCTTGTGTTCTCTTTTTCTGTCTCTTATACTTGTGTTCTTAGTATCATTCTTGTGGTTAATCCAGTTTACTGTTTGATTAAAGTTTAGTTAATCTCCTCTTTGTGTTGTTGTGTTGTAAGTGACCACCCTTCACCGGTCCTGCAGTTATATTCTAGCCTTGGGTAACCCTTAGATATTTTCTAGAAATGTTTGAAAGAAAATACTTCTATATATGAAAAAAGCTAGACCAGAAATAGGATCTTACGGGGGTTTTAGACATTGGTTATGTATCTTTTGTAAAGTTCGTGTTTAGTCCCTATGTGCATGTGCATAAAGCACTCTTTTGGCTTCTAACTTTTCACTTTCTTCCTCTACACCCTTTCTTAGAGAGAGAAAGATGGTTTGTGGTCTTGGCCCCGTGGTTGTCACCGACTCCGGCTAACGCCGGCTTTTTGCCCCAGCTTACCCTTCACTGTTCGCGGTGCCAGTCATTGTGGTGCGGATCGTTTAGTCACCGTTTATCTCCGTTTCAGAGGTTATTTGTGGCGATGGCAATGGGGGGCATGGCGATGGTGGCGGTGCCGCCGCGGCGCTGCTTTCTTTCCCCGGTAACATTCTTTTCGGTAGGTTTAAAGTCGATAGTTTTCGGATCTAGTCAATTCAACCGTGTTTATATCATTGCAATGGTTGTGGTGCACCTTTGGCTGGGTTATGTGTTTTGAGTTAAATTATATTTGTTAAACCGTCATGCACCTTTGGCTAACTTTGTATTTTAAAACAAATAGCAACTCCGTAAAAAAAGGTTGTGATGATAAGAACATGATGATCGGACAATATGCATTTATATAAGACTCGGTTTAACCGATCTGTTATGCGCGAAACACGCGCATAGAAAACAACACTAGTTTACCAAATATACTAGGTTACTAACTTATGTATTAAGGTTTGAGATGATTGATATCAGTGATTTAAAATCACTAGAATGTTGGTGGTGATTGAGGTAGTTAAGAAAATAAAAACTTCAAGATAATAAATATAGCATGATTGATGGAAAATTTGTTAGAGGAAGTTTAAAATTGGAAAATTTACGCGGTGAAACCGAGTAATAACAAATTAAAACTGTATTATATGAATAAGTAAATAGATAATTTTCTATTAAGGTATAGTTGAAGAGTAAAGTTTATTTCAAAACAATAAATTATTTCGAGAATCTTGAGAATAAACTTAATTCGTTTAATTTTTTTAATGGTGGTTTTATTTTTTTCAAAATAATTTGGTTTTTACATACAAATGTGTATGGTATGTCATGAAAAGTCATTAAAAGAATTGCTTTCATATGTTTTTTTGAACTTCTAAACGTTACCTATACATTTGTATATAACATTACATACATAACTTGTATCATGTGTGGGTTAAATAAACAAAACATGCTCTTTTTTCTTCGGATTTTAAGATAAATGAGTAAGTTTTGTATATCAATCATTTTATAGCTAAACTTAACATTTATATGTAAAAGATGTATTTTGTTATCGTTGTTCTCGTAAAGAAACTGCGTAACCTGTAAGTTGGAAACATGCAACATTTATGGTAAAAAATAATTCGGGTTAGTTAAAATGTATTTTAAACTAAAGATACTCGAATTGTAAAACAAAATAATAATTCCAACGTATATCAAATTCAATTTAGTTGACTAACTGCTAACACAATATGAGTACTTTTCATACTTTAAATTAATAAAAAAAAATCAAAGAATTTAAGTATGTCATAATAACAAATAAATAAATAGGAGGTAAATTGTAGATATAATTAAAACTTTAAAGGATAAAGGTATAATATCTGAAGGGGCTCAAATCTAGTTAAGAAAATTTATTTCCATCCACATGTGAACCCATGCACCTTTATACAAAGCACTCTACTAACCTATGCATTAATTACTAGTATTATATGTATTAATTCTTTTTTAAGTTTGCATTTTTTAGCATATAGTATAATTGGACAAATATGTTTCAAGAAAATAATTAAAGTAACTATTTTTCTCGCGTAATATACCTATATAGCTATGTTAGAGGGTTAATAGGCATTACCAATGTTGCCAAACCACTTTACTATTCTACACTACTATATGTAAGGCTTCAACCTAATATGTATGAACTCGCCCTTTGATTTATAAATAACTACAATACACGACATGAGCTCGCATACAATCTACATGTTCGCGTGTAATTACATATCTATTTATCGTTTTGTTAAATGACTAATTAATCTAAAACTGATGCAAGTCATCTTTTGTACCTCCACCATTATATAGATATCAATCATATATATATGATTTTTTTTATAAAGTAGTTTGAGTATTCAAACAAACAAAGAGAATCATGTACAATAAATTTAGTCCTTTCAAGAGGACAAGATATGAAAAAGACATATTCACACAGGAGGCACATGACACCTATTACACTAAATGAGGGGGCGGTGAACTCATCTTCATTATTATGAAATGGTCCCAATATTAAGAAAACTACTGTTATAAATCGACACTCCCACTATATGCATTGTATATCATTATATGTGGCGTATAAGATCGAAAACACTAAAAACGAGGAAAATTCAGGGAGGGTTGTTACAGGGTTATACATCCCATATAGCCATATACGACCCCATATGCGACACATATTGGCCTATACAACGCATATAGCAAATTTTGACAGTGACTACGAGAAAAAATTTGGGGGACTGTTAAAGAGGTTATACGCCCCATATAAAGCTATATGATCTCTCCATACGACACATATAGCGTTATACGACCCGTATATAAATTTGCGGGGCGTTGATTTATAATTGAGTGCCGGGTGTCCCAATAACCAGACCCTTATCAAAACACAATTCATCTTGGCAACATTTCATAAACTATATATCTTGACGCATTGTTAAATTTTCTGACATTAACATCTAGCAAGCAAGTCATTATTAGCAGGTTATTAGTAGGTTCATAATTTTATTGGTAATTGGTTCTTATTTAAAAAAAATGCATGTTAGCTTGCTTACATGATGTTTCATTTCTATTGGATTTTACTCAAGATACAATCATTTAATGGTGCTACAAGTGTAGCTACAATTTGCCACATAATATTAAAGTTTACAGCTTTTAATCTTCATATAAACTGCATATAAAATTACCATTTGAAATCAATCAATAGAAAAATAACAACATACACAAACAATATATCAATTAAAAACTGATGCATGGTGCATGCACAAGTTGAGCCTATAAATGGTGCAATCACACATTAGAAGCAGCATCCAAAGCCATGATGGTGCTAAGATTCATCGGTGACATGTAGTCGGTTGAGCCCGTAAGGATTTGTCTCACGATGATCCGGTTTGCTCTCTCAGACGGATGGAAAGCGTCCCAAAACGCGTATAGATCTCTATTCGGACACACGTTTGATAACCGCGTGCATAACCCTAGTCCATTATATGGTCCTTGACCACAACAAGCCACTTTTGATGTAACAAACCCTGCTCAACAAAATATAAACATTAACCATTCATAAAATGTGATCTAAGTGGTGCTTCATGTCATGTATATAGTAAAGATTCAAACTTACCATATCTCGCAGGGTCGGTAATGAAATCGATGTTGGATTGTCGAATATTGGCACCGATGAACACAGTGCTCCCGATCTCACTGTTGAGACTATCAAGCATTGCTTGGAGTTGAGGGTTGAATAGGCTTGCTGCTCGTTGCAAATCCGGTGCGCAGTTGCCATCGCGACTGCGTTGGGCGAGTTCTGCAGGCACGCAACCCAATGGTCCCGTGCCCGTGACCAGAACTCGTCGTAGTCCCAACTCATAAAGCCTCTGCATCCAATAATTATGACCACCGTTCAATTATCAAACAACTACCCCTAACTTGAAGGATCATTTCATTCTTATGAAACACATTAAAAGTGATATAATTGATGTAGATAGGATAGTTGCATGCTACTTTCTTTAGCAATTAAATATGATGTAGACATACAACTTTTTTTTTCTTTTTCCCAGCTAACTCACATATTCTCTATGTTACATCTCTCTCTCTCTCTCTCTCTTTTTTCTAACACTATTAGACCTGTATTTTGTAGTATTTGAACCCACAATCTTTAGTTCAGGAGTACATCACTTTACCATCAATATGTTTTATTATGAAATGAAAACCGAATGTATCTAGTATGGGTGGAAAGTATTAATACGTACTGTTAAAACTTTGCGGTATTCTGAGATCAAGTAGACAACATAATCTGGGAGAGAAAACTGTCTAGATCTAGCTGAGAATGGGACCAAGTAATAGTTGTTCACAAAGTCATTGCCTCCCAATGTGATGAGTGTCAATGCTTGATTTACAAGCCTTTGAGTTTCCTCAGGTCCAATTATATCACTCACCCTTTGTTGATATTGTTCAAAGTATTGCATTTGCAGTGAGATCCTTATTATGTTAGCCTGCATTAACAAAAATTCATACACACCCCATCAAAATCACTTCAAGATTTCTTAAATATACCATACATGTTGTAGCGCGAAACTAAAGACTCTTAAAGTGAACTTACAAACTGAACTCCTGTGTCATTAAGTATGCCAACACCAGCAGAAGCAAAATTGGCACCAACAAGTAACCTTTCACCTGTAAGAAATGGGCTCAAGTATGGCAATGTTGATTCTTCACCAATGGCTTGACCTGATATTATTGATTAATCAAATTTTATTAATATTTATCGGTAAATCTAACGATATATAATGCATTTAGTCATAGTGTTATAAACATAACAAACTCAACTGATAAGGTCTGGAATGTTAAATCCATTAGAGAACCGCCCCGTGGGGCGATGAGTGGGATAATCAATCCCATAAGGAGGTGAATCGGCGCGTGCAGAGGTAGCCAAATAGTTATTGTTTCCATTATCGACTAACGAGTCACCAAACACAAAGAAGGCTCTTGCCTCAGCTTCAAGAACAACATTACTTAAAACTGCTAATATAACACACAACAACACCACAAGTGAGCATTTTGTGGTAGCCATTGGTGAATATGCACAACTATAAGTTGTAATGTGTGTAAAAACACACACAAGAAGGTGTGTTTGTAGGTGTGTTGTGAATAAAAATGAAGGAGAATGATGTCTATAAATATGCATTTTGGGAATTGATGATGGCAAACTGTAGTGAGTGAAGATCAGCCAATCCCAACTAACAAAGATGTGTAATTAATTGGACAGTTATATGACAACCATTCTTAGTTCTTACACAAACACTGACATTGGTAGAGTCAAGTAGAATCTTGATTATGTTACCAAGATGTTTTTTACTTTCTAGAAACAAAATCTTGTGGAAGTCAAGTCAGTTTTGTTTTTGTTTATTTGTTTTTGTTTTTGTTTTTTCTTTTCTATATAAAAATAAGGTTGTTATGAGTTATTGAAATGATTTTTTGATGCAATTTTGTATTTTAAAATGCTAAAAAGAGGGTACTAGTTTTATAATTATCAGAAAAAGATGT
>JACVEC010000019.1:7500-80000 GCA_025215565.1 Flaveria ramosissima | reverse complement strand
ATTTTAGGACTCAAATCAAAGATCTCATAACCAAGCTGACTGAGTGCCAGACTGAGCTTGTAATCAGCAAAGCTAGGGCAGAAAAGAGTGTTCTTGAAGAAGAGATCTTCAAGAACATGATATCCTCATCCCTGCACAATAAGGTGTGCTATCAAAATAGGCAGGGACTGGGATCTAATGAGATAGCTCCTCCACACACAATCTTGTTTGTAAGATCTCCTAGGTGTGGAACTTGTGAAGATGAGTTTCCTCTCATAGATCCTATAAGTGAAGAGGATGAAGAAGAGATAGTGAAGAATTCTCTGAGAAGAGTGAAGAGGAAGATTCTAAGAAGGGCGACTATCCTTCTGCGGAGAAGAAGACTACGGTGATGACCAAGTCAATGAGAAAGAACTTGATCAGGAAGAGCAAAAGAAAAGCAAGGAAGGCTCAAGAGATCAAGGCTACTTTTGACTCTAAGCAGAAACAAGTTTTTATCTCTGCAGGGTTTGAAGTAGTAAAGACTGAAGACATCAACCAAAACTCTTCAGCTAAGAGTTTTGGTTCTTGTTCAAATCATCTCAGTACCAAGAAGAAGACTGATCTGCTATGTACCACTACTACACAGCCTGGACCATCAAACTCCAAGAACAGTTCCCAGCCCATAACTCAGCATCTGCAAAGATGAAGGTGGAGAAGGGATGCGACCAAAGACAGTCTTGCTCTCATAAGGAGACTCTTGTGAAGAAGAAAATGTTGTGTGTCATGTGTGAAAGTACCTCTCACGTTGCTAAGGATTGTTCATACAATCCTAAAAGTACTGTCCATATGACCAAGACAAAGACTTCAAAGAGTTTCAAGAAGATTCAAGCTTCGGAAGGAAAGTCTGTTTTCTTCGAAAGCTCCAAATCTAAGAAGAAGGCAAATGGAAATTTACCTTCGGAAGAGAAGTTGGTCTCGGAAGAAAGGAATTCTTCCGAAGCATTGAAGTCTGCTGCAGTGACTGCAGAATCTTCCGAAGGTTCAGTCATCAAAACTTCCGAAGTCCCAAAAGCTTTCGAAGTTTTGAAGGTCAAATCCAAGACTCCAAAGGTGGTGTGGAAGTCTAAGAAAGACCAAGTGACTGAAGTTTCTCCATCAACAACAGCTCAAGCTCCTTCTAGCACAACCATAGGATCTATTACTGTTGCATTATCTTCTATTACACTTAGTGAGCCCAAGACAAATAAGGCTTGGGTTTCCAAATGTAACTAATCATTTTCTTTGTGCAAGAACAACTCAAGACAAACAAGAATGTCTAGATCATTGATAGTGGCTGTTCCAGGCACATGACAGGCAATAGGTCACTACTCCATAACTTTGAGAGGATTGATGGAGGACTAGTTGCTTTTGGAGGAGATGAAGGTGGTTACATTTCTGGAAGAGGCAAGGTCACAAATGGTAAGCTTAGCATTGAAAATGTAAACTTTGTCAAGGAGCTTGGGTACAATCTTCTGAGTGTATCCTAATTTTGTGATCAGAGTCATAACATGCTCTTTACTGAGCATGAGTGCATTGTTCTCAAGCCTGGAGTGGTCATTCCTCATGAGCACATCCTGCTTAGAGCCCCCAGGAAAGGGAACATGTACAAGATGGACTTGCAAGAAACATCTCCCTCCGGAGAAGTTTCATGCTTTCTGTCTAAAGCAAATAGTGATGAGTCTTTCCTATGGCATAAAAGAATGTGCCATGTAAACTTTAAAAACATGAATAAACTAATTAAACATGATTTGGTAACTAGAATGACAAAGAAAGAGTTTACAAGTGATGATCATTGTATTGCATGCCTGAAAGGGAAGCAACATAAGGTATCTCACAAGCCTAAGGAAAGGAACTTTATCACTACTCCCTTACACTTATTACATATGGATCTCTTTGGCCCCACCAGTGTAATGAGTCTAGGAAGAACCTCTTATAGTTTAGTGATCACAGATGACTTTACAAGATTCACTTGGGTTTTCTTTCTCAGAACTAAGGATGAGACCCCTGAGATTCTGAAGAATTTCATCTTAAAAATTGAGAATCAAAGTGATCACAAGGTCAAAACCATATGTAAGGATTCCTTTAAGTCTGATGCAAACCAAAACATCCAAAGTCTCTCTGCAAGCAATGCACTAAAGAACTGAAGCAGAAATGCTTCGGAAGTTTTACAACATGCACTAGAAATATTTTAAGTGTAAAATCTTCCAAAGCCAAGACCAATATCTTCCAAAGCCAAATATGAAGTCTTCCGAAGCCTCAGAGACAAATTCTTCCGAAGCTTCATCCAATGAAGACAGATTTCTTCCGAATACTTTTAGTAACATGCTTTATCTGATGTACTATTCTATAAAGCTGGACACCTTTCCGCTGCATCTCTGTAAAGTCACCAACTTACATGAGTTGGTGAAAAGGTCCATGCTTTTGGTAACTGTACATTGAGGTCTTGAGTCTGTAACCTTCTACTTTATGTACTTTATCCTTTTTATAATAGATAAGGATGTGAGCTATGGCATGTCATAGTCACAAGGTCAAAAGGCAGATATGCCTTTTGATTCTACAATCGATTTTGTTTGTGTCTAGTCAATTGTATCCAGCTGGCTTTCAAAGTATAGCCGGCTGTAGGTTGTAGTATAAGTATTCCATGTTCTAGTATCTTTCGTTATGCTTTGTAACACTTGTAATAGAACTTGAGAAAGCAATATACTGCATCCTTGAAACCCAAATCTCTTGTTCTGTCTCTAGTGTTCTTTGTATCATTATCTTGGTTAATCCAGTTTACTGTTTGATTAAGTTTGGTTAATCTCCTCTTTGTGTTGCTGTGTTGTAATTGTTAAGCCCTTAACCGGTCCTGCACCATAAGATGTGATCAAGGAACTGAATTCAAGAATCAAATCCTTGATGCATTTTGTGATGAAAAAGGTATTACAAGACAATATAGTGCTCCCAGGACTCCTCAGCAAAATGGTGTTGTTGAGAGGAGAAACATGACACTAACTGAAGCTGCAAGAACTACGTTGTCTGACTCTAAACTGCCCATCACCTTCAGGGCAGAGGCAGTAAACACTGCTCGCTATGTGCAAAACAGAGTTTTAGTAGTTAAGACACATGTTAAGACTCCTTATGAACTTTGGCATAAGAGAAAACCTTTCATTGGTTTTCTCAGGTCATTTGGATGTCCTTGCACCATCTTGAATACCAAAGATCAAATTGCCAAATTTGCTGAGAAATCAGATGATGGACACTTCATTGGATACTCTTCCCAGGCTAAGGCTTATAGAGTATACAATCTCAGAACTAGAATTGTTGAGGAGTCAGCCAATGTGACTTTCAATGAACACACATCTTGTGTGGCTAGTTTTGGTCCTGATTGGCTATTTGATCTTGACTTTCAATGAACACACAAATCTTGTGAGAATGTTTCAGGATCTGCAGAAAATTTAAATACAGGTGATCCTGATCCAAGATTTGAGCTAGGAAGACCTTCAACTCATACATCTTCAGCTCCAGTTGGAACTACTTCAGCAAATAATGTTTCTATCAGCACTACAATGACAAATTCAGCTGATACATCTGGGGTGCCTTCAAATTCCAGCTCAGAGGCTCCACAACCAGATAAAGATACCTTAATTGTGGAAGACAATAATGGTGATGGTGAAAGTGATCAGGAATTTCTTGATGCTAATAACCACACCATAGATGACAACATCAATGATGTCACACACTCATTGGATCAAGTCACTCTTGATAAGTGTAGTGCTGTGGAGGGTGAATCATCTATGCCAGATCTAAATTTCTCTAATTTGGATCTTTCTCAACAACTTGCTGTGATCCCTTAGCTTAGGATCCGCAAGTCTCACCCACCACAAACATCATTGGAAATGTTGTCACAGGGGTAAGAACAAGAGGACAAACCCATGAAGCAAATGTTTGTCTTCACTCTTGTTTCTTATCCCAGATAGAGCCAAAGAAAGTTGATGAAGCTCTAAAGGATGGAAGTTGGGTTGAAGCTATGCAACAAGAGTTGCTTCAATTAAAAAGGCAAAAAGTTTGGAACCTTTGTCCTCTTCCTCATAGGAAGACTACCATTGGAACCAAATGAGTGTTTAGGAATAAGAAGGATGATAGAGGCATTATCATCAAGAACAAGGCAAGACTAGTTGTTCAAGGATACACACAAGAAGAAGGGATTGACTACACTGATGTCTTTGCTCCTGTAGCAAGATTAGAAGCTGTTAGGATATTCCTAGCATTTGCTGCATCCAAGAACTTCAAGGTCTTTCAACTTGATGTGAAGTGTGCTTTTCTGTATGGAGTGATTGATGAAGAGGTGTATGTCAAACAGCCACCTGGTTTGTAGACCCTGATCATCCTGATTATGTCTGCAAGCTTGACAAAGCTCTTTATGGGCTGCATCAGGCACCCTGGAAGTGGTATGAGACATTGTCTGAGTATCTTTGTAAACATGGATACAGGAGAGGTACTATAGATGGAACTCTCTTCATCAAAGGACAGGGGAATGACTTATTGTTAGTTCAAGTGTATGTAGATGACATCATCATTGGTTCAACTAATCCAAAGCTCTGCAAAGACTTTGAGAAGCCGATGAAAGACAGATTTGAAATGAGTGCAATGGGAGAACTCAATTTCTTTCTGGGAATTCAAGTGAAGCAAGTTGAAGATGACATCTTCATAAGTCAGTCAAAGTATGTTCAAGACATACTCAAGAGATTCAACATGACTGATTGTAAGATTACTAAGACACCGATAGCCAGAAACCACTCCCTTGGACCTGATCTTGAGGGGGAGTGTGTTAGATGAACACTTATACAGGGCTATGATTGGGTCTCTTATGTATCTTACAGCTAGCAGGCCTGATATCATGTTTGCTACATGTATTTGTGCAAGATATCAAGCCAACCCTAAGATGTCTCACCTCATCACTGTCAAAAGGATTTTATGATACCTCAAAGGTGCTTCAACACTTGGTTTATGGTATCCAAAGAATCCTGACTTCAATCTGTATGCTTATGACTGCAATTCCTTGGTGGAAGGGTTGTCTCATGGCAATGTAAGAAACAATCCTGTGTGTCTGCATCAACTACTGAGGCTGAATACACTGCTGCTGCAAGTTGCTGTGCTCAAGTGCTTTGGATTCAAAATCAGATGCTGGATTATGGATTTAACTTCAAGGAGACTCCTATCCACATAGACAACAATAGTGCTATCTCTATCACTGAGAACCCTATGCAGCACTCAAGGACCAAACATATCAATATCAGGTATCATTTAATAAGAGATAACTATGAAAATGGATTAATTAAACTAGTCAAAGTTCATACAGATGAACAATATGCTGATCTGTTTACAAAAGCTTTTGATGAAAAGAGATTTAAGTATCTAATATCAGCTATTGGGATGATTAACTTTGAGTAGATCTTTTCTTAAAACTAATTCTAATTATTTTTTAAAATATGTGTGTCTAAGTTGTCTAGTTCATCACTTTCATAAGCTCATGTTTCTTTGGATATCAAATCCTTTTGAAGACTTTCCTTAGATTCTTGAAAATTTTCTGATCCTTTGGAAGATATATTTTTACCTTCGGAAGTAAATCATGTATTCAAAAGAAATAACTGTCTAAGAAATTTTACCTTCGGAAGAGGTTTCAATTTATCTTCCGAAGCTTAAATACTTGTCTCAGACACTTATTTGTTTTTGAGGACTTTTTCCTTTTGAAGCAAAATTAACTCTCAGAAGCTTTGCTGTTTTATATACAAAGCATTCAAGTGTTTATTTCTCTTCCGAAGCAAAATTTTCAAGATTCTCAGGAAAATCTTCCGAAGTCATTTTAGCTTCGGAAGCTTTTTCATTAAAACTTCCGAAGATGATTTACCTTCGGAAGCTTTTCGAATTCCAAGAAAACTACTTTTTGAGCAAAAATAAACTACTTTTTCAGAGGTGGGACCGACATTTGGATTTCAAACTTTATCCTCTTTCATTAACTTTGGTTCAAATCCTTTTCACATAAATACCCAACGGTTCCCCCTCTCCCTCACTATCTTCCTCAATTCTACTATTCCTCAAACCTAATTCCCAAACCGCCTTTGCTTTTCACCTTTCTTCATCCTTAAGCTTCTCAAATGGCCAACCTTAACCGTAGAAACAACCCAGATTTCTCAATGCAACTTCACAGGCAACACAATCAGGTTGCTCTGTTAAGCTCTAAGAAAGATAAAAGTTTCTCAGAGATTTGCCAGTTCTTAGCTCTATCAAATTACTTCACCTCCCTAACCATTGATCCTACTCTCTATGAGGATCATCTGCTTGAATTTTGGAAGACCTGCCAAGAGGTCATCATGGATGGGGAGAAGGCACTGTCTGCCACAATGCAAGGGAGGACAATCTTCATCACTCCGGCCATCATCAACACTCATTTGCAGCTGGATGATGAAGAAGGTGAGTTGTCCTTCCCAAAGGAAGCTGTCAATCATTCCTTTGAGCAGATGGGCTATGAGGGAGATTTCTCTGTAAAGACCTTCAGGAAAAGGAAGGCCTCATCCCAGTGGAAATGCCTACTCCATGTGGTTATCCACAGCTTGTTAAACAAGCATGGAGGGTGGGACCAGATTCCTGAGGATCTCTCCTTCATAGTGCATGGAATGGTTCAAGGGGTCAAGTTCAGGCACTCTCAATTTGTCTATACCAATTTACTTGCTAACTTGGACTCCTTAGAATATTATATGTTTTCTAGATATGTTCAACACATTCTCAACTGTGAACTGGGCTCATAGTTGAAGGAAACAGATTATTCTTAAATTGGGACATATGAATCCCGACATCTTTAAAATCATGAAGAAGCCAACTGTAGGCTTCTTAGGGTAGAAACAACCCTTATCCCCAAAATGTTAGAGCTCATTGCTCAAGGTGACAACCTAGCAACACAAGCTAGTGTTGAACCCACACCTTCTACCTCTCTACCACTAAAAAGGCCTCAAGTAACCCTCACCTACCAAAGAAAATCCAAACGAACCCCTGCTCAAGCTATTGAGTCTGTGCAGGTCTCCATATACTCATCTTTACAGGAGGAAGTGGACACTAGAGCTCCCACTTCCCCTAAGGAGCAAACCACTCCCATCTCTTCAACTATCAGGGCCGAGGTTCCTCATGCTCACCCTAATGAGCTCACAAACCCAACTGCCTTAAGCCTTCACTCTGAGTCTCAACACTCAAGTGAACAACGTTCAGGGGACAGTTACCATCCCCAGCCTTTAGATCTTAATCAACCCATTCCCAACCTTTCATTCTATACTGATGAAGACTTAGGTTTTAGTGAGTACCATGAGTCTTTCTTCTCTCTCCCTACTCAAAGAGAGATTAGTACTCCTGAGTCTCCTCAGTCTATCCCACATCAGTCACCTATAACTGAGGTGGACACTTCTGAACCTGTTCAGAATGTCCATATGGAAGAGGCTCTCACTTCTGCAAGTGATTACATCATTAAGACCTCAACCATGGCAACTCAACCCACTGACATCTCAACAGAGATGGGCAGTGAGCAGAGGAAAACCAGCAGCCAAGAACCTCAACCTGGTGGTGAGAGAGAGGACTTTGGTCCAATCATCTCATCCCCCAATGAGTCTTCTGATGAAGATGAGGGGAATCTAAGACTAATGGTGCACAAATTGTCCAAAACATGCACTTACCTAGTCTCAAAGGTCAGTCACCTTGAATCTCAGTTGACTACCTTACACAACAGGGTCAATGATCAGCAACTTGAGATTTCATATCTTAAGGAAAAACTAGCTGGGAGACATTTAAGAAGAGCTCAACCAGGAACACAATAACCTGTAGATGTGATTGATCTATCCTCCAACTCACCTATGCAAGTGGGTGATGCTACCAAAAAGGGGGAGAAAGTCATTGCAGCCACAGAACCTGGGAGTTCTTCACAGAGAGTGGACATTGAGGACTCACCATCCTCACTTGCAATTGTGCATTCTCAGCAACTTCCTCAAATTCACAGTAATGTGGACTATACAAAGTCTGTTTGAGGAAGGGATACCAAGGGCTATGTCATCCTCACCATCTTCCAATCATATCATTGGGTGGAGGTATGACAACATCAGAAAAGCCCTAATCATCATAAGAGTTCAAAGACAACAAGAAGTCTTTAATTTTCAGAATTTGAACTACTATGAAGGTCTGGATCTAGTCAACATGCCACTTGTCAACCCAAGCAAATCAAGACAAGCTGACAGACTGGCTCAAAGAATCCAAGACAGGATCACTGCAGAGTTCAGCTTCAGAAGGAGACTTAGGCAATCAGGTAATGCCATCGCTCAACTGAATGTTGAGGCAGACCCTAAGATTAGTTTCATAGGGGAAACCTTGACTGAAGGCCTAGTGGCAGAATCTGAGATCCCTGTCTCATCATCATCAACTGCTGCAAAGATCCACATTCCTTCTGAGACACCTGCTAGTGAAGGTGCTTCTCAACCTCTCTCTGGCTTGAGCTCAGATGCTGCAACAAGAAATGAAGGACAAAGCTCTCTCCACCCTGAGTCACAAAGGAGGCTGAGGGGATTGAGGAGGAGGAGAGAGAGAGGAAAAGGAGGCTGAGGGGAGAAAGTTCCTCCGCTGAGTCTTCAAGACTCATGGAGTCTGCTATCAGGGCTGCCCCCAGACCAGATACTCAGAATGATGAGTTAAGGGCAGTCAGGATAAATTATCTGCAGACAAGAAACTATGACATAGACAGTGTCATTTCTCTCCCCTTAGATGAATTAAATGAACTGGCTGATATGGAAGTGTCAAGAGAGATGAAAGAAAAAGAGGATGCAAGGTTACTTCTCAAATTCAAAGAGAAAAATAGACAGAAAAGACTCTACAAGCATGATCCTACTCTCTCCCCAGTTCAAGAAAACCCTGTACAAGAAGATGTGGTTCAACAAGAACCTCAGGTAGACAAAGAAGAAGATAGGATCAAAATGATGAACTACCTGAGTGCCACAGGCTTCTATCAGGCAGATGCACTTCTTCCCTTGTCCTATGACTATGTTGAGTTTGAGTACTTAAAACAACTTGAGCTTGAGTTAGTCAAAGACAGAAAGACAACTAAGAAGAAGCTAAGGGAAGAAGCTGAAAAATCAAGAGCTATCATCCAAAAAGGCATGAAAAGTCTGCTGACAGGCAGAGGATGATGAGCTTCTTGAAGTTGTATGGATTCTCCGGAAGGAGACTTGGCCCCATGTCTCTATCTACTATGGATGAGCATATTAGGGTGATCAAGCAGAAGATTAAAAGTGGAGAGCTCACTGACTTACACTCCACTCCAAGTCAAGCTCCACCTGAAGTGGAGGTTAAGGTTGAACAACCAGAGACAACACAACCCGAACCTCCTACTGATACTCAGCAAGCTTCATCTTCTGATCCACAGCAGGGTCAACCTCCCTCTCCTTCTGAACCTGAGAAAGAGGAAGTCCCAACTGAGAGAGACAACAGAGATCAATCTGGTACTACAAGCCAGTCTTCTCAGTTAAAACCTTAAAAGAGGAAGAAGAGGATGGCTTCTAAACCAAAGTCTAAGAAGTAGAAGCCTAAATCATCTACCTCTACACCTCAGGCTGAGTCAGATCAACCTGAGGAAGTGCATGAAGAGGCAGCCCAACCAACTCCAATTCAAGTGGCTCCTCTTGCAGCTGAGACACCCATCTTATTCTGGACCTTCTCTACAAATCCAGAAAGATGGCATGTAATCAGAGATCAAGGGGTTGAGAATGTCTATACATGGCAAGACATAATCAACTTACCTCTGCATGATCTCTTTGAGATGAGAAGATACTATGAAAGTCTGAATGATCCTGACCATCTAATGAAGAAGGGTATGGTCATCATTGTGCTGAAGACTACTAACATCTGAAGATCTTCTAAATGTTTTGGTAGCATCAGCCTAGGGGGAGTTTGTAAGGATTCCTATAAGTCTGATACAATCAAAACATCCAAAGTCTCTCTGCAAGCAATGCACTGAAGAACTGAAGTAGAATTGCTTCGGAAGTTTTACACCATGCACTAGAAATATTCTAAGTGTATAATCTTCCGAAGCCAAGACCAATATCTTCCGAAGCCAAATATGAAGTCTTCCGAAGCCTCAGAGACAAAGTCTTCTGAAGCTCCATCTTATGAAGACAGATTTCTTCCGAAAACTTTTAGTAACATGCTTTATCTGATGTACTATTCCATAAAGCTGGACACCTTTCCGCTGCATCTATGTAAAGTCACCAACTTACATGAGTTGGTGAAAAGATCCATGCTTTTGGTAACTGTAGAGGGCTTGAGTCTGTACCTCTCTACTTTATGTACTTTATCCTTTTTGTAATAGATAAGGATGTGAGCTATGACATGTCATAGTCACAAGGTCAAAAGGAAATCTGCCTTTTGATTCTACAATTGATTTTGTTTGTGTCTAGTCAATTGTATCCAGCTGGCTTTCAAAGTATAGCCGGCTGTAGGATATAGAATAAGTATTTCATGTTCTTGTATCTTTCCTTAATGCTTTGTAACACTTGTAATAGAACATAGAGAAAGCAATATACTGCATTCTTGAAAACCATATACTTGTGTTCTTTGTGTTTTGTTTCTTACATTACTTGTGTTCTTAGTATCATTCTTGTGGTTAATCCAGTTTACTGTTTGATTAAGTTTTGTTAATCTCCTCTTTGTGTTGTTGTGTTGTAAGTGACCACCCTTCAATGGTCCTGCAATTGATCAATGAGAAAATCATGAAGGTTCATGTTATTAATTAGATCTTATTAAAGACCAAATCATGCTCGTTTTTAGTTTGAACTAGTATTCAGCTCTCGCGTTGTGGCGGGGACGTAAAACCATGTCAAATAGAAACAACGTCATATCATCGTTAGCGACCACCAACACAGAAAAAAATTGTATTAAAAAAGAAATAAAAAAGAAAAAAATAAAATCAAACAGAAAGTAGACGTAAAAATGTAAAACATTAAAAATAATAACCAAGTTGATCTAGAATCCCCACGTTGCGACATGATCGTTAAATGAGAAAAATAGACGTAACAACATTGAACCACACGCGTATGTTATAACATGTTAACACTCAAAATTTAGATGAAAATGTAAACAAAATATTTGTAAATGCATAGGGACCAAAGTAAAAGTTGTAGGGGTTAAGTTGTAAAATCTGTATAAATTAGGTTAAAAATAAAAAACAAAAAAAAAAACAATGATATGTACAACTTTTAATACTTAAAGTACAACAATCAATGCAACCTTGAGTTGATAATTAATATATACTAGTCTTAAGATCCCTGCGTTGCAGCGGAGGCGTAAAACCGTGTCAAGTTGCACCAATGACCCACTACCGTCAATAATCACTAACATTCAAAAGCTCATAGTAAAAAATAAAATAAAAACGAACGAAAAGTAAGTGTAAAAATGTTAAACCGCGTAGGAGGAACGTAAAACATATAAAGCAATAAATAGGTCGATCTAGAACCAGTGCGTTGCGACGTGGTCGTTAAACGGGGAAAATATAAGGGTAAAAACGTTGAACCACACTCGCACGTTGCGCTGAGCTAACTTGCAAAATTTAAACTGAACCATAAAACAAAAATTTTATAAAATACGAAAAATAAAGGAGATCAAAGTTGAAAGTTAAAAAAAATATCGGTATTAAATGATAAAAAGTATAAAAGTGTTGGAGTAAAATAAGAAATAAGTGAAGTATTAAAAAAAGAGACAAAGGTATATACAACCTATTAAGCATATTGTACAACCCACTAAGCATAGCAAAGTTGGTAATTAGTAATATATAAATAGTATTAAGCCCCTTGCGTTGCAGCACGGGACGTAAAACGGTGTCAAGTAGCACCAATGACACACCACCGCTAGTGACCACCTACACCAAAAAAACTCGTATTAAAAAAGAAATAAAAAACAAAAAAATATAACCGAATGAAAAGTAGACATAAAAACTTTACACCGCGTAGGCGAAACGTAAAACATATAAAATAATAAGTCTATAGAGGATCAGTGCATTGTGACTATGCCATTGAACGTGAAAAAAATGAGCTTGAAAACGTTTAACCACACACGCACATTGCGATGTGTTAAGTTGAAAAATTTATACCGAAACGTAAAAGGGAAATTTTGTAAAAATATAAAAAGTATAGGAGACAAAAGTTGAAAGTAAAAAAATGTTAGGATTAAATTGTAAAATATGTAAAAGTATTTGGTTAAAATAAAAAGGTTAAAGATTAAAAAGAAGACATAAGGTGTGTACAACCCCACTAAGCACAATGTACAACTCATGATACATGACTAACTTGGTAATTAGTATATACTAGTCATTAAGCCCCCTGCGTTGCAGGGTGGACGTAAAATCATGACAAGTAACATCAATTCATATCAGTGTCAACAACTACCAACATTGGTAAAAGTCATATTAGAAAATAAATAAAAATTAAAATAACAAAACCAAACAAAAAATATACCTAAAAACATTAAAACACGCACGTGAGACGTAAAACATTAAAAACAATAATTAAGTCAATCTAGAGCTCATGTGTTGTGACGGGGCTGTTAGACGGGAAAAATAAACGTAAAAACATTGAACCACACGTGCACGTCACAACGTGTTAACTCGTACAATTTAGACCGAAACGAAAAATTTGTAAAAGATGAAAAGTATAGCGGATCAAATTTGAAAGTAAAAAACTGTTGGGGACTAAATTGTAAAAATATGTAAAAAATTGGCTTAAAATGGAAAAGTCAAAAATTAAAGAAAAGATAAAGACAAAAGATAACACAACTCATCAAGCAAATGGTACAACTCACCAAGCATAAACAAGTTAGTAATTAGTATATTATAAGTTAAATTAAATTTTCCTTTTCTTAAAATGGAAACAACAAATGCAACAATGATGTGCGAGAACAAGACACCAACTATCAATTTAAAAATAGGAAAAATAATTCAAATGTCACATCCCGGCGGAAGCGTGAAATGCTTAGGGTGTGACTTGTTTGTTCAGAACTCATTGATCCATAAATTTTAAATAGATAACACATAAACATAACATGATTCATAACATAACATTAAGGTTAGGATTACATGAAATCATAACAGTCAAAATTTGAAATAATATAATCCTATTACATCATAAGGATCTAACAGCTACATCTTCAGAGACGATGGAAAGGAGCATCCACCGATACACTGAGGTCATACATGTTAACTGTTAGATTCACACAAACTTTTCCCACTATCTCTCCCCGGCCATTATACTCATCAAAAGAGAACATTAAGCTGTTAGTCATGATGAACTCCTGAAAAAGCATACTCAAAATAGTCAACACAAAGTTGGTGAGTTCACAGGTTTATCTTAAACCAAATAGTTTTGATGCATCAGGTACAACCAAACCTTACTTAATAATCAGATCATTCATAACTGTCATAACATAATTCATAAATCAGATAATATAGCATCACAACACTTATCCTGTTGATGCAGGAAATATTTTCCTAAGTAGCGCTACCAATATTATCTAACGGTTCCACATCCGAATTAATGGTTGTAACATAAATGAGAGTAGATCTCAAAAATCTCAATAATGCATCAATTCATAAAAATAGTATGCTTTTTCCCCTAAAAGTTTATAAAAATAAAATAGGACTATGAATCTCACCTTTTACTCCCAATGATAACCTATAAACAAAAAAATTTATAGTTTAGAAAAATGTATTTTCTTTAACATTTTTAGCACCTCAAACTATAAAATTTATTTCAGAAGTTATGCTAATGAACACATCACAAAATTTTTACAGTAGGTAAATTCTAATATTAGACATAATATCGTAAAATTTCATTTCACTATTATTTTCAGCTTATTTTCTATAGTTTTTATATTATTTAAATAATTTATTAGAAATACCTTCGAGCCTCTAAAAATATTCAAACATGGTTAAAATATTTGTCGTAATTTTTACAGTTTCTCAAAATTTTCTTATATCCTAAGTCATAGCAGAGTCAATTTTTACGATTTTTCTCATTTTACCAATATTTAGTAAAAATATTAGAATATACCCAAAAATTCCTATTTATACACATATTGTTCTATTCTAATTTTCATATTTTCTGTAAATTCCTTATAATTTATTTCACGGTTTAAGTATTTTTCCCGATTTTTAGTTGGCAGAACATTTAAAAATTCATAACTTGAACATATCTTTGAGTTAGGTCACGAAACTTTTTCAGTAAGTTCTGTAAATTTTAATAATAAATATATAATTTTTCCACACATTTTCCAGGGTTGGTTCTTCCAGCATGATTCTTCCTTTTAAATACTTAGATAATTTATATAAATTAATTTACTTATAGAGATGGCACCAAAATTTACAGAACTATATTTCCTAATATTCTAAACATATTTTCAATGTTTGTTCCCACAATCATAATTAATAACATGATAAACTAAATTTAACAAGTTATATCTAGGTTTTTAACCTTTTTGTTGATAATTTCCTAAATTTGATTATTAAGGTTTACTTTGTTTATTTTAGATTCTTAAAAAGCTTTCTTATTGTCTGAAAAATAAGTTTGATATATATTTTTTTATGAAAATCTTAACTGTTAAATTAAAAGGGTTAGTCACATGTTTTTATTTAAACACATGTATAACTTTTGTAACCTTAACTAATTAGGGTTTAAAGTTTAGAACCTTGATTTTGACAGAGGGAGAGTATGAGAAGATGGTGAAGATGGCCTATGAATCCGCTTGATTTTGGTGTTCTTGATAATCTTCGGGAGGTGGTGTTTACACAAGGCTTGGATGTTGTTGCTATTAAAACCGAGAGGTGTGTAGGAAATGGTGATGACAAGCGGTTGTTATGGTGATGACCGAGAGTGGAGATGATGGTGGTGGTGTATGGTGTCCGTGAGGTGAGGAGTGGGGGTGGAGATGGTGGTGGCGTGCGGTTATGGTGGTGGTGACCGAAAGTTTTTGAGGGATTGTTGTTGTGGTGATCGGTGTGATTGTGGTGTTTTCTTTCAACCGAAAGCTTCAAATAAGGGGGAGAGGTCGGCTGCCATTAAGGCATCATCATTACCCTAGAATACTAGGCTTACAAGGTGGCAAGAGATAAGGCATGGTGAGTGCCCCTTAGAGCTAGGTGGCGGTTTGATGGGGTGGTGAGGTGTCTTGGCCGATTTAAGGTGTTAATCACCTCTTAAATCGGGTGGTTAACCCTTAATGAGCCGAGTCTTTGATGCTTTAGCTAGTGTTTTATATGTTTAGGTTTACTTAGTTTTTTTTTTATGCCAACTTCTCTTGATGTTACTTTTGTATTGAGGTGTTTGGTTGGGTTGTATTTGGTTTATTTGATGTTTGTTTGATGTTGTATAGTTGATGTATTTTGATCATATATGGTTCAATATCAAAGGATTATGTTTTTGAGTACATGCACACGTAAATTCTTGTGCATGCATGCAAGCATGCAATGAGTAACACATATACTCACATAGACATATAATATACATATGTATTTTAACAATAGATGGCACATGCATAAGTAAAACATGTATGAAAGCATGCATATGTACATCACACATATACGTACATAAACATATATGGTTTATATGAGTTAGCCAAATGTAGCGTAATAATATGATGGTTTATTTAATTTAAAATATATTAACGTATGAAATCCTGTACTTAGGGTTGTCACATCAAATGCATGCAAAAAAATAATCTAAAGGTAAAAAATATATAAAAGAAAGAATAATAAAAGCGATGAGACTCTAGTCACGGTTTCTCATAAGCTTTATTTGCTAGACATGTTTCAAGCTACACATGGTTCCGAACGTCCAGCTTAAGGAGGTATGTTTGCCGATTTGTTTTCTATTATTTATTAATATTCCACCAATTAAGCAACTATGCTAACTCTAAGTAGTAATAAACCTTAACAAGTTACTGGTAAAAATAACATAAAGAAGTGTGACATGTTTCTCGCCGCTTGAGACAAGTATGTGTTTAATAATTAACTTATTATTTATTTCTTAAGTTATTGTCTAGCATAATCACCACCGGTTTTGTTTTATTGAATAAATATTATTGAGTAACTTGACACAATCTCCATGCGCAAAACATGGTAACGAGTAGGTCACACACAATAGTAGTGTATGTGTGAAGAGGCGGGGGGGGGGGGGGGGGGGGGGGGGGGTTTCTTATGATTTGTCCAAGTCTGACTATAATGAATTACTTGATGAGGCCTTAGAGGTTGAATATTACGAATAAGTTGGTCATTGTGACCGTCGGTGATAGTAATTTGTTATCTAATGATCGATATACCCTTACTTTCAACTTGATGTTTAATATTTAAACACATATTACGTAATGTCACCGCATTAATTCTTGTCAAAGATTGGTTTAAAGGAGGCACGTTAGTGCCGCTTGTGCTTTTTTTGGTTTTTGTTCTTTCTAGAACAGCTGACATACGTATATTAAACAAACCAATCAACAATTTTACGCATCAACTACAATCGAACTAGATTATCTTCTAGAAACTTGGTACACTTCCCTTGCTTTATTCTCACTATCCTTACATTGTAAGTAGTAACTCAAGCAAGTTTAAAACATCAAATACACACGATACTTGCTTCAAACATAATATAGAAAATACAACCTAGGAATGACCATCACTAAGCAAAGCTAAATACAATGGGATCAAGACTTGGAATCCATGGCCAAGATGGTGCTAAGATTCATTGGATTCATGTAGTTTTGAGTGCCACCAATCATTTGCTCCACAATGATTCTGTTGGCCCTCTCTGAAGGATGAAAAGGGTCCCAAAATGCATAGATGTCCCTATTTGGACACAAGTTTGACATTGGGGTGCATAACCCAAGTCCATTGTATGGACCTTGTCCACAACATGCTACTTTTGAGGTTATGAATCCTGAAAGATTCATAAATGATCATAATGAAATTGTTTAAAGATGTTGCTTAAACACACACCCATTGAATTTTCTGTGTATCAAATATATCTTTCTTGTCTTTTTATGAAAAACAAGAGAATATTATTGTTAATTGTATAAATTAAAGAAGGTATTAATAAAATGTAATTGTTATGAATTGGTTAATTTAGTTAATGTTATAACAATTAGTTAGTTAGTTTGTTAATATAGTTAGTTTCCTTTTCTCTTGTATATAATGCTGCACATATTGAATGTAATGAATCAATCTTTCCCAAATTTTCTTCATATCTGTTATTCAAACAAGATAAAAATGGGAGAGGATACACTTAGCATTTATGTAGTTGCTACAAATTATATAAAAATTATTATATTTACCTTAGGTTTAATGTAATTATTTCTATCCCATCCAATTCAACCTTACCCATTTCTCACTGGCCAATTTTCAGCATCCACACATGAAAATTTCTAGACTTGTCACCAATGACATTAATTTGTGACTCTATATTTACATAAGTTTATTTTAGATTAGACTAGTTTTATTGTTTAAATAGTAAACAATAAACAACAAATTAAAAATTATTAAAAATTGAATCAATCTTTACCTTGAATAATTAACAGAAGGTTGAGACAAAAGGTGTTTATATGTAAGGACACAACTACATGTGAATAGATCACAAAGCATGTAGATGTATATAATTTTATAGTCCTTTAGACTTATCACTGATTTGTATTTTTGATATTTAAATATAAATTGAATAAACTAAATATGAGTTAGCATTTAATTTACCATAAGCTTGAGGGTCTGATATGTAATCCATGTGCATTCTCATCGTATTAGCAGCAACAAAAACTTGATCCCCCTTTTCGTCATTGAGACTTTTTAACATATCGTTTAGTTGAGGGTTGAACAAATCGGATGCTCGTTGCAATTCTACCGAGCATTCCCCAGCTCTACTATGTTGAGCCAACTCGGCTGGGACGCACCCCATCGGCCCGGTCCCCATCACCAATACCCTCCTAGCTCCGATATCATACATTTTCTACATGTTAGAAAATAATTAATAAGAACTTTATAGTTCAACCACTTATTACTTTAATGATCCTAGTGTATGTTATCAGAAATCAAAAGAATATATATGGTAGTTTTTACAAAAGAAAAAAAGTACATTCAGAACGTACTTATATTTTTTTATGGTTCGCATTTGAGAGTAAATCACTTTTTTTATTCAAATTAATGTATTTTAATCGGTATTGAAATAATGAAACATTAATCATTCAGTCAAGCTAAGAAAGGCAATTATAAAAGATGTGTACACAAATGCATTAATATCCACATGTAGAAAGATAGCCAATTTTAGACCATCACACCAACCACAATTCACATTTAATTTCAGCTATTGTGATCCACCACACTCCATTAAAAGCTATCCTCCATGGATATTATTTCATAAAATAATATTATCTCGTTGTTTTATAAGATTTCTTACATCATTTATAAGTATCTAACCCAATAATCATGCTCCTAAATCAAGTAACCTAACATAAAAATGTTAATATGTGACTTTTTTTTTATAGAAAGTATGTGAGTAAAAATCTCAAAGTGCATAATGTTTATGTATTTTGACATTGTTAATAGGAAGATAACTCGTACGATCACATGTACACTAGTAAAGTTTCTATTGTAAATAGTACGGATGCATATATTCATATATAGCATAGATAACAAAGTTTTTACCGACAGAATATTTCTGTATTCAGAAATTATATAGCGCACGTAATCTGGTAAAGAGTATTCACGTGATCTTGCAGAGAAAGGAACCAAGTAGTAGTTGTTAACAAAGTCGTTTCCACCAAGCGATATGAGTACCATTCCTTCATTAACTACTTGACGAGCTTGATCTGGACCAATGATGTCTGCCAGTCGAGCTTGGTATTGTTCAAGATACTCTAATTGTGTCCATATCCGTATTATATTTAACTGTGAGATACAAACAACTTAATTAAAACAATACTTAATGGTTCATAATAAGTATAATAACTTTTTAATGCACATTTGGTCCTTCAGTAAATCATCATGCATTTATTTAGCTTGTTTTAGCTATTGCCTAGCTGAAGACAGGATTAAATATGTCAATTTTAGGGTGTTGTGTTTCATACACAATTGAGTTGACTAGTCGTTGTAAATGGTCGTTTGCCAAGGCACAAACGGTCGTTTACTCAGTCATAAACGGTCGTTTACAGCTAAAAACACATCACTTTAGCTTTTCCAGAATTTGAAATCTTGAGGTTTTCTTTTGCGGGATAAACGATAGTTTTCTTAATTACAAACGGTCGTGGTCAGTTACAGAGCTATAAATGAACGTTTTCCTCTTTAAAAACGGTTGTTTACAGATTGAAAAACGGTCCTTGTCTGGTGTAAAATGTCAAACCGGGGGTGTATGAAACAACGACCCCAATTTTATACATAATGAAATGGCGATTTGTACCCATGCTAAAATAAGTTAATCGAGTCAAGCATGTTGATTGAAAGTGAATTTAATAGCCTTACACCCTACCAAATTGTTTCGTCTTTAAAGATTATTATTCAAATAATTGTTGTCAATTATACTTATTAAAAAATGTAGTTATTGAATTTCAAATAATGACAAATTGTGTGTTTGGTGGATATATATAATCGACCTCGATATGGACCCGTTAAAGATTACTTTGACCAATTAATCACTCCTTAACTCTAGTTAATACTTTCGTATATAGTGGTTTCTTGCTTATTTATTTTTAACTTAATTACATAAATGATTCTGTGCTTTATTTAAAATAATAGGTTCAGGTGATGAGTTTTTGTAATAAATTGAGGTATTGTGATTTAAATTTTGTAAAAATTTAAGGTATTAAAATTAAAAGGCGTTGGTTTTTCTATTAAAGTTAAATAAAATGACTAAAGTATCATTTGAGTGACTACTTTTTGTAATTCTATATCTTTCTATTATTTAGGAACCATTAGTGTAATTCAATATAACTTAAAAAACCCAACCCCCTTTCCCCTTCAACCACCATCACCACCATCTAGCCACCATCACCATTATCTATCCTCGTCAGCTATCATCGCCACCATCTAGCCACAATCACCACCATCTATCACCATCAGCTTGTCCCTTTGTTGTTCACAATAAACTACCACAGATGATCTTAAAATCATCAAAAGGGTAAACTACCACCATCGGCCACCATTACCACCTAATGGATGTGTGAATGATAGTGAGGGTGAACTTAAATGTGGTTGGAGCTTCGATTTGGAGTATGGATATTCGAATGGCCGGGAAGCTAACAAGGGAAAGGGCCGACGTTGGTGGGGTTGACCGCTAATGAGTGGTGGTTGATTAAAATTAATAGGGGATACGGTCTACGGTTGTGGTGTTGGCGGCTGGTGGTGGGTGGTCGATTGGAAGTCAACATATGAAATGGAAGGAGGATTAGGTGATGTGGTTGATGGTGATGATGATGATGTACCATAGACGAAGATGGATGGTAGTGGTGTGAGGGCGGTGATGGGCGTCGGTGATTCTGAATGTGATGGCTGGTGGCGGCTGTGGTGGTGAAAGTATTATTGTTTAGTGATGTAATTCAGTATATATATATATATATATATATATATATATATATATATATATATATATATATATATATATATATATATATACGCGTATATGTATATGTATATATATATCTATGTGTGTGTATATATAGAGTTTTATATAAATATATTATTTTAATTAAATTACAAAAGTAGTCCTTCTAATTTACATAAATAATCATATAATGTGAAAAGAATAAATGCTTTTTAACTTAACAGAAAATCTAACATTTGTAAGTGTTAATATTCAAACTTGTTATAAAATTAAAAGTGAGTACTTAAGCATGTTACTTTTTTTTGCTTACTACCCAAACCTGTTATACGAGATAAATTAACTATTTATGTAATTATCTCTTTATTTTTTCTCATAAGTCTTTTAGTAATCTAGAACTATTTCACTATTAATATTACCATGATGACAATCTGCATGATATTACTCTCATATTTTGAGTGAGTAAGAAAAAATTATAGTCGTGTTGCATTTGTCCATTAAAAAGTAGATATAGATGTGACAAAATCAACTTGAAACATAATGTACATAGTGATGGGGTTTACCGGGATCAGTTATGAAATAAGCCGTGTTTGAGTTCATCTGATTATTAGTTTAAAATTAACTAAAGAATTGAAAATATACTAAGATTGGTCTGCCAATCCGTATAACTTACTATTACAATAGTTTACAATTTGATTACAACTCATTTACATTCCATCGTGTTTAGCTTGTTTAGTAAATGAGTCGCACAATGTATATAAAGATAGATATATCTGATAAGAATAAGTTCCAAAAGAGAGAAAGAAAACACTATGAATAAGAAGATATCAGCATATATTTGTCACTTAATTAGACCACAAAAATCCATCATCATATTTTTGCTAAAAAGATCAATTAGACCAACAAAGAAAGATAGAATAGTATCTTTTCTTAATTAATTAAATAAAAGATTAAAGGTGTATAGAGACATACAAATTGAACTCCAGTGTCATTGAGGATTCCAATTCCAGCAGAAGCAAAATTGGCACCATTTAGAAGCTTGTCACCTTGTAGCAATGGATGCAGGTATGGCAATGGGGATTCCATTCCCATATGTTCACCTTTAGGAAAAAAAATAAAAATTTAATGTTGGCAGTTCGATTTATAATTATATTGCGGATTTAAAAATCATAAGTGATTGAACTAGCGTATTTTTCGTATATATAAACATACAAAATGAAACACACACGTTAGCATATGATCAAGTACATTTATCACCTCTACATGTATTATGTTTCAAGTCAATATGACAAATCGACTTAATTGAAACATATGAATCATGTGTGCATTTGTCTATTAAACAATATATGTACAAACCGTTAATGTACTAGTTTTTGGTTTTTTAATAATGAAAACGCAACTGATGAGGTCTGGAATGTTAAGGCCATTTGAGAAGCGACCAGTGGGGCGATGAGTGGGATAATCAATGCCGTAGGGGGGTGAGTCAGCTCTGGCAGTGGTGAATAAGAAGTCATTGTTGCCATTGTCGACTAGCGAGTCCCCAAAGACAAAGAAAGCACGAGCCTCAGCACCAAGTGGGACATTGACAAACGCCACCACCATCGTAGCCAAAATGATCACTAAACCACACGAAGAAAATGGACCTTCCATTGATCACAAACTTTGATCAACAAATGTGTTGATGAAGCTCAAAGGATCATGGGTTTTATAGAGGTAATAGGTGGTACAAAAATAAATGACCAATTCCTACCATCACAAGTAAGATTACTGCATCGATGCAAGTGAAATCAAAAGTGGATGTGTAGAAGATGTAATTTTGGGAATTCATGACATGCTTGTACTTTTAAGGCATTGTGTGTTGCAATTCCAATGAGTCCTAAACTGTGAAAGAGTACAAGTTATTTATGAGTAACTAGTACAATTGCCTTGGATAGAAAGAGTCTAATCTTTATAACTAGTACAACATTCGTTTTATGTTGGCGATGTGGCGGATACATGGTGGTGTGGACCCAATTATTTGGGTAGTATGGTGTTATGGCTGAGGGCTCTTGATTTTACTGGTTGTAGTAAAAAGTTATTATTATTTTTACGACCCAACCAGATGTCACACCGCAACCTTAACGGCGAAAACGTTGAGATGTGAGGATTAAAATTATTCACAGCCACATAACACTACCAATAAATGTAAATATAATTAACCATAAGTTTTAAAGTAAAATTACAACCAATAAGTCTTAATCAAAATCAAAACACGACATAAGTTCAAAAATTCCAAGATGTAAAACATGTCTTTTATTTTCTAGGTCCATCTCTAGATGTCTCCATACTTCAAATTCATACATTAACAATGGGCATTTCTTGAAATATGTTGAAAATAAAGTCAACATTTGAATGTTGGTGAGTTTCCATGGGTTATACATACATATATATAAAAGTTTAAAAGTAGCAATTCATGTCATCGGTTACAATAATGCAAGGTTATAGATAACATAATGATACAATCAACCTTGACAAAGATGGCCACAATAAGTTATAACGATTAGCTAAGTGTACTTGGTTCCCATGATGAACAAGCATATGTCATCAGGAGCCGGTAATAACCTCGGCTTTAGCACCAAATAGGCTTGTCAGGCCCATAGATCTATGACGTCGCTAGGCTAGCAATAGTTAATGATTGTCTACACAAAATGTCTATCATACAAGTCTCACAATATCACAAATAATCATGACAAGTTTTAAATACGAATTGCTAGTGCATTTACAAGTATCAAGATGTTTACAAGTGCAAGTTTATAACGTTAACATATTTCACCCCAAAAGGTGTGAAATAAGGTAAAAGAGGAGCATGAAAACTCACTTGATAATATAAGATGATTTTTAAAAGAATAACAAGAAATTGAGTTTGCTCCAACGGTTCCTTTTACAGAATACCTAAACATGTAATTTCCAAGCTTAAAGATAAGATTAACGATCATACGTGAACTAGGGTTACGTATAAAGTAAATAAGACAATGGAATTACTTATATTTTGATTTAATAGGAAATGAAATGACTCGTTAAGTAACTAATTTAAAGAACGACAATTAAATCTTTTATAATGATTGATTAATATATAAAGTATGAAAGAAAATATATAAATTTTGATAATACAATTAAACAAATAATCGAATATTTGTTAAATAACGTCTTTGCCCAATAATAATTTATTAATTTAAACTATTATTTAAAGTCCATTTTATAAGGAATAATCTAAAAATAACCTTTGTTATAATGTTTTATTAAAAGAATATATAAGTATTTAAATTTGAAAATTTGGAGAAAATAATTTGGTGACTTTAATAATAATTGAAGTTTACAAAATAGTTTTTATAATAATTAAAATTTTTCTGTAATTATTTGTTAAAGAAAATAGTTTTTTAAAAAAAATATGAGGGTACCCGGGTTCGAACCCGGGACCTCTAAGATGACAGACCATACTCTTAACCGGTAGCCTAGGGCGCCTATGCCTGTTAAGAGCTGGTTTTTAACTTTTAAAAACACAAATTTTAAAATCCCCAATTCCACCAAGAACCCTAGAACCATCTTGATCCAAATTGATCATTAAATAGATGTTATTAACCAAATCAAAGTTGGGCTTTTATTCCCCAAATGAAACCGAGTATGTGTGTGTGTTTAATTACCCGAAAGATGTTTGAAACCGATGTTACAAGCTGAAGAACAGTCGCGACCAAGGTTGTGTAGGGTTCGTGATGCAAACGTTGATAATACCTAAATTTGTTGCACAGGAAGCTTCCAATGGTCTCGATGATCGAAAGCCCTCTAACAATTTGAGATGAAAACGTATAGAAAGTGAAGTTCGATTAGGTTGCAGGTCACGGTATTGGTGATGCTCGATTGTGGGGTGTTCGTGTGTTTCAGATGAAATTTTGTTGGGTAGTAGTTTAAGATTGGTTAAACGATCGATTATGTTCCATTTAATTTGATTATTATTGAGTTTTAACCGTCGAACGGTTCGATTGATAAAAACCGATTACTCAAGTTGAATGCACCCATAACCATCGTTTAACCCCATTAAGGTTCTTAAATGAGTTCGAATCGAGTTTACGTACGGTTAGAATGGTTTGGGGTTCGAAATCCAAAGGGTTTAGGGGGGGGTTTGGGTCTCATCGGAGTCGGCCAGAGGGTGGCCGGAGTCCTGGCCAGAAATACGCGGGGAAAGAAAAGAAGTTTTTTAAAATTTACAAGTTTAGTCCCTACGGTTTAAGTGTTAATATTTTATGCTTGAACTTTCTATTTCAAGTTTTAGAAATAACATATTACCCCCTTGACTTAATTAAATTCCAAGTTTTACTCACTTTTAAGTTTATTATCTTATTTAAACTTTATATACTTTTGTATTTTTATTATTCAAGTTACAACTTATAATTAATACCCCAAGTTATTAGTATCATTATAATATATTTATTATTATTATTATTATTATTATTATTATTATTATTATTATTATTATTATTATTATTATTATTATTATTATTATTATTATTATTATTATTATTATTATTATTATTATTATTATTATATTATTATTATTATTATTATTATTTATTATTATTTTTATTTTTATTATTATTATTATTATTATTATTATTATTATTATTATTATTATTATTATTATTATTATTATTATTATTATTATTATTATTATTATTATTATTATTAATAATTAGCACCTGAATTAACAAATTAGTGATAACATAAGAGAAACAAACATAATAAACCCACATAGTTTCATAAATGTTAAAAAAAGACCGTTATAAGAACCTAACGAAGTTAACATTTAGATAACGAAAATACGAAAGGTTGCACCAGAACCAAAAATTCAGATGTTGAGTTAAGAGACATCCGAGCTTGAAAAACGACCCGGATCAAAAAAAAAAAAAAAAAAAGAAAAAGAAAGTCCTTGTTACACAACTGATCGTGGCTATCTTATTCGTGGCAAGTACACCATGATAATTGCTAATTGGCATAACATATTGCTAGTTGCAGTTTTAATAAATAAATATGCTTGTTTTGCTGTTCAAACAGGAAAAATTAAAAAATTGGCATGACATATTGAATGAGGATTGTGATAGATGAGCTACCAATGCATTTATGTGTCTTCAACCAACGACCGGCGGCATGTTTTTCCGGTGGCTGATGATATTCCCGGTGGTGAAACAAATTATAAATGGTGTGGCTAACCATGTGCACAGGTTGGTGTCATCTCATCAGAAAGATATGTGTATGGGGTCCTATCATTGTCCTAATAGCTAAAATAGTTACCAGTGATTCTTATTACAAACTAGAATTAAACCTCTCGAGTTCCAACGGGGACATAAAACCATACCAAATAACAATAATGTCACATCATCGATAGAGACCACCAACACTGAAGTTGTCGTGTGTTAATACGAATACATTAGACCGTTATGTAAAAAATAGAAAGGTACAACTAATTCGATATACAAACCGTGTGTTGCGACGAACCTATCAAACGGGAAAAAGTATAAGTAAAACCGTTAAATCACACACGCACGTTGTGTCATGTTAGCTCACAAAATTTAGAAAAAACGTAAAGCGAAACGTAAAAATGTTGAACCACGCATTCATGTTACCGTGTTAACATACAAAATTTAGAACGAAACGTAAAACAAAAATTTGTTAAATCTTAAAAGTATATGGGACTAAAGTTGAAAGTAAAAAAGTTTTGACGTAACCTGCAAAGGATGAAAAGTTTTGGGTTAAAAGTAAAAAAAATATTTTTATAGGGTCATATGACACAAGATGAAAAGTTTTAGGCTAAAAGTAAAAAATCAAATATTTTTTAGAAAACACCCTAAGCATGAAATACAAACTCAATACACAAATCAAATTGATAATCTTCTTATTCTAATAAAATGGTAACTAGGGATGCCACATGTCATAAAATGATAACTAGAGATGCCACATGGCAACACTACATTCACTCTTAACAAAATTTTCCCGCTTCTCTCTCCTATTAAATAGCTCAATTAATTACTAATTATTATTTAATTTTATATTTTGATTATAAGCTATTTTTAAAAAGATTAAGAAATGGATCTTTTTATTAATGTTTATTTCTAGAGAAACAAATTTTTATAAAAAGAAAATTTTCTACAACGTACACATACTTTTTCAAAACATGAAATATTTTAAAAATTACATTTTTTAAATATGTTTTGTTTTGAAACGAAATGTTTGATTTATTTTTAGTAAAAACAAAGAAAGTATAAAAATAAATTTTAAAAAGTTGATATCATTGTTTTATTACTTATAGTACTTACTCATACATAATTTAAATCACATATTATTTAATAATTAATAAATTTTATTATATTTAATATTTTATTTATTCAATCCGTGTAATACACGGGTTCACTAAAACTAGTTAGTATATATAAAATGGTTAAAATGAGGTGCTCAAATCATAAATGTCAATTAAATATCATTATTGTTAAATTTGCCGTTCAATATAAAGGTATAATATTTGATAAATGATCTCACATCATATCCATGTTTCTTATCAGATCATAAATGTCAATTAAATATCATTACTGTTACATCAAATTATTTGCCGTTTATGTAGCTATAAACATTAGTCAAAATCATTGACTCTAATCACACATACTAGATATAATGAACAATAAATTTATTTGTAATCTATAAAAATGAAGATCTTTCGTGACGAAGACGAGTCCATTTTTCCTTTTATATTATGAGTGGGGAGATTTAGGGGCTGTTTGATAAAACTGACTGAGTAAGATCTGACCGAGTCAGAAGCTGACCCAGTAAGAAGTTCTGACTAAATCTGCATCTAACTAAAACTTGGCTGTTTGATTTAGTATATGACTGACTCTCCTGAATGATAAAAATAACCTTATCACTTTACAAGAAATGCAGCCAAAACAACTCATCTAAACAAAGATCCCAAATCATGTCATTCAGATCAACCAAAATCATTACAACTTCAAATCAAAACAACTCATCTAAACACATATTCCAAATCAACAACAAACAATCACAAATCATGTCATTCAGATCAACCAAATCAACAACCAACAACATACAATCCCAAGCAATCCGATCAAATTCACCAACAATTTACACCCAAAATCTGAACGAAATGGAAGAAAATACCTTGGATTTTGCGCAGGGAGGAGCTCCAGGGGTGTCTCGGTCGCGCAGGTTCGGAGCTCCGGGGGGGTCTCTCGGTCGCGCAGGTTCGGAACTCCGGGGGGGGGGGGGGGGGGGGGTCTCTCGGTCACGCAGGTTCGGAGCTCCGGGGGGTCTCTCGGTCGCGCAGTCGGTCACGCAGGGAGGGAAGTCTCTCGGTCGCAATCGAAGCGCAGGGAGGAGCTCGATCGGGTGCAGTCGGAGCGCAGGGAGGAGCTCGATCGGGGGCTGAGAAAATGGGGGTGAGTTTGTGTTTGGGGGGTGGGTCAGCAGTAAATTTTTTTTTTAGGTTCGAGTCAGCCGGGTCAGCCCAGTCAGTCGAAAACAAACAGCCCCTTAGAGAGACTTTCATCTATTTTGGTGTTTGTGAGCGGTTTATTATAACGAGCCCACTTCAACCTATTCGTTGAACCATCCCTTCGATCTCTCGTGACTGCCCCTTGTTAATAATCGAATATTGTTAGGAAAAAATATCTATCTAATTCAAAAGATCATGAGTTTAATATTGATTAATACTCGAGTTATTTTATAGCAAATAGGACTAACCTGTAAGGATTCCTATAAGTCTGATGCAGCCAAAACATCCAAAGTCTCTCTGCAAGCATGCACTAAAGAACTGAAGTAGAAATGCTTCGGAAGTTTTACACCATGCAGTAGAAACATTGTAAGTGTAAAATCTTCCGAAGCCAAGACCAATATCTTCCGAAGCCAAAAGTGAAGTCTTCCGAAGCTTCAAAGACAAAGTCTTCCGAAGCCAATTAGTGAAGACAGATTTCTTCCGAAAACTTTTAGAGATATGCTTTTATCTGATGTACTTTACCATAAAGCTGGACCACCTTTCCGCTGCAACTCTGTAAAGTCACCAACTTACATGAGTTGGTGAAAGGTCCATGCTTTTGGTAACTGTATATTGAGGTCTTGAGTCCATGCTTTCTACTTTATGTACTTTTATCCTTTTTCTAATATATTAGGATGTGAGCTATGGCATGTTATAGTCACAAGTCAAAAGGCAGATATGCCTTTTGATTCTACAATTGATTTTGTTTGTGTCTAGTCAGTTGTATCCAGTTGGCTTTCAAAGTATAGCCGGATGTAGGTTGTAAATAAGTATTCCATGTTCTTATATCTTTCTTTATGCTTTATAACACTTGTAATAGAACTTGAGAAAGCAATATACTGCATCCTTGAAACCCAATCTATTGTTTTCTCTTGTTTTGTCTCTTACTTATTACTTGTGTTCTTAGTATCATTCTTGTGGTTAATCCAGTTTACTGTTTGATTAAGTTTGGTTGATCTCCTCTTTGTGTTGTTGTGTTGTAAGTGACCACCCTTCACTGGTCCTGCAATTGGTATCAGAGCTTTTCAGGCTCTTGATATAAGATCTCACCATCTTAAGATCCCTCACACACACAAATACTAACTCTTCAAATGGCGGCCATTTCCAAGACTGATATGGAAACTGAAACCATGAACAAGTCCCCACTGATCACTCTTGATGACTTTGATACCTGGTGCATGAGAATGGAAGGTTTCATCAGATCTCTAGACTCAAGAATGTGGGAGTCTGTTGAAAATGGACCTTTCATACCCAGCACTCCTTCTGCTACTGGTGCTGGTATGATCCCCAAAGATGTGGCTAACTACTCTGATGAAGATAAGAAGAGAGTAGAGATTGACAGAAAAGCCATGACAGCTCTTCAAACTGCCTTTCCAAACTCTGTGTACAGAGGTTTCAAGAAGTGCAAAACAGCTAAACAGCTGTGGGATGCACTAAAACTGATGTATGAAGGCTCCTCTGAAGCCAAGGAGAACAAGAAGGATCTCCTGAAGCAGCAGTTTGAAAACTTCACCTTCAAAACAGGTGAAACCATGACTCAGCAATACTTCAGGTATGTTGAGATAGTGGATACCCTTGTGGATGGAGGAGTTCCTCTTGAGAATAGGGACATTGTAAGGAAGTTCATGTCCTCACTTCCTAGGAAATGGATACACTATTGTGTGGTGATCAAGAGGACTGAAAATCTCAAAAATCTTACTCTGACAGAGTTCTATGGGATTCTCAGTGGCTACCAGATGGAGATGAACATGCAAGGTTCATCTGGCAACTTCAACAATCAATTGGGTTCAGCCCAGCATGTGGTTGAAAGGGATAGCATAGAACCCCAACATCATCTCATATGCTACCCTGAGAATTCACCAAAGGGTCCTTTCATCACCTTCCCAGAGACACCCATAGAGAAATATACTCAAGGAAGCCCATTCCAAGAGACAAGCTCTTCTCAAGCCTTTGTGTCTTCTGATGAAAGCTGTGGCAACTCTCTTTTCACTCTTGAAGACCTGGATTGTATCCATCCAGATGATCTGGAATACATGGAAAAATTCCAGCAGATGGCTCTTCTCACTCATAGAGCCAAGAAGTTCTACAAAAGAACTGGAATGAAGTTTCCAAGCAATGCAACCAGTGGAATGTTTGGCTTGGACAAAGGCAAGGTCAAGTGTTACAACTGTAACTTAATGGGCCACTTTGCCAGAGAGTGTAAGGCACCCAGAACAAATAGTGGCCAAGCACAAACCAGACCAAACTACACTAAGAAAGCCCCCCAGAATGAGAAGCCAAAGCAACAAGCTGCTGTTGCTGTTGAAGAAGAAGGCTTTGACTGAAGCTTTCAGGTGGAAGATGCTTCTCCAAACCAAGCACTAATGGCAGATCATGATGAAGCCAAGGTATTAGAACATCTCTGTACTCCTGAATGCATTGCTAAAGTTAATAGATACAGGTCCTACAACTTGGAGATGAGATCTGATCTTGAGTCCTTAAACATTTTAAAATCTGATTTTAGAAAGTCTGAAAATGATTATAAACTAAAGATAGAGGACTTAGAGAAAACCATTTCAGTTCTAAAACATGAGCATACAGATTTTAGGACTCAAATCAAAGATCTCATAACCAAGCTGACTGAGTGCCAGGCTGCGCTTGTGATCAGCAAAGCCAGGGCAGAAAAGAGTGTTCTTAAAGAAGAGACCTTCAAGAACATGATATCCTCATCCCTGCACAGCAAGGTGTGTTATCAAAATAGACGGGGACTGGGATCCAATGAGATAGCTCCTCCACACACAATCTTGTCTGTAAGATTTCCTAGGTGTGGAACATGTGAAGATGAGCTTCCTCTCATAGATCTTATAAGTGAAGAGGATGAAGAAGAGATAGTGAAGAATTCCTTTGAGAAGAGTGAAGAGGAGGATTCTAAGAAGGGCCACTATCCTTCTGAGGAGAAGAAGATTACTGTGATGACCAAGTCAATGAGAAAGAACTTGATCAGGAAGAACAAAAGAAAAGCAAGGAAGGCTCAAGAGATCAATGCTACTTTTGTCTCTAAGCAGAAACAAGTTTTTATCTCTGCAGGGTTTGAAGTAGTAAAGACTGAAGACATCAACCACAACTCTTCAGCTAAGAGTTCTAGTTCTTGTTCAAATCATCTCAGTACCAAGAAGAAAACTGATCTGCTGTGTACCAGTGCTGCACAGCCTGGACCATCAAACTCCAAGAATAGTTCCCAGCCCATAAGGACTGTCTCAGCATCTGCAATAATGAAGGTGGAGAAGGGATGTGACCAAAGACAGTCTTGTTCACATAAGAAGACTCTTGTGAAGAAGAAAATGGTGTGTGTCATGTGTGAAAGTACTTCTCACATTGCTAAGGATTGTCCATACAATCCTAAAAGTACTGTCCATATGACCAAGACAAAGACTTCAAAGAGTCCGAAGAAGATTCAAGCTTCGGAAGGAAATCTGTTTCCTTCGGAAGCTCCAAATCTAAGAAGAAGGCAAATGGAAAATTACCTTCGGAAGAGAAGTTTGTCTCGGAAGAAAGGAATTCTTCCGAAGCACTGAAGTTTGCTGCAGTGACTGCAGAATCTACCGAAGGTTCAGTCATCAAAACTTCCGAAGTCCCAAAAGCTTTTGAAGTTTTGAAGGTCAAGTCCAAGACTCCAATGGTGGTGTGGAAGTCTAAGAATAACCAAGTGACTGAAAATTCTCCATCAACAACAGCTCAAGATCCTCCTAGTACAACCATAGGATCTATTATTGTTGTATTACCTTCTATTATACTTAGTGAGCCCAAGACAAATAAGGCTTGGGTTTCCAAATGTAACTAATCATTTTCTTTGTGCAGGAACAACTCAAGACAAACAAGAATGTCTGGATCATTGATAGTGGTTGTTCCAGGCACATGACAGGCGATAGGTCACTACTCCATAACTTCGAGAGGATTGATGGAGGACCAGTTGCTTTTGGAGGAGATGAAGGTGGTTACATTTCTGGAAGGGGCAAGGTCACAAATGGTAAGCTCAGCATTGAAAAGCTAAACTTTGTCAAGGAGCTTGGGTACAATCTTCTGAGTGTATCCTAATTTTTGTGATTAGAGTCATAACATGCTCTTTACTGAGCATGAGTGCATTGTTCTCAAGCCTGGAGTGGTTATTCGTCATGAGCACATCCTGCTTAGTGCCCCCAGAAAAGGGAACATGTACAAGATGGACTTGCAAGAAACATCTCCCTCTGGAGAAGTTTCATGCTTTATGTCTAAAGCCAATAGTGATGAGTCTTTTCTATGGCATAAAAGAATATGCCATGTAAACTTTAAGAACATGAATAAACTAATTAAACATGATTTGGTAACTGGAATGCCAAAGAAAGAGTTTACAAGTGATGATCATTGTATTGCATGCCTGAAAGGGAAGCAACATAAGGTATCTCACAAGCCTAAGGAAAGGAACTCCATCACTACTCCCCTACACTTATTACATATGGATCTCTTTGGCCCCACCAGTGTAATGAGTCTAGGAAGGACCTGTTATTGTTTGGTGATCACAGATGATTTTACAAGATTCACTTGGGTTTTCTTTCTTAGAACTAAGGATGAGACCCCTGAGATTCTAAAGAATTTCATCTTAAAAATTGAGAATCAAAGTGATCACAAGGTCAAAACCATAAGATGTGATCAAGGGACTGAATTCAAGAATCAAACCCTTGATGCATTTTGTGATGAAAAAGGTATTACAAGACAAAATAGTGCTCCCAGGACTCCTCAGCAAAATGGTGTTGCTGAGAGGAGAAACAGGACACTAATTGAAGCTGCAAGAACTATGTTGTCTGACTCTAACTGCCCATCACCTTCTTGGCAGAGGTAGTAAAACTGCTTGCTATGTGCAAAACAGAGTTTAGTAGTTAAGACACATGGTAAGACTCCTTATGAACTTTGGCACAAGAGAAAACCTTTCATTGGTTTTCTCAGGTCATTTGGATGTCCTTGCACTATCTTGAATACCAAAGATCAAATTGCCAAATTTGCTGAGAAATCAGATGATGGACACTTCACTGGATACTCTTCTCAGGCTAAGGCTTATAGAGTATACAATCTCAGAACTAGAATTGTTGAGGAGTCAGCCAATGTGACTTTCAATGAACACACACCCTGTGTGGCTGGTTCTGGTCCTGATTGGCTATTTGATCTTGATTTAGTTACCAACTGTTTTAACAAATATTGTGAGAATGTTTCAAGATCTACAGAAAATTAAATACAGGTGATCCTGATCCAAGATTTGAGCTAAGAAGACCTTCAACTCAACATCTTCAGCTCCAGTTGGAACTACTTCAGCAAATGAGGTTTCTATCAGCACACAATAACAACTCAAATCAGCTGATACATCTGGGGTGCCTTGAAATTCCAGCTCAGATGCCTCCACAACCAGATAGGGATACCTCAATTGTGGAAGACAACAATGGTGGTGGTGAAAGTGATCAAGAATTCCTTGATGCTAATAACCACACCATGGATGACAACATCAATGATGTCACACACTCATTGGATCAAGTCAATCTTGATAAGTGTGGTGATGTGGAGGGTGAATCATCTATGCCAGATCTAAATTTCTCAAATTTAGATCTTCTCAGCAACTTGCTTGATCCCTCAGCTTAGGATCCACAAGTCTCACCCCACCACAACATCATTGGAGATGTTGTCACAGGGGTAAGAACAAGAGGACAAACCCATGAAGCAAATGTTTGTCTTCACTCTTGTTTCTTATCCAGATAGAGCCAAAGAAAGTTGATGAGGCTCTAAAGGATGGAGTTGGGTTGAAGCTATGCAACAAGAGTCAATTCAAAACGCAAAAAGTTTGGAACTTTGTCCTCTTCTCATGGGAAGACTACCATTGGAACCAAATGGGTGTTTAGGAATAAGAAGGATGATAGAGGCATTATCATCAAGAACAAGGCTAGACTAGTTGTTTAAGGATACACACAAGAAGAAGGGATTGACTACACTGATGTTTTGCTCCAGTAGCAAGACTAGAAGCTGTTAGGATATTCCTGGCATTTGCTGCATCCAAGAACTTCAAGGTCTTTCAACTTGATGTGAAGTGTGCTTCTGTATGGAGTGATTGATGAAGAGGTGTATGTCAAAACAGCCACCTGGGTTTGTAGACCCTGATCATCCTGATTAGGTCCGCAAGCTTGACAAAACTCTTTATGGGCTGCATCAGACACCCAGGAAGTGGTATGAGACATTGTCTGAGTATCTTTGCAAACATGGATACAGGAGAGGTACTATAGATGGAACTCTCTTCATCAAAGGACAGGGAAATGACATATTGCTAGTTCAAGTGTATGTAGATGACATCATCTTTGGTTTAACTAATCCAAAGCTCTGCAAGACTTTAAGAAGCTGATGAAAGACAATTAAAATGAGTGCAATGGGAGAACTCAATTTCTTTCTGGGAATTCAAGTGAAGCAAGTTGAAGATGGTATCTTCATAAGTCAGTCAATATATGTTCAGGACATACAAAGAGGTTCAACATGACTGATTGTAAGATTGCTAAGACACCCATAGCCAGAAACCACTCCCTTGGACCTGATCTTGTGGGGGAGTGTGTAGATGAACACTTATACAGGGCTATGACTGGGTCTCTTATGTATCTTACTGCTAGCAGGCATGATATCATGTTTGCTACATGTATTATGCAAGATATCAAGCCAACCCTAAGATTTCCACCTCATCACTGTAAGAGGAGGATTCTAAAATACCTCAAAGGTGCTTCAACACTTGGTTTATGGTATCCAAAAAATCCTGACTTCAATCTGTATGCTTATACAGATAGTGATTATGGTGGTTGCAATATGACTACAAAGTCTACATCTGGGGGATGTCAATTCCTTGGTGGATGGGTTGTCTCATGGCAATGCAAGAAACAATATGTGTGTCTGCATCAACTATTGAGGCTGAATACATTGCGTGCAAGTTGCTATGCTCAAGTGCTTTGGATTCAAAATCAGATGCTGGACTATGGATTTAACTTCAAGGAGACTCTCATTTCACATAGACACAATAGTGCTATCTCTATCACTGAGAATCCTATGCAGCACTCAAGGATCCAAATACATCAATATCAGGTATCACTTAATAAGAGATAACTATGAAAAAGGATTAATTAAACTAGTCAAAGTACATACAGATGAACAATATGCTGATTTGTTTACAAAAGCTTTTAATGAACAGAGATTTAAATATCTAATATCAGCTATTGGGATGATTAACTTTGAGTAGATTTTTCTTAAAACTATTCTAATTATTCTTAAAATATGTGTGTCCTAAGTTGTCTAGTTCATCACTTTCATCAGCTCATGTTTTCTTTGATAAAAAAATCATTTTTGAAGATTTTCCTTAGATTCTTGAAAATTTTCTGATCTTCGGAGATATATTTTTATCTTCGGAAGAAAATCATGTTTTCAAAATAAATAAAATGTCTAAGAAATTTTACCTTCGGAAAAGGTTTCAATCTATCTTCGAAGCTTAAATACTTGTCTGACACTTATTTGTTTTCAAGGACTTTTTCCTTCCGAAGAAAATTAACTCTCGAAGCTTTTGTTTTATATACAAAGCATTCAAGTTTTTATTTCTCTTCTGAAGCAAAATTTTCAAGGTTCTCAGGAAATTCTTCCGAAGTGATTTTAGCTTCGGAAACTTTTTCAATAAAACTTCCGAAGATAATTTACCTTCGGAAGCTTTTCGAATTCCAAGAAAACTACTTTTTGAGCAAATGTAAACTACTTTTTTCAGAGGTGGTGGGACCGACATTCGGATTTCAAAGTTTATCCTCTTTCATTAACTTTGGTTCAAATCCTTTCACATAAATACCCAACGGTTCCCCTCTCCCTCACTATCTTCTTCAATTCGTACTATTCTTCAAACCTAATTCCCAAACCGCCTTTGCTTTTCATCTTTCTTCATCCTTTAGCTTCTCAATGGCCAACCTTAACCGCAGAAACAACCCAGATTTCTCCATGCAACTTCACAGGCAACAAAACCAGGTGCTCTGTTAAGCTCTGAGAAAGATGATAGTTTCTCAGAGATTTGCCGTTTCTTAGCTTTATCAAAATTATTCATCTCCCTAACCATTGATCCTACTCTATGAGGATAATCTGCTTGAATTGACCTGCCAAGAGGTCATCATGGATGGGGGAGCAGGCACTGTCTGCCACAGTGCAAGGGAGGACAATCTTCATCACTTCGGCCATCATCAACACTCACTTGCAAGCTGGATGATGAAGAAGGTGAGTTGTCCTCCCAAAGGAAGTTGTTAATCATTCCTTTGAGCAGATGGGCTATGAGGGAGATTTCTCTGTAAAGACCTTCAGGAAAGGGAGGGTCTCATCCCAGTGGAAATACCTACTCCATGTGGATCCACAGCTTGTCAAACAAGCATGGAGGGTGGGACCAGATTCTGAGGATCTCTCCCTTCATAGTGAGATATGGTTCAAGGGGTCAAGTTCAGGTACTTTCAATTTGTCTATACAAATTTGTTTGCTAACTTGGATTCCTTAGAGTATTATATGTTTCCTAGATATATTCAAACATTTTCAACTGTGAACTGGGCTCACAGTTAAGGGAAACAGATAATATTCTTATATTAGGACAGATGAAGCCCAACATCTTTAAAATCATGAAGAAGCCAACTGTAGGCTTCTTAGGGGTTAGAAACAGCCCTTGTCCCAAAAATGTTTGTTAGAGCTCATTGCTCAAGGTGACAACCTAGCAACACAAGCTAGTGTTGACCCACACCTTCTACCTCTCTACCACCAAAAAAGGCCACAAGTAACCCTCACCTACCAAAGAAATCCAAACGAACCCCTGCTCAAGCTATTGAGTCCGTGCAGGGTCCCATATACTCACCAATACAGGAGGAGTGGACACTAGAGCTCCCACTTCCCTGAGGAGCAAACCACTCCCATTCTCTTCAACAATCAGGGCTGAGGTTCCTCATGCTCACCCTGATGAGCTCACAAGCCCAACTGCCTTAAGCCTTCATTCTGAGTCTCAACACTCAAGTGAACAACCTTCTGGGGACAGTTACCATCCCCAGCCTTTAGATCCAAATAAACCCATTCCCAACCTTTCATTCTATACTGATGAAGACTTAGGTTTCAGTGAGTATCATGAGTCTGTCTTCTCTTCCCCTACTCAAAGAGAGATGAGTACTCCTAAGTCTCCTCAGTCTAGCCCACATCAGTCACTCATAACTGAGGTGGATACTTCTGAACCTATTCAGGATATCCATATGGAAGAGGCTCTCACTTTTGCAAGTGATTACATTATTAAGACCTCAACCATGGCAACTCACCCATTGACATCTCAACTGAGAATGTCAATGAGCAGAGGAAATCTAGCAGCCAAGAACCTGAAGCTGGTGGGTGAGAGAGAGGACTTTGGTCCAATCATCTCATCCCCCAATGATTCTTCTGATGAAAAAGAGGAGAATCTGAGACTAAAGGTGCAAAAACTGTCAAAAACATGCTCCTATTTAGTCTCTAAGGTTAGTCACCTTGAATCTTAGGTGACTACGTTTCACAATAGGGTCAATGATCAGCAACTTGAGATATCTTATCTCAGGGAAAAACTAGCTGGGAGACCTTTAAGAAGAGTTCAACCAGGAACACAAGAACCTGTGAATGTGGTTGACCTAACCTCTAGCTCACCTATGCAAGATGGTGATGCTACCAAAAAGGGGGGAGAAAGCCATTACAGACACAGAACCTAGGAGTTCTTCAGAGAGTATGGACATTGAGGACTCACCATCCTCACTTGCAATTGCAATTGTGCATACTCAGCAACTTCCTCAAGTTTACATTAATGTGGACTCTATAGACTCTATCAAACCGTTAAAATCAAACCTTAAGAAGAGTTCTATACTCAGCAACTTCCTCATGTATATAATCAAACCACTCCAAACCGTTAATATCAAACCGTCAAGTTTACATTAATGTGGACTCTATACTCAGCAACTTCCTCATTTGTATATATATATATATATATATATAGATAGATAGAGAGAGATAGAGATATAGAGAGAGATAGAGAGAGGTAGGGAGGGGAGATATAGGGAGAGAGAGAGGAGAGAGATAGAGGGTAGAGAGAGAGAGAGAGAGAGAGGGAGAGAGAGAGAGAGAGATAGAGAGAGAGAGACAGAGACAGAGAGAGAGAGAGAGAGAGAGGAGAGAGAGAGAGAGAGAGAGAGTAGAGACAGAGAGAGAGAGACAGAGAGAGACGAGCAGAGGACAGATAGAGAGAGAGAGACAGGAGACAGAGAGAAGAGAGAGAGAAAGAGAGAGGGACAGACATGAGACAGAGAGACAGAGGAGATGAGAGAGACAGAGATAATAGAGACATAGAGGAGATACATAGAAGGGGATAGAGACAGAGATAGAACAGAGAGAGGATAGAGAGAGGGTAGAGAGAGAGAGAGAGGGAAGAGAGAGACAGAGAGAGGGGGGGAATAGACAGATAGAGAGACAGAGAGAGATAGAGAGATGAGAGAGAGAGAGAGATACAGATAGAGAGACAGAGAGATAGAGACAGAGAGATAGAGACATAGAGAGAGGTAGAGATAGATATATAAGAGAGAGAGATATAGGGATAGACAATAGATATATATATACATAGATATATATAGATATATATATATAGAGATATACATATAGATATATAATATATATGTATATATATGATATAAGATATATATAGATATATATATATATTATATATATATATATAGATATATATATATATATATATATATTATATTATATGTATGTATATATCAAACCGTAAAATCAACCACGACGAAAAGCGGTTCTAGTTCTCAAGTTTATTAACAGTGATTTAATAGTAATAATCATGTATAAACATGCGATACTCGGTTATGATGAAAACCATTCATTTACGTGGTTCCAGAATTCTGAAATATATAAAATTATTGCGTTTACAAAAAAATTTAGATATGTAGTCTAAACTCTGATGATTGTTCATTTGAGTCCAGTTAGATATGGGCATATCTATTTGTCAACCCAGTTCATACCGGCCCAACCACATGCGAATTTTCTATTTTCTTCAATACCTTATTTTTTCTTTGATGATATAAAAATCAATTGTAAAAATATAACCTTTCAAAAATAGATAAGTGTGTTGCCATATTTATTTTTCTACTATTTTTACTAGTTGTATCCCTCCCATTAAAAAGTTGTTACTATGTTTCTTTAGCTTTTCTTTAACATATCAATCTCTATATATCTCTATCTTTTACTAATATAATAACTATTCACTGAGTTTGTATTCTATGATATTAGAGGATCACAACGAATCAAATCGTGTTCAAAATGGAGCTAAAATGAATGAGATATTGACACTTAAATGGATAGTTAAAACATAAAACTATGGAAATTGAGTTTGGTGGAACATGAGTGTCATGCATGCATTAGAGGTGTGATAAAAATCTAAAGGGTTTCGAAGGGTGGACTTCTAGAAGGAGGTGTTCCTATATGGTTAGGGATACTAAGTGGCCGCAAGATATGTGTGGTGATAGGCAAATGTGGCACTTTGATGATGCGCTTTTCACTTTGCACGCTCGTATCATCCTGTTGATGGTCCAGAATCTGAGACTTGGCTAATGTTAATGTAATGACTCTTGAACTGACTGAATTGTAATAACCACAAAGTTCATAGTATTTCATGTTCTTGATTAACCCCGAGAGTACAATCTGGTTAGGATGTGTGCCTTGGAAGACAGACGAGATTCACCTGGTGATCTGAAATTTGTTTTAAGTGACCCATGTTGAACAGAAATACTCAGCGACACCTGTTTTTATTGTTTTTGTCGTTTCTGTTTCTTAAGTTTATGTCCTTTCTTGTAATCATTCTTGTTTCTTACTTTCAATTTGTATCATAATCAATCTTGTTTGATTAATAAAAATTTTATGTTTATTTTGTGAAAGGTGTTCTAAATTTTATATTTATTTTGTGAAAGGTGTTCTTACAATAACTGCTTAGGAATCAAAGTACAACGAAAAACATGAAATCTATCGAGTGATATTGGTTGTTTCGCATTGTAAGGACGTATTGGAATAAAGTATCATAAATAATTTTCTTTATTCTCTTTGCATCCAATCTTGATGGATTGAACAAATGCATATGGTCCTCCATAGGTGGTCATCTGTCGCATAGAGCCATAGCCAGCCTTAAGGAGGGGCAAAGTAGACCTCTGTCCAGAGCCCACTCACTCAGAAACATACTTTTTAAAAAAATAATTCTATATAATATATATCTTGGGCTTATTTCATTAACCAAATAACTCAATTAGAAGCTTGTTCTTAAAAAATAAAAATACACAAATCTCATGCTATGATCCATTCTTATTTGTTATATTTGTTAATTGTTTTATACGGTGAATTAACTCGAGCAGCTCACCTAAAAGAATATTTGTGTGACTGCCGACTTTGTTAGTTGTTTGTGGAAGTGCATATAGCATTGATAAACGTCTCATAATAGGCCAACGAGTCCTAGATCAATTGGTTTAGGAGGAGGCACCCTATGACTTCCAAAGTGGAAGTCATGGGTTGGAGTCTCACTATCTGCAATTTGTTTCAAGTGGGGCCAAGGGTTTTACCACAGTGGGCCTTTGGCTGGCGGGTTTCCCTTGGAATGGTGGGCGAGCCTAGTCACCAGCGCTGTATGTATTCGCGGGCGTGGGTGGTCTTCGCCAATAAATTTACACAAATGACCAGACTTTGAAATTATTCGTTGACCGTTAAAAAAAAGTCTAACAATAGTCCCATGTGAACATATGGTGGCACCATCATTATTGGACGAAATGGTTAGCATTAAGCCCACATGCATGTGGCATCCATCATGCAGCCCATGATCCTTCCTACCGAACCACTAACTCAAAATTCATCAAACAATAATCCATGATTAGAAGCCCACTTAAAATGGGTCATGTAATTTTTCATATAGCCGGATTCTGCCGATTGTTCTATGAACGGTGATGCTATGAATAATAAAACAAGATATCAACATTTAATTTTTTTTAAACTTCTTATGTCTTTTCCAAAAAAGTTAAAATTTATTTTCAAAAAACGTTTTAAAAAATTATAAATTTAAAAACTTTCTTACAATAACTCACAATTTTATTTATTTTTTAATAAAATAATTTCCTTTTAAAAACATCAATTTTAAAATATTCTCTCCTACTAAATATTACATTAATTGATGATAAAATTATTTATTTCTTTTTATATCCATAATAGCTTTATAAATAAATTATAAAACATATTTTTTATTAATGTTATTCTAAAGAAATAGATTATATAAAACATAAAATATTTTTAAAAATCAAATTTCCTAAATATAAAATATTTTGAAATCGGTGTTTTTAGAAAAGTAAACATTTATAAACCAAGTAATTAAAATTGAAGTTAAAAAAATATAATTAAAGAGAGTTATAATAAGAATATTAAAAAATATATATTCAAAACTATTTTTTAAAACAACTATTTAACTTTTTTCAAAAACAACAAAAAAAAATTTAAAAACAAAAGTTATAAAGTTGATATATTATCTCAAAGTGTTGTTCTATAATTAATAAAATTTTTATTGTATTTGATATTTTTATTTATTCAGCACGTGTAATACATGAGTTACTAAAACTAATATATAATAAAAATAAAAGAAGGTTTAGCCATGTGCTATGATTTTAAGCAATATATCGTCACATGACACATTCTTAGCAAATAAATGACACGTGTCGTTTTATTAGCAAAAATATATTTTCAACAAACAATTGGCACATGGCTGATTTTAATGCAAAGCAATTTTGTCAATAAACTAATAAACTCATTATTACTTTCTAAATACACCATATAACTATTTTCCATTTACATTATACTAACTATAATTAGCCATCAATTTATCAATCTTATCCAAAAATATTATTCTCAAAAATTAATAATTATGACTATTAAATATTAAATGATCTAAATATACATTATTTCAAAATAGCATATTTTTTAGAATTTTAATTTTAAATTTGAATTTAACATTACTAAAATTAACACATAAATATTATATTCCCTACACAATTTATCTAAATAACCGTCTTATATTATTGTCAGACTTTATATATTTTGTTATACATATAAAGATTTACATTCTCATTTAAATAAATCTACAATTGATTTCTTTGTTCTGTACTATCGTTTTTATTTTGAGAATACTTTATTATGGTGTGTAGATTGATGAAAGGTTTCAAGTATTTTCATATTTACCCTGTCCTTTTTCTACATTATACACTGACATGATATAGGCCAGACTTTTAAAAATATTATTGAAAATTATTTTTTATCATGTTGCTGATGTGGTTTAATTTTAAGCAATAACTTGCCACATGATACATTCTCAGCAAAAAATTGTCACGTGTCATCTTCTCGGCAATATGGTTTCCGAAAAATTACAATGAGTTTATTAGAATCAAGAATTTAAGTCAAACTATTTAAAAACGACGATTTATGTATACTTTGAATGAAAATCTATTTTCAAAATTTATAATAGTTTTAAAATACCATAATCTGACATTGACATATTCAAAAAACATTAATTAATACTAAAATTAACAGCCTTTCACCTTTAATATTTCTATATATTTATTTTTCATAATTTATAAAGGTAATATGCATGTATATTTTTAACCAATTCACAGTTTTTTATATTGAGTTTTAACAAATGAACATGTTATCTAAGGAAATAAATGATTAAATCATCACATTTCTATTTACAAATTATTTTACGTCATTTAATATATGTTATACATTTTAAATCAAACAATTAAATTATTAATTGATATCATGTTTTTTTTGGTTTTACTTTCAATTCAAAAAACTACAATGCAATAAAACCTTTGAAAACGGTGGTTTCCTAGTTTTCAAAAGCTACTAGATGAATCAGGTTTTTTATCTATTTATTATTTATAAATTCTGTATGTATCTATCTTAGAAGTAGAGATTAAATTTCGTAGTAATATTGGAGAATATACTTTTACCCTTAAAATTTTCTTTATATCTACTGACAAAAGGATACCGCTTAAGTTTCAAAGGCAATTCCCTCTATCCATGTGTTTTGCGATTACTATGAACAAGAGTAAGGGTCAACTATTATCAAGGGTTGTTATTTTTTTAAACAATCAGTTTTATGCACGAACAATTGTATGTCATATTGTCAAGAGTTACAAGATAAGATAGATTAAAACTAGTTATGTTGGATGACAATGATGAACTTTCAAGTACAACCTCATTTGTCGTGTACTAAGAGGTTTTTAGAGATTTGTATACATGTTGTGTCTTTTATATGTATTAAATTACAATGTAATTTATATAGTACATATATATTAATTCTCATGTTATTATACATTATAGACTTATATTTTCATGACTATTATATTTTAAATGTATTTAATTGACAATTTTAATTTTCAACACATGTAACACACGGGCCGTTAAGCTAGTACTTAATATGTTAAGTCAAATTATAAGAACATTATTGTTTTTATTATTCAAACCTTTTAGATACTGTTAAATAATAAAGTTCGTTTTTGTTCTATAATATATTTTTTAATTTTTTTAAAAACGTTTCTTGTGCTTTATAAAAAGTTTTGTTTTTTATATAAACACCTTTATATTTTTTAAAAAGCGCTTTTTGGTTTTCTTATAAAAGCATTTTATTTTTGTATCGTGCGATGCAAGGTTATCTTAACTAAGATTTACCCGAGCCCGTAGCGCGGGAATTTCGCAACGCAAAGTGAATTTGAAATCACATTCAAAGAGGGCACAATTTTCTTATTGGTATGGCGCTCGCAATGGATGTTTCAGACCCAATCTGCAAATCCTAACAAGAAAGCAACATAAATTTGCTATTTATCGTCCATGTTGATTTAACATTCAACAAACCATCTGCTTATAGTCTGCATGATTATAAGGGCATGTGTGAAGATTGTTTTGTTCTAAAGCTCAATAACATGTGAAACACAATCTAAGCCTAACGTCAGTAAAAAGAGATGAAATGGTGTGCCAATCAGATGTAACTAACGATTTGATTTGACACATATATTTGACCATTTATGTTTTTCACTTTTTTACACACAACTCCTCAAAAATTTCATGTTATGCCATCAACATAGCTAACCGGTGATACGTAGAGATGAAATTTTGTTGAGCTTTGATTATTTTATTTAGGGTTATTGAATTTTAATAATCTCAACTTTTATATATTGTCCAGAATTAATCTCAACTCAACAAATGTTTACGGACACTCCCAACTTTAAGCTTATTTCCTGCAACGATCTCTTACTAACTGAGAGTTAACATCGTTAGTTTTTTGATGACGTAAACTACTTATATGACCAAAACACTATGTAGAAAGTTGAAATCAACTGTAGGGTCTGTCAATCTGAAATTTTTGCAACCTAAAACTCGTCAATCCTCACATTCTGATTTAAACCATTTGACTCGTTAAAGGTAGATTTCAAGTGACGATTGATGCTAGACACTGTAAAAAGGAGCTAATAGAGGTTAGACGGCGGCAGAGTTGAAAAATGACTCAAAGTGAGCCATATTTCATCAAAAAAACTAACGGGCGCTAACTCTTAGTTAGTAAGGGATTATTGAAGGAAAATAAGCTCAAAGTTAGAAGTGTCTGTAAACATTTCCTGAGTTGTGATTAATCTCGACCAATAAATAAAAGTTTGGATTATTAAAACCAATAACCCTTTTCTTTACATAGTACCCTTATATAGGTAGGCTATAAAGAGATCTTCATTGCTCTCGAGTCCATTTTTCAAGTACGTATATTTAAAATTTTATTTTAATTCTCGCAAATCTTCCTATCTGAGATTTTTTTTTTTTTGTTCAAACATATGTGAAAGAAATAAGATTAGTATTGTTTTGGTTCTCAGTTTTTGATTGTTTGGATCGACCATTTAATATATGACCTATTCATTTCAAACATAACTTAAGCTTTAAAGTTAAATTTTTTTAAAAGAATCATCCACAAAGTGAGTTAGTGACTTAATGATGAAATACTACATTTTATGTACTCATTGCTATATGAAATTAGAAAAAATAAAACTGAAAAAAAAGAATAGCACTAGATATTCTTAGATTGAATATAATATATATTTATTTTCAAGTTGGAAGATTCTTGTATCCATATACTTGAAATTATTTAATCCTCCATTGATTCCATTCCCAAGGGTGGTCAAAGCTATATGGAAAGAAGGTTCTTCAATTCTTCTTCTATTATCGTCTATGAGTTTACGCAGGAATCTTGATCCATGCACATGACACCCATCTCCATGTGGATGTATTCTAATCAAATGTTTTTTTATTTTTAATAAATGGAATTACTTATATTATTACTCTAGTTAAACAACCATGTGTTATTTCATCATTCACCGTACACCATTCTTGGTGAAGTTGTCTTTGCTATTAGGTTATTCATAGATTTGAGACACGTTTGACTTTATTGAATATAATAGCTAGTCATTATATCTAATGTTAAATAAAGATTGTTAGCAGCTGAACAACAAATTGTGTTGTCACAATATTTATTATTTACTCAATTTTGTCTTCAAAGATCAAATTTATTGATCTATGTCACATAGACTATGTGTTTCGGATGATTGTCTTTTTTGTGTAGCAACTATAAAGGTTCAAGTATTTGAAAAACTAGAAAATATAAAAATGTTTTAAATGTTGACACGTGTTTTTTTTATTAAGATTAGGTTGAGGAAAAAATTGATAATGTTCTCCTTTTTAAGTTTCATATTTTTTAACGCTCGTAGCTTTAACATATGATATTATTTTTAAAAAAATTACATCATAAAAATGAAATTTTTTTATTTTAAAACACATGTAGTTTTCATATAAAAAACAAGTTTTTCAAGTTTTAACTTATTGTGTAATTTCATTAGGTAATTATGTAATATTCTGAATTAACGAGGATAAACAATTATCTGATGTGTATTACACAATGAACTGAAAAAATATAATTTTCACATTTTTTTAGTATTTTGCTTATCAAAATTTATTATTACAAAAAACATAATGTATAACACAATAATCAATATTAAACACAATGACAACTAGACTCAATAATTAGCAATCGACACAATTAGCATCTTGTCGAGAATTATACAATTACCAAATCAGGATTACACAATGCATTGAATTACGTAAAATATTACATTTAAGCATTGTGTTATTTAATAATTATTATTTAAAAAAACAATAGAAAACACAATGATCAATATTAAATAAAATTAACTAACAAAAATTATACATTGACATGTAAGAACTTTACAAGAGGTCACCCAACCTAAGACATCAAAAAGACTAACTAGGACTCATCATCTCTAGTGAGGTTTGCACTCCCATTGTAAATAGGAAACAAAAAACAGATGTGTCTTGAATATGATTTGATAGCAGAAGGCTCTCTTGTTAATCAGATCTTATTTATTTTGCCCCACAAGAAGATCATAAATATGTTTTTGGTTATCCTAGTGAAAAACTTTTCAAAAGGTATCTATTCTAGGATGATCCCACCTAGTTTATTAAGAATAAGACTAGACGTGGACCGGGAGTCGTCCGGTTGTGTGTATTTAGACCATTTATTTGACCACCCTGTTACAGTTTGATCGGTGAACCAAGCCAGTGGATGAACGGATTTCAAAACTTTTTTTACTTTTTTCTTCTCAAAATCTTTTTTGATTAATTTAGTAATTGATGACACATATTTGAGTTAATTAAATGTATATTGTCTTAAAAATGTAAATCATGTGAAAGCATTTTGAAATACAGCTGTGTATCATAAACGAAAAAATGATCTTCTAGAATGTACTTGTGGAATGTCAGATATAAAAGAAGCTGAGATAACAAAGAAGTTGTTAGGAAAGTATTGAGGTTTTGTGAAAAAGAGATCAAACAACATTCCCAAGTTGAAATGAGAATTATTTTGATAAAAGGGATATCAAGGAATGTATGAGAAGAAGCTGATTGTAAAGAATTATTGTCGGAGGAAAAGTTGGATCTGATGCAATTAATTCAAACTTTGCTATTATGGTTGCATGTTTTTTGTAATAATCATACATTTAACTAGTCATGTCAGTTCTGAAAAAGACGGGGTGGAAATGTTAAATGGCTCAAGAAGCAAAAATAGATGTCTTTTATATCCCAGATATATTAGTTGATCAACTAAAGTATTTGAGATAAGATTCTCCAATATTGAAACTTCCAACATATAAAGGACCAAGTCTTTAATGATATATAGTGATTTAGTAAAAAAAAGATATGGAGATTGAATTTGTTAACTGCTTGAGCATATGATCGATCTAGATGATGATTATGAAGATGATGAAGATGTTAGTGATGAGAATGATGATGATCAAGGTTGTGATAATCATGGATATGTTATCAAGAATGATGATAATCATTAATTAGTTAAAGACATATTGTACATATTGAGAATAAAGAAGCAGTACAAGATGGTGAGTTTTGTTTTTGAAGAAAGACCGTGACTAGACAACAAAATATAAGACTATAAGGGATATGATAAGAGACTTGAAAGCTTAAATAAACAATTAATCAAGTTCTCAAAATACGAATGCATAGAATTAGGGGAACAAGATTGATCGATGTCGTAGTAGGAATCAAATAAGATGTTAAAATGTGTATTTCTATTAATCTTAAACTAGTTAGCGTAAATAGGGTTGTCAATTTCTCGTGAAATTAGTGGTTGGTGTGTTGCCATTTGATTTTTGAGAAAATGATTACTATATTACTTAGACTATTTCTTCTTGCCTGTGAAATCGAATTTGAATTTATTAACTAGTTAACTAGGAAAACAAGTTGCAAACAATTAAAATGTATTAAGAAAAGAATTATGAGAAAGGGTAATCCACTCGGGGATCCAGGTTTGGTTTTCGGTAATTGTCTAGTCTAACTTGACAGAAAATCCATAATGGGAATTATATGTGTGTAACGGTTAATTGATATAGATAACTAAAACTTAACGGATTTTAGTACACAATACTAATTCAATTAACAATCAAAACTTTACAACCATATAATTCATGCAACATTATTTGACATTCAAATAGAGGTTAACCAAATACAATTGTTTAAACAACTAAAACACAAGTTAAAATTTTAAAAGAACTTAATGGGTTCTAAAGAATAATCCTAACACAAGTCTAACACAAACAAAACATAATCACACAAAATACTATCACCTGAAGTAGATCACGAGAATGTTAGCTTCTCATCTTTGTTGAATGATCTTTAAAATTATTGATGATTTGAATGATGGATGATTGTATGTTGCTAGAGAGAGATGGAAAGGTGAAGCAATGGCCTAAGAACTCTTAAAATTCAACCAAGGTCGCACTAGGTGGATGGGGTGCAAGTAATGGCTGGGGAGCAATAAAAACACATTTTACAGCATTGTCCGTCGGCTATGGCTTAGCTTACGCTGGAGGCTTCTCTGGAACATTTAAAATTCAAGCTGTTGTAGCCTATGCTAGGACATTTTCTGTTGTACTTGGAATAGAGGCTGGCGTAGCAGTGGCTACAGTAGGCTACGCTGGGTTCTGTGGATCAAGTAAGCCTAGTGCAACCAAAACCTACACTTAGACAATTTTGGTACAACTAATGAAGAGATTCCGAAGGTAAAAGAAGAGGATAAGTATGAAAGATCTTTCGAAGAAGAACTCTAACTCCCGAAGACAAAGTCTTCCTTCTTCCAAAGATCAACACTTAGAAGAATTTAAGACATTGACTTTCGAAGCATAAAAGTCCTAAAGATCAACTCAAGCCTCGGAAGTAGTAGCCTCTTCCGAAGTATAAGTGGCTTCGGAAGAACTTCTTCCGAAGCCAGTTAACCTTCAGAAGAACCTACTATGAACCAGTGGACATAAATATGGTCTCTTTGACACACCGCTGCAGCCTCTAAGATACAGCATGATGCTTTTCCACGCTCATGTAGTTGACCATACTTTATTCTACTGTTCATCTCTTATTAGTTAGTACAGTTCCCAACTTTAGTTGGTGACAAAAGGTAAGTCATGGACATGTCATGACTACTAAATCTTAGATAGTATTTTATCTAAGATACCTTACCTCTAGCAATATAGTATTTGTTTAGTCGTAAGTTTCCAACTGGTATCAAAGTATAACCGGATGTAGATAGTAGTATATATAGTTTCTTATTGTAACTCATTAGAAATGCTTGTAAGAGTCTTGTAATACTTTGAGTTGAGAAGTAATATATACAAGTATCTCGAAAAACCTGTCTCTTATGTTTGTTTACTTAATATATTATTATCAACTCTTAGAGGATTTGACATCATCAATCCAGACTTAGTGAGTTTGAGTGACTACAATTGTGTTGAGTGACCAAACTCGATCTTGCAATTGGTATAAGAGCTTCTTAGGCTCTTGATTGTGAGATCTTACCATCCAAATCAACCTTTTCATGACTCATACACTTACCTCACTCAAAATGGCCCTCAACCAAAAATCTAAATGTGAAATGGGGACGATGACCAAAGCACCCATCTTCACCCCTGATAACTTCAGATCTTGGAGCAGACGTATTGAAGGCTTCATCAGATACCAAGATAGCAAGATGTGGAAGTCTATCACCAATGGCCCTTACAAGCCAAAGGTTGCAGCACCGACAGCAAATGATGTTATGATAGAGAAGGCAGTTGAAGATTATTCTGATGAAGACTACAAACGGACGGATATTGATAGCAAAGCTATGATGTTTTGATGACGGCCATACCCAACTCCATTATGGTGGGTTTTGAGCATTGCCAGTCAGCCAAAGAACTCTTTGATGCTTTGACTCAGATATATTCAAGATCAAATGACTCTAAGAAAGATTCTGAAGCAACACATTTGAAAATTCACTTATATTGCTGGAGAGACCCTTAGCCAGCAATACTTCAGGTACATGGATCTTATTTCATCCCATCAATCTGTGGCAATAACTCTTGAGATGAGAGATCTCTCAACAAAGTTCATGAGTGCACTTCCAAATGAGTGGACTTTCTACTGTATCTTTATCAAGATGAAAGAGAACTTGAACTCTCTCACTATGATTGAACTATTACAACACAAGTTCATATCGTTTGTTTTTTTACATGTAGCAATACTATACTCATTTTAAAGAGTTAAAAATTATGGTGCAATTTGTTTTAAAAAAAATATAGTATGACAAAGTTATAAACGCTTAAAAATTAGGTGAAACTTAAAAAAGTTATTAAAGTGAGTACATACCGAAAATACCATTCGACCTTTTTCTTTTCTGTAATTTCATATTAACTATTTGTCACATTTCGGCGGAAGCGTGAAATGCTTGGGTGTGACTCGTCAGTTCAAAACGCATTGATTATCAAGACATACATATGGCATCCTTGATGGATACCGTGTAGATATGGAAAACAAGAGAGGCCACTAGGTGAGCAGACCCTCAAGCCTTTCTGCTAACAACGCTTTAATGGTTGTTGAAGGCTCAAGATCCCTCACCTCAGCAGTACCTGATTTACTCCTAGCAGCCATTCTGTTCCTCTGGGCCATACATCACCTTTCCTGAGACTCCAAGATCTTAACAGGCTCAGCTAAGTCCCTTCCAGGACAGTTGTGCATTTTCTCAAGGAATGGACATTCTAGTGATTTTAAATTTTGCTTTGATGATCTAGAATGTTTTAGCCTAGATGATGTTGAATACATAGACATTGTCCAACAGATGGCTCTGCTAACTTACCGAGCAAAGAAGTTCTTTAAGAGAACTGGAAGGCAATTTCCTAAAAACCAACCAACAACAAGTTTGGATTGGACAAGACCAAGGCCAAATGTTATAATTGTAGCCAGCTAGGCCACTTTGCCAGGGAATACAAGGCTCCCAAATCCAATCCGAGAGCCACTCAAGCCTCCACACATCCTACCACACCCGAAGCTGCTGAAAAGCCAACTAAACAACACACAGCTGTTGTTGCTCAGAAGGTTGATTGGAGTGTCATGGTACAGGATGTGACTCCCGCTCAAACATTGATGGCTGGAATTGATGACAGCAAGGTATTTGAACACCTCTGTACTCCAGCTTCCTTTGTTAAAGTTAAAATGTATCAGGACTATAATATGGAAATTAAATCTGATATTGAGTTTTTAAATATCCTTAAAAGTGATTTTAAAAGGGCTAAATCTGACTATAAAATGAAAATTGAAGAGTTAGAGAAAACTGTGTCATCTTTAAAACATAAACATACCAACTATAGGACTCAAATCAAAGATTTAATCTCCAAATTGACTAGGCTCAAGCCCAGCTAGTAATAGTTGAGGCTCAAGACAGGAAGCATGCTATTTCTGAGCAAAACTTCCAAGCCATCATTGCATCATCCTCCCACTCAAGGATTTGTTATCAAAACAAAGGAGGGTTGGGAAATAATGAAATTGCTCCACCACACTCTTATGAGTCTATCAGACAACCAAGATGTGGAACTGTAGAGCAAGAAGTTCCAACTGCTGACCTACCACCCCATGAGTCGAAGAATGATGCAACAATAGAGACCATCACAGGGAAGGACAAGGTAACACAACCCATTCCCAACAATGATGGTCAAACCCTAACCACCAAAGCCAGAAGAAACAGAGCCAAGGCAGCCAGAAAAACTGCTAAGAAAGTGATTGAGTTCAAGCTAAATATAGACCCAAGCAAAAGGGTGTATTCATTTTAGTTGGATTCCAGGTGGTTGGAAACTCTGATCCAGGATAGGAGTGCAGTACCAGCACTCCTGTCCTGCTAAATGATCAAAAGTTAAAAGGGATGACTTTTGATGAAGACAAGAAATGCAAGAAACAACAGTCTTCACATCCTACAAAGATTAACATTGCATCCATAATATATGGTCTGCAAAACCATATGGCTAAAGATTGTTACTACAATCCTACAAGCACACATTATGCACATAATGTTAAGAAAGGATGAGTCAAGGAGGGTTTTACATTTGGACCTTATACATGATTCAAGTGATGAGAAAGGAAAACTTGTTTCCAAAGCAAAGTTGCTTTCGGAAGAAACTCATTCTTCCGAAAGGAAAATAGCTTCGGAAGACAAGCCAAAGAAAAATCAAAAGAACAAAAGAGATCCTTTGAAACCTTCCGAGAAGAAGACTGCTTCGGAAGAAAAGGTGGTGTGAAAGCTTCTTCCTAGAAGAAATAAGCCTTGGAAGTATGCATGCTGCTCAAGCTTCAACAAGCTCATCTACACTGATCAGCCAAGGGATGGTATGGAGGATCAGACAAGATGCTGCAGCCCAAACCTCTTCTTTATAGACATTGTTGAACCCTCTACCATAAACTTTGGTTCAATTATGGTATCCTCATTGGAAGAGCCCAAGACCAGCAAGGCTTGGGTTTCCAATAATAACTAACTTTTTCACCTTATGTGCAAGGACATCCACACGACAAGAATAACAATGTGTGGATTGTAGACAGTTGATGCTCTAGGCACATGACTGAGAACAAAACTCTTCTTAAATAATTTCAACATTTTGATGGAGGTCCTGTTCAATTTGGAGGTGAGACCGGAGGATACATTTCAGGCAGAGAAGTGAATCCAATGGCAAGTTAACGGTCGACAAAGTAAACTTTGTCAAACAGCTTGAACACAATCTCTTAAGTTTTTCTTAATTATGCGACCAAAAGCATCAAATGCTTTTCACAAAACATGAGTACATTATCCTCAAACCCAGGATGACAATTTCTCAGGAATTGGTGCTTCTTAGATCTCCCAGGAAAGGGATATGTACAAGCTGGATATGAACAATGCTTCCCCATTAGGTGAAGTATCATGTTTTATTTTCAAAGCTGATGGTGATGAGTCAACTCTATGACATAAATGTATGTGTCATGTAAATTTTAAAACCATGAATAAATTGGTTAAAAATAACTTGGTACATGGTGTGCCTAAAAAGAAATTTTTCTGTAGAGACAATTGTGTTGCATGTCTGAAAGGAAAGCAACATAAAGTGTCTCACAAATCCAAAGAAGTTAACTCTATCACCACTCCATTACACTTATTGCACTTGGATCTATTTGGTCCCACAAGTATAATGAGTATTGGAAGAAAATCATACTGTCTTGTGATTATTGATGATTTTACTAGATTCACATGGGTATTCTTTTTAAGAAACTAAAGATGAAAAAGCTAAAACTTTAAAATATTTTATTCTAAAATTTGAAAATCAAATTGACCACAAGGTTAAGATAATTAGGAGTGATCAAGGGACTGAGTTTAAGAATCAAGTTCTTGACTCATTCTATAACTCAAAAGGGATTGACATACAATATAGTGCTCCCAGAGCTCCTCAACAAAATGGTGTTGCTGAGAGGAGAAATAGGACACTTATTGAGGCTGCTCGAACTATGTTAGCTGATTCAAAGCTGCCTCTAACATTCTGGGCAGAGGTAGTCAGCACTTCATGCTATGTGTAGAAACAGGTTCTTGTAGTTAAGCCACATGAAAAAACCCCTTATGAGCTATGGAACAAGAGGCCACCGTTCATTGGCTTTCTTAGGTCCTTTGGCAGCAGGTGTACCATACTTAACACAAAGGACAATTTGAAAAATTTGCTGAAAAGTCGGATGATGCTATCTTTGTTGGATATTCCTCTACCTCTATTGCCTATAGAGTGTATAACATTAAAAATCAACAATTTGAAGAATCATCCAATATTGTTGTTAATGAGCACATTCCTTGTGTAAGAGGAATGGAACTGGTCATATTTTTAATTAGAATTGTTTCCAAACTATTCTAAACCCTCTTGTGAGAATGTTTCAGCTGGAACACGTACTCAAAGTGATTCTGATAATGACCAACTGTTTGAGTTACCCAGACCTCTTCCGAATTCTCCAAGAGCTGTTGAAAATCAAGCTCTTATAATTGGTAGATATGATAGTACAACTATCTCAACAACCAGTGAAGCTTCAAAAAGTTATCAACAACGTGAGCCTCAAAACTAATCAGATGAAAATGTATAACACTAAGCTGATGGAAATAGCATTTTGAAGGAACATGCAACTGTTAATGCTAATTCACAGCCAAATAATAATGATGTTGATCTCTTCATTCAATCAGTCCTCACTGAATGAATGTGAAACATCAGCTGGCCAAGTGTTCAAAACCCTGAGCAAAACTTTTTCAATTTTGATCTACCTATACAACTAGATGTGTTCCCTAGGCTAAGGATTCACAACACTCACCCAACTGAGAACATCATTGGAGATGTTTCTAAAGGTGTGAGAACAAGGGGACAAACTTACAATGGGAATGTCTGCTTGTACTCATGCTTCATATCTCAGATGGAGCTAAAGAAGGTAGAAGAAGCCTTGAAAGATAGTAGTTGGGTTGAATCAATGCAAGAGGAATTATTCAATTCAAGAGATAAAATGTTGGAACCTATGTCCACTACCATCTGGTCAAGTACCAATAGACACAAATGGGTATACAGAAATAAGAGAGATGATAGAGGCTTGATTATCAAGAACAAGGCAAGATTGGTAGTTCAAGGATACACTCAAGAGGAGGGAATTGATTACACTAATGTTTTGCATCTGTTGCAAGACTTGAGGCAGTGAGATCTTTTTGCTTATGGTGCATCCAAGAATTCCACTATCTACCAGCTTGATGTCAAGTGTGCATTTCTATACGGGGATATACATAGGGAAGTTTATGTGTGCCAGCCTCTAGAATTTGAAGACCTATAGCACCCTAACTATGTGTGTAAATTGGATAAAGCTCTCTATGGGCTGCACCAAGCACCTAGGCTGTGGTATGAGACTTTGTTTTAGTTTCCTGAAGAATGGTTACACAAAAGGTACCATTGACAAGACTTTATTCATTAGAAAGTATAGGAAAGATTTTTTGCTCGTATAAATCTATGTTGATGACATCACATTTGGTTCTCAAATGACCAAATGTGCAAAGACTTTGAGAGCATAATGAAGAAGAAATTTGAAATGAGTTCCATGGAGAAAATAGAGTTTTTCCTTGAAATTCAGGTGAAACAGATGAAAGAATGGTTCTTTATCAATCAATCTAAATATGTCATAGACATTTTAGAGAGATTTGCTATGAAAGGTTGTAATCAGCAAAGACTTCGATACCCATAAATCATAATCTTTGTCCAGACTCTGAGGGGGAGGATACTGCAGTATCGGGTAATTATTGGCATTCTGATGTATCTCATAGCAAGTAGACCTGATATCATGTTTGCAACTTGCATTTGTGCAAGATATCAGACTGCTCCAAAGGTGTCTCACCTAGTTGCTGTCAAGAGAATCCTTAGATACCTCAAAGGAGCACCTAACCTATCTCTGGTATCCAAGGAACACCAACTTCAATCTCTATGGCTACACTAATAGTGACTATGGTGGCTGCAATATTAACAAGAAATCAACATCAGGAGGATGTTAATTTCTTGGTGGAACGATCATCGCATGGCTATGCAAGAGCAATCCCGCCTCTCAGTATCAACTGCTGAAGCTGAATACATTGTTGCTACTAGTTGATGTGCTCAACTGATGTGGATTCTAAACCAAATGATAGACTATGCATTCAACTTCATGAGCACTCCCATCCACATTGATAACAAAAGTGTTATATCCATTACAAAAAATCCTGTCAAGCACTCCAAGACAAAGCATATTGACATCAGGTATCATTTCATTAGAGATATTCATGAGAAAAACCTAATCAAACTAGTCAAAGTTGACTCAAATAAACTATATGCTGATTTGTTCACCAAAGCATTCGATGAACAAAAATTTAAGTATCTTACGGCAATTGGGATGATAAAAGTTATTAGTCTATCTCACTTGAAAAACTTTTCAAAATATGTCTTGTCTTTGTCAATATAATCTAAGCCCTGTTACAAAAGGGTTTTCTTCAAAAAATTGTTAAGTATGAGTTCTTCCGAGAGAAGAAATTAACCCTCGAAAGATGTCTTATGTATTTTCCGAAGGAAAATTCCTCCAAGTTAATTTTATCTTCGAAGAGTTTTAGCCTCGGAAGAATGTTTGATGTTATAGGAAAAATATTTGATGTTATATAAAATCTACTTCCAAAGCTTGAAAACTTCTTCACTCGGAAGACCTTCTTACTCTCGGAAGTAAATTTCTCTAAGGATAAATTTACTTTCGAAAGTAAGTTTGGCTTTGGAAGAAGATAACTTTCCGAAGAGCTTTTACTCTCGGAAGAAAGCTTTACTGTGTAACGGAAATCTTTAGGCCCCACTCTATAAAAAGGTGAAAAAATTTATTAATGATGTCGGAATATTTTAAATGGTTTTAACCTTACTGCCCTTGTCACATCATACCCCAAACCATCACTTCACTTTATCCATCCGCCATTTTCACCCATTTAAATACTTTCGACCCACTTCATTAATCATTTTACCAATTTCACAGCCCTAAGTTTTCTTCGTCTACAATTTACCCAAATTCAACCTCATTTCATTTGTAACTTTCTCAACAATGGCACTAAACCCTCAGCAAACCAAGTCACACTCCTTGACTCTTCCAAGGATGTTGACTTCTCTGAAATCATCCACTTCCTTACCCAGTCCACGTACTACACAGCCCTTACTGTTAATCCTACTGTTTACTCAAAACAAAATGGCCGAGTTTTGGGAATGGATAGATTGAAACTCTGAACGGAGTTAGGGTTATTAGGTTAAGCATTTGTGGCCAAGAATTGATCATATCTGAACAAACCATCAGGGAGCATCTAGAGCTCCATGATGAGGGCTCTCCTACAGATTTCTCCAAATCAGACTTAGATGACACATATACTCAGATGGGATATGGTGGATATGTGAGTAGGTCAACCGTATACAAGTTCAATTTCTCCTACAACCGGAAGTTCCTGCTTAATATAGTCCTTCATTGCTTTTCAAACAAGTCTGGGGGATTGGATCAAATTCCTTATGAACTAGGATGCCTAGTTCATGGGTTGGTAAAAGGCCTAACAGATTCAACTACTCAAGGTTTGTGCTGCAATCATATGGGAAACCTTCAAAGGGAAACATTCTACATGTATCCCAGGTTTATTCAGCATATAATTAAATGTGAGCTGGATCAGAGTAAGCTTGTCTATGCAACTGCTCTGCCTATCCCTCACATGAGGCCACCATCTTAAAAGTGCTGAAGAGGATGTCCACCAACTTCTCTAGAAGACACACTGCTCTCCTTCCAGGTATGATTGAGCCAATGGCTTCTAGTGACATCCCTGTTAACCCATAGGTGATGAACCCACACCAACAATAACCACCTCAATGACAACTCTTTCTTCCCACCCCATCAAAATTACATACCAGAGGCTTCAAGCGAACCCTTGTTCAATCTTCTCTGATTGAACAAGTTCCTCTTGTTCAATCCAAAAAGCTAGAGTCGAAACATGGGCTCCCACTCAGTCTGAGGTCCCACATTCCTTCACAATTGACCTCAATATAGGTATTGAGTCTCTTCTGTCACAATCCCATGAGCCCTAAACCCAAGCTGTAAGCCCTTAGGGTGAGTCTCTATACTATCTTGAGCAGCCAAAAAGGGACAACACCAATTATAGGCTCAATGCCTTTAGACATTGATCAAGGTCCCGGGTCATTAGACATAACTTCCATACCTTTCACTAACTTTTAATAGGTACAGATAAAGGAATCATGTCTCTTCAAGACCATGATGTTGATCCACAACACCTATCTAAGGATCAATGAGCCTAGAGAGATCTCTGATTTCTAGCCCCCATCAGCAAGCCCAAACTAAGGTGAGTCCCACTAGTGTGGAGGGGACTCATGTAGATTCAGCTGCCACTACTGAAGGTGCTTCAATGAGCCCTCAGGACAGTGGTAACATATCTGAGACTGAATCTATAGTAACCTTGCATTTTGATGACTCTCAAAGAGACATCATTAAACAAGGGAAACCAGGAAGCCAAGTAACCACAACTGGTGGTGGGGGTGAACATACTAGGTATGTTACCTCATCTCATCGTGATTCTTCTATAGAAGATGAGGGAAGTATGCAAGTCACAATTAGAGACCTACTTTTTAAAGTCTCAAACTTGAATTCAGGATAAGACTTTAGAGGATAGGTCTGCCACTCAGCAACTTGAGATTAAAATCTCAAGGCTCAACTAGCTGACAAACAAACTGAGAGATCTGTTAAGCATGTACCAATACAAGTCACTTTGGCTTCTTTTAGCTCATCAAGATCTCTAGATGATGCTACCAAAAAGGGGGGAGAATGTTCAGAGTGACACACACATGGAGCAAACAAGCTTGGCTCTTTCTACGCTAGCTTCAAGATATCCTGCTCAGCAATCAAATTTTTTCCCTGAGCTCCTCCTGTCATCCTTCAAGTGGACCCAAGGATGATCATAGAGTTGAATGGGTTCCTAACCAGGTTACTAATGGGCTCATCCCTTGAACAAACCAAGTCCAGATGTTGTTGTGGCATACTTTGGAGCTGAAGAGTTCTAAAGGTTGAATGTACCATCTACCATGTCAAAAGAGTTAGTAAACCTAAGGTCCACATTGAACCTGAGATTGAATTCGAAGGGGATATGGGGACTGGTGGCCCAGCAACTGAAACAGTTGGGATAGATAGTGCAACCCACAAACTTCGAAAGCTGAAGTCAAGGCTGCAGAAGAAGTATTTCAAACTTCCGAAGCTGAGATCCAAGCTGCGGAAGGACTATATTATATGTCTGATGATCTAAATATCACAAATACAATCCTTGAAATGGCATCTTAGGTAAATAGTGAAGACTTTCTCAGATTCCCTCTCACTCAAAACCATCATTACCACAAGATCAAGACACACACCCACCAACCTGAAACCTCTGCATAAGAACCTCCAAAGTCTCAAGCTTTCGAAGATATTAAAGGCAAAAGGAAGTTGACTTGGAAGAACTGTTAGAGGAAGAAAGGTTGGAAAAGCTTAGAAGAATAGGTAGACTCCCAACTGGGAAGCTATTAGCTGCAAGTAGCAAAGCAGCTATAGCCAACCTGCATGATATCAATAACCAAGAAGGGTGGAGATTATGACAGGTTTGTCAATCTAGGTGCAGCAAGTGAATAGGTTCTCCCCTACCACTTGAAGAGTTGGTGGAGTTAGAAAAGGCAACCCTGTTGAGGGAAAGAACAAAGAGAAACAGCAAGGTGGCCTTAGAGGAGGAAGAGGAAGAATAGAGAAAGAAAGAGGAAGCTAAGCAACAAACTAAGCAATGAACGGGTAGCTTTTCTCAAAACAAAAAAAAAAATCTTGTTGTGGAGTTGATCTCTGGGACTGGGCAGTTGTGGCTCTTGAATGTATGAAAACGATCTTGTTGCTTTTTCGGATTCTTTAATCAAAAAACAAGCCTCCTGGGGACAACTTGATACGTCACTTATTTGTCACAGGCAGCTATGGTAACTCGAGGAAGAGTTGGCTCTCAGGGGATTTCTCTTGAGGAAGTTGCTCCTCATGATAATGAAACGATCTTGTGGCTTTTTACCAAAGAACAAGATCAAATGAACAAAGAGAGAGAACGAGAGCTTCGGGAAAGTGAAAGAAAAGAAGAAGAAGAAAGAGGGAAGAAGCCAACTTGTAGTTGTCAAGAAGATGGGAGACAAAGCCTGGATGAAGGATTATCTCAGGGCCCATGGCTTTTCTGGCAGACAAGTGGCCTCATGTCTGAGAAGACCCTGCAGCGACATGTCAGTGACATCAAGGCTGACATTCGCTCAGAAAGAAGGAAGGAGATGTATAGAAGAGCACAGGGGATTGTTGGAGCATATATTGTCATATATAGTGTGTCCGTCGCTTGACGAATAGTCTAGGCTTAATGTAATACACCTGATATGTTGTAAAACACATGAAACTGAGTCATTCGCAGGAGCATATGCGAATGAGACTCAGTCGTACAACTAATGCTAATGGACCAGTCGTGCGACTGAGAGATGCTATTGGGTCATTAGTAAGACTGAACCATAAGTATGGTCCAGTCGTACGATTGAACCATACGCATGGTCCAATTGTACGAATAGGCCCAGTCGCATCTGATATGGGCTGAGGCCTATAAATATCAGTTTCATTGTGTAGAGAGGTAAGGTTTTGAGAGTATGCCCGGGGCCTAGGTGCTGCCGGACGGATGAGAGGGGAGATCATGCTCGATCTCCCTTGCCAATAGTCGTGATTCTTCTTTTTAACGAGCTTGTAATCATTAGGTTTTATCAATGAAACCATTCTATTATTATTCGTTCTCTTATTTGTCTCTTGTTTTTTTTCTCCCGTCACGTTTGTAGATACATGTGTTCCTAGTTTATGTGCTTAAATGTAAAAGTCTTTCATGTCTTACATATGTGTAATTTGAAGAAGCAATGAAATATGATATATAATTTGATGTTTATTATCTTTGATTTATATGTATGCACTTCTTATATATGTTTGAGGTTGTTGTACACAATTCTAAGTCAATAATGATTGAGTATTATATTCAACCTAGTCGGGTGATTATCATGCTAATGAACCATACTTATGGACCCTACGCATGAATACATCATGCTTATGGACCAGTCGCACGACTGAAACCAGGAGACTGGATCAGTTGTATGATTGAGACATAAGATTGACTCAGCGCGACTGAACCTTTCAGTCATGTGTATGACTCAATCGCATGATTCAGTCGCACGAATGAACCATGCTAATGGTTCAGTCGTACGAATGAAAACCCCTAACCTATAAATACCATCTAATTCGTGAAAAAAAAACAAAACACTTGAAGAGATATTCCGAATACACATAAACCTAGCCGTCCAGAACGTCCAAAACAGCCAGTCCAAGTTCATAGTTCGTTCCTGATCGATTCCAACTCGTTCTTAACGTTTAGTTCAATCTTATATCGATAGGGGTTATCGTTCTCACTGATTGGATCGCCAATCAAATAAGATTCTGCACTATTTGATCCGGGTATAAACGCAGAAGAATCAGTTAGTACTCCGTCCATTACATGATCCCTAACAAGTGGTATCAGAGCCGGTTACTGCTAGAATGATTTAACAATCATTCTAGCAACCCGAGCTCTGATTTTGGATCTTTTCATGCTCTTTGACGTTAAACCCACTTCGTTTGTTCTTTGTGTTTTGCTCAATCTTGTTACGTGTGTTGTTTGGTTAAAATCGAACTCGAAATCAGTTCTTATCACCCTTGCGAATCTTATGATGTTATTTATGTTTCGGTTAATGTAAATTCATCAGATTAGGGTTTCTCAGCAGCCATGGCGGTTGCAGATTGAAAATCTACGGGCAGATGCTATATGACTAGACATGCGAATGGACCATCTTATGTCCGGGTATGACTGGACCAGTCTTATGTCAGTTGAGTCCAGTCTATGTTCACTATGATATCTGGACAAGTCTTAGTGTGTAAAGTCGTACGACTAGACCAGTTTATGTTCAGTCATGCTACTGTTCTGACCAAGTTCTATATGTCCAGTGGCTACGGACCAGTCTATGTCAGTCATGCTACTGGACCAGTATTTGACCAGTTGACACGACATATTATCATTCGTATCTCATTCACACGAAGTGATATTTGTCCTCATCTCATACGAAGAACGGGTTGTTCCAGACCAAAAAAAAATTTGGATTGCCCTCTTGCATCTAGATTGAGGATGAGCAAAGCACATTTGTAAGGATTCCTGAAGTCTGATGCAACCCAAAACAGCCTAAGTGTCTCAGCAACATGCACTAAGTACTGAAGTGAAGAATGCTTCGGAAGTTTTACACAAAGCATTAGAAAATACTCTAAGTGTAAAATCTTCCGAAGCCAAGACCAATATCTTCCGAAGCCAAACATGAAGTCTTCCGAAGCTTCAGAGACAAAGTCTTCCGAAGCTTCAACCTATGAAGACAGATTTCTTCCGAAGACTTTTAGTACACATGCTTTATCTGATGTACTGTTCCATAAAGCACCTTTTCCGCTGCATCTCTGTAAAGTCACCAACTTACATGAGTTGGTGAAAAGGGTCTTGCTTTTGGTAACTGTACATTGAGGTCTTGAGTCTTCAACTTTCCACTTTATGTACTTTATCCTTTTTGTATTGTATAAGGATGTGAGCTATGGCATGTCATAGTCACAAGGTCAAAAGGCAGATATGCCTTTTGATCCTACAATTGATTTTGTTAGTGTCTAGTCAATTGTATCCAGCTGGCTTTCAAAGTATAGCCGGCTGTAGGTTGTAGTATAAGTATTTCAAGTTCTTGTATCTTTTCTTTATGCTTTGTAACACTTGTAAAAGAACTTGAGAAAGCAATATACTGCCTCCTTGAAACCCATACTCTCTTGTTCTGTCTCTTGCTTTACTTGTGTTCTTTGTATCACCTTGGGTTACCCAGTTCACTGTTTGATTAGAGCTTAGTTAATCTCCTCATTGTTGTTGTTGTGTTGTAATTGTGTTAAGCCCTTAAACGGTCCTGCAATTGGTATCAGAGCTTTCCAGGCTCTTGATATAAGATCTAACCATCTTAAGATCCCTCACACACACAAAAGCTAAACTCTTCAAATGGCTTCCATCTCAAGACGACTGATATGGAGACTGGAACCATGAACAAATCCCCACTGATCACTCTTGATGATTTTGACACCTGGTGCATGAGGATGGAAGGCTTCATCAGGTCTCTTGATTCAAGAATGTGGGAATCTGTTGAGAATGGACCTTTCATACCCAGCACCCCCTCTGCTACTGGTGCTGGTATGATTCCTAAAGATGTGGCCAACTACTCAGATGAAGATAGAAAAAGAGTAGAGATTGACAGGAAGGCCATGACTGCTCTTCAGACTGCTCTCCCAAACTCTGTATACAGAGGTTTTAAGAAGTGCAAGACAGCCAAACAGCTGTGGGATGCACTGAAGCTGATGATGTATGAAGGCTCCTCTGAAGCCAAGGAGAACAAGAAAGATCTTCTGAAGCAGCAGTTTGAAAATTTCACCTTCAAAGCAGGTGAGACCATGACCCACAAATACTTCAGGTATGTTGAGATTGTGGATACCCTAGTGGATGGAGGAGTTCCTCTTGAGAACAGGGACATTGTAAGGAAGTTCATGTCCTCACTTCCTAGGCAATGGACACACTATTGTGTGGTGATCAAGAGGACTGAGAACCTTAAGACTCTTACTCTTACAGAGTTGTATGGGATTCTCAGTGGATACCAGATGGAGATGAACATGCAAGGTTCATCTGGCAACTCCAACAATCAAATGGGTTCAGCCCTTCATGTGGTTGAAAGGGACAGCATAGAACCCCAGCATCATCTCTTATGCTACCCTGACAACTCACAAAAGGGTCCTTTCATCACCTTCCCGGAGACACCAAGGGAGAACTTTACTCAAGGAAGCCCATTCCAAGAGACAAGTTCTTCTCAAGCCTTTGTGTCTGCAGATGAAAGCTGTGGGAATTATCTCTTCACTCTTGAAGACCTGGACTGTATCCATCCAGATGACCTGGAATACATGGAGATAGTTCAGCAGATGGCTCTCCTCACTCACAGAGCCAAGAAGTTCTACAAGAGGACAGGAAGAAGAAGATTTCCAGCAATGCTACCAGTAGTAAGTTTGGGCTGGATAAAAGCAAAGTTAAGTGTTACAACTGTAACCTTATGGGTCACTTTGCCAGGGAGTGTAAGGCACCTAAAGCAAATGGGGGCCAAACACAACCCAGACCAAACTTTACTGACAAAGCTCCTCAGGCTGAGAAGACAAAGCAACATGCTGCTGTTGCTGTTGAAGAAGGAGGCTTTGACTGGAGTTTTCAGGTGGAGGATGCTTCTCCAAACCAAGCACTGATGGCTGACCATGATGAAGCCAAGGTATTGGAACATCTTTGCTCCCCTGAATGCATTGCTAAAGTAAATAGATACAGGTCCTATAACCTAGAGATGAGATCTGATCTTGAGTCATTAACATATTAAAATCTGATTTTAGAAAGTCTGAAAATGATTACAAGTAAAGATAGAGGACTTGGAGAAAACCATTTCAGTACTAAAACATGAACATACAGATTTCAGAACTCAGATCCAAGATCTCATCACTAAGTTAACTGAGTGCCAGGCTGAGCTTGTGATCAGCAAAGCCAAGGCAGAGAAGAGTGTTCTTGAAGAAGAGACCTTCAAGAACATGATATCCTCATCCCTGCACAACAAGGTTTGTTATCAAAATAGACAGGGACTGGGATCAAATGAGATAGCTCCTCCACACACAATCTTGTCTGTAAGATCTCCTAGGTGTGGAACTTGTGAAGATGAGCTTCCTCTCATAGATCCTGTAAGTGAGGATGATGAAGAAGTGATAGTGAAGAATTCCTCTGAGAAGAGTGAAGAAGAGGATTCTTCCAAGGGCCACTATCCTTCTGAGGAGAAGAAATCAACTGTGATGACCAAGTCCAAAGAAAGAACTTGATCAGAAGAGCAAAAGGAAGGCAAAGAAGGCTCAAGAAATCAAGGCTACTTTTGATGCTAAGCAGAAACAAGTTTTATCTCTGCAGGTTTCAAAGTAGTAAGGACTGAAGACATCAACCAAGACTCCTCAGCTAAGAGTCATGGTTCTTGTTCAAATCATCTCAGTGCCAAGAAGAAGACTGAGCTGCTGTGTACCACTGCTGCACAGCCTGGACCATCAAACTCCAAGAACAGTTCACAGCCCAAAGGAACTGTCTCAGCATCTACCAAGATGAAGGTGGAGAAGGGATGTGACCAAAGCCAGTCTTGCTCTCAAAGGGAGACTTCTTTGAAGAAGAAAATGTTATGTGTTATGTGTGAAAGTACTTCTCACATTGCTAAGGATTGCCCATACAATCCTAAAAGTACTGTCCACATGACTAAAACAAAGACTTCAAAGAGTCTCAAGAAGTCTCAAGCTTCGGAAGGAAAGTCTGTTTCCTTCGGAAGCTCCAAATCAAAGAAGAAGGTAAATGGAAAATTACCTTCGGAAGCAAAGTTGGTCTCGGAAGAAAGGAGTTCTTCCGAAGCACTAAAGTCTGCTGCAGTGAGTGATGTAGATTCTTCCGAAGGATCAGTCATCAAAACTTGTGAAGTTCCAAAAGCTTCTAAGGTTTTGAAGGTCAAGTCCAAGACTCCAAAGGTGGTGTGGAAGTCTAAGAAAGACCAATGACTGAGGTTTCTCCATCAACAACAGCTGAAGATCCCCATAGTACAACCATAGGATCTATTACTGTTGCATTACCTTCTATTACTATTAATGAGCCCAAGACAAGTAAGGCTTGGGTTTCCAAATGTAACTAATCATTTTCTCTGTGCAGGAACAGCTCAAGACCAAAGGAATGTCTGGATAATTGACAGTGGCTGTTCCAGGCACATGACAGGCAATAGGTCTCTACTCCATAATTTTGAGAGAATTGATGGAGGACCAGTTGCTTTTGGAGGAGATGAAGGTGGTTACATTTCTGGAAGGGGCAAGGTCACAAATGGTAAGCTCAGCATTGAGAAGGTAAACTTTGTTAAGGAGCTTGGGTACAATCTTCTGAGTGTATCCCAATTTTGTGATCAGAGTCATAACATGCTCTTTACTGAGCATGAGTGCATTGTTCTCAAACCTGGTGTGGTCATTCCTCATGAGCATATCCTGCTCAGAGCCCCCAGGAAAGGGAACATGTACAAGATGGATTTGCAAGAAACATCTCCCTCAGGAGAAGTTTCATGCTTTCTATCTAAAGCAAATAGTGATGAGTCTTTCCTATGGCATAAAAGAATGTGCCATGTAAACTTTAAGAACATGAATAAATTAATTAAACATGATCTGGTAACTGGAATGCCAAAGAAAGAGTTTACTAGTGATGATCATTGTGTTGCATGCCTGAAAGGGAAGCAACACAAGTATCTCACAAGCCTAAGGAAAAGAACTCCATCACTACTCCCCTACACTTGTTACATATGGATCTCTTTGGCCCCACCAGTGTAATGAGTTTAGGAAGGACCTCTTACTGTCTGGTGATCACAGATGATTTTACAAGATTCACTTGGGTCTTCTTCCTTAGAACTAAGGATGAAACCCCTGAGATTCTGAAGAATTTCATCTTAAAAGTTGAGAATCAATGTGATCACAAGGTCAAAACCATAAGATGTGATCAAGGAACTGAATTCAAGAACCAAATCCTTGATGCATTTTGTGATGAAAAGGTATTACAAGACAATATAGTGCTCCCAGGACTCCTCAGCAAAATGGAGTTGCTGAGAGGAGAAACAGGACACTTATTGAAGCTGCAAGAACTATGTTGTCTGACTCTAAACTGCCTATCACCTTCTGGGCAGAGGCAGTACTACTGCTTGCTATGTGCAAAACAGAGTTTTAGTAGTTAAGACACATGGTAAGACTCCTTATGAACTTTGGCACAAGAGGAAACCTTTCATTGGTTTTCTCAGGTCATTTGGATGTCCCTGCACCATCTTGAATACCAAAGATCAAATTGCCAAGTTTGCTGAGAAATCAGATGATGGACATTTCATTGGATACTCTTCTCAAGCTAAAGCTTATAGAGTATACAATCTCAGAACTAGAATTGTTGAGGAGTCAGCCAATGTGACTTTCAATGAGCACACTCCTTGTGTGGCTGGTTCTGGTCCGGATTGGCTGTTTGATCTTGATTTAGTTACCAACTGTTTTAACAAATCTTGTGAGCATGTTTCAGGATCTGCAGAAAATCTAAATACAGGTGATCCTGATCCAAGATTTGAGCTAGGAAGACCTTCAACTCATACATCTTCAGCTCCAGTTGGAACTACTTCAGCAAATGAGGTTTCTATCAGCACAACAATGACAAATTCAGCTGATACATCTGGCATGCCTTCAAATTCCAGCTCAGAGGCCTCTCAACCAGATAAAGACACCTCACTTGTAGAAGACAACAATGGTGATGGTGATAGTGATCAGGAATTTCTTGATGCTAATAACCATACCATAGATGACAACATCAATGATGTCTCACACTCATTGGATCAAGTTAATCTTGATAAGTGTGATAATGTGGAGGGTGAATCTTCAAGACCAGATTTAAATTTCTCAAATTTAGATCTTTCTCAACAACTTGCTGTGATCCCTCAGCTAAGGATCCACAAGTCTCACCCCACCACAAACATCATTGGAGATGTTGTCACAGGGGTAAGAACAAGAGGACAAACCCATGAAGCAAATGTTTGTCTTCACTCTTGTTTCTTATCTCAGATAGAGCCCAAGAAAGTTGATGAAGCTCTAAAGGATGGAAGTTGGGTTGAAGCTATGCAACAAGAGCTGCTTCAATTCAAAAGGCAGAAAGTTTGGAACCTTTGTCCTCTTCCTCATGGGAAGACTACCATTGGAACCAAATGGGTTTTTAGAAACAAGAAGGATGATAGAGGAATCATCATCAAGAACAAGGCAAGACTAGTTGTTCAAGGATACACACAAGAAGAAGGGATTGACTACACTGATGTCTTTGCTCCTGTAGCAAGACTAGAAGCTGTTAGGATATTCCTGGCATTTGCTGCATCCAAGAACTTCAAGGTCTACCAACTTGATGTAAAGTGTGCTTTCTTATATGGAGTGATTGATGAGGAGGTTTATGTCAAACAGCCACCTGGTTTTGTAGACCCTGATCATCCTGATTATGTCTGCAAGCTTGACAAAGCTCTTTATGGGCTGCATCAGGCACCCAGGAGTGTGGTATAGAGACACTATCTAAGTATCTCTTAAGCATGGATACAGAAGAGGTACTATAGATGGAACTCTCTTCATCAAAGGACAGGGAAATGACTTATTGCTGGTTCAAGTATATGTTGATGACATCATCTTTGGTTCAACTAATCCAAAGCTCTGCAAAGACTTTGAGAAGCTGATGAAAGACAGATTTGAGATGAGTTCAATGGTGGAGAACTCAACTTCTTTCTGGAATTCAAGTGAAGCAGGTTGAAGATGGCATCTTCATAAGTCAGTCAAAGTATGTTCAAGACATACTCAAGAGGTTCAATATGACTGATTGTAAGATTGCTAAGACACCCATAGCCAGAAACCACTCCCTTGGTCCAGATCTTGAGGGGGAGTGTGTAGATGAGCACTTATACAGGGCTATGATTGGGTCTCTTATGTATCTTACAGCTAGCAGGCCTGATATCATGTTTGCTACATGTATTTGTGCAAGATATCAAGCCAACCCTAAGATGTCTCACTTAATCACTGTGAAAAGATTTTAAGATACCTCAAAGGTGCTTCAACACTTGGTCTATGGTATCCAAAGAATCCAAATTTCAATCTGTATGCCTATACAGATAGTGATTATGGTGGTTGCAATATGACTGCAAAGTCTACATCTGGGGGATGTCAATTCCTTGGTGGAAGGGTGGTCTCATGGCAATGCAAGAAACAATCCTGTGTGTCTGCATCAACTGCTGAGGCTGAATACATTGCTGCTGCAAGCTGCTGTGCTCAAGTGCTTTGGATTCAAATCAGATGCTGGACTATGGATTTAACTTCAAAGAGACTCCTATCCACATAGACAACAATAGTGCTATCTCTATCACTGAGAACCCTGTGCAGCACTCAAGGACCAAACACATCACATCAGGTATCATTTAATAAGAGATAACTATGAAAAAGGATTAATTAAACTAGTCAAAGTTCATACAGATGAACAATATGCTGATCTGTTCACCACAAGCTTTTGATGAACAGAGATTTAAGTATCTGATATCAGCTATTGGGATGATTAACTTTGAGTAGACTTTTTATTAAAACTAATTCTAATTATTTCTTCTTAAAATATGTGTGTCCTAAGTTGTCTAGTTCATCACTTTCATAAGCTCATGTTTTCTTTGGATGTAAAATTCTTTTTGAAGACTTTCCTTAGATTCTTGAAAATTTTTGATACTTCGGAAGATAAAATTTTATCTTCGGAAGAAAACATGTCTTCAAATAAATAACTGTCTAAGAGATTTTACCTCGGAAGAAGTCAAATTCATCTTCCGAAGCTTAAAATTCTTATCTCAGACACTTATTTATTTTCAAGAACCTTTTCCTTCCGAAGCAAAATTAACCTTCGGAAGCTTTGTTTATTTTCATACAAAGCATTCAAGGGTTTATTTCTCTTCCGAAGCATAATTATCAAGACTCTCAGGAAAATCTTCCGAAGCCATTTTAGCTTCGGAAGCTTTTTAAATCAAAACTTCCGAAGACAAATAAACTTCGGAAGCTTTTCGAATTCCAAGAAAACTACTTTTTGAGCAAAAGTAAACTACCTTTTCAGAGGTGGGACCGACTTTCGGATTTCAAAGTTTATCCTCTTTCATTAACTTTGGTTCAAATCCCTTTTCATATAAATACCCAACGGTTCCCCCTCTTTCCCACTATCTTCCTCAATTCTACTGTTTCTCTAACCTAATTCTCTAAACCCCGCCTTTGCTTTCTACCTTTCTTCACCCTTAAGCTTCTGAAATGGCCAACCTTAACCGCAGAAACAACCCTGATTTCTCCATGCAACTACACAGGCAACATAATCAAGTTGCTCTGTTAAGCTCTGAGAAAGATGCAAGTTTCTCAGAGATTTGCCAATTCTTGACTCTGTCAAACTTATTTCACCTCCCTGACCATTGATCCTACTCTATATGAGGATCATTTGCTTGAATTCTGGAAGACCTGCCAAGAGGTCATTATGGATGGGGAGAAGGCACTGTCTGCCACAGTGCAAGGGAGGACAATCTTCATCACTCCGGCCATCATTAACCAACATCTACAGCTGGATGATGAAGAAGGTGAGGTGTCCTTCCCAAAGAAGCTGTTAATCATTCTTTTGAGCAGATGGGCTATGAGGGAGATTTCTCTGTAAAGACCTTTAGGAAGGGAAGGTCTCATCCCAATGGAAATTCCTGCTCCATGTGGTTATCCACAGCTTGTCAAACAAGCATGGTGGATGGGACCAGATTCCTGAGGATCTCTCCTTTATAGTTCATGGAATGGTTCAGGGGGTCAAGTTCAGGTATTCACAATTTGTCTATACTAATTTACTTGCAAACTTAGACTCCTTAGAGTATTACATGTTTCCTAGATATGTTCAACACATTCTCAACTGTGAACTGGGCTCACAGTTGAGGGAAACAGGTAATATTCTTAAATGGGACAGATGAAGCCCGGCATCTTTAAAATAATGAAGAAGCCAACTGTAGGCTTCTCTGGGGTAGAAACAGCCCTAGTCCCAAAAATGTTAGAGCTCATTGCTCAAGGTGACAACCTAGCAACACAAGCTAGTGTTGAACCCACACCTCTTTTGTCCCTACCATTAAAAAGACCAGAAATCACCCTCACCTACCAAAGAAAATCCAAACGAACCCCTGCTCAGGCTATTGAGTCTGTGCAGGCCCCCAAATACTCAACCTTACAGGAAGAAGTGGACACTAGAGCTCCCACTTCTCCTGAGGAGCAAACCACTCCCATTACTTCACCTATCAGGGCTGAGGTTCCTCAAGCTCACCCTGATGAGCTCAATAGCCCAACAACCTTAAGCCTTCACTCTGAGTCTCAACACTCAAGTGGACAACCTTCAGGGGACAGCTACCATCCCCAGCCTTTGGATCTCAACCAACCAATTCCCAACCTATCCTTTTACACTGATGAAGACTTAGGATTCAGTGAGTACCATGAGTCTCTCTTCTCCTCCCCTACTCAAAGAGAGATGAGTACCTCTGACTCTCCTCAGTCTATCCCCCATCAGTCACCTATTACTGAGGTGGACACTTCTGAACCTGTTCAGGATGTCCATATGGAAGAGGCTCTCACTTTTGAAAGTGATTACATCATTAAGACCTCAACCATGGCAACTCAGCCCATTGGCATCTCAACTGAGGCTGCCAGTGAGCAGAGGAAAACCAGCAGCCAAGAAACTCAAGCTGGTGGTGAGAGAGAGGACTTTGGTCCAATCATCTCATCCCCCAATGAATCTTCTGATGAAGATGAGGGGAATTTGAGACTAAAGGTGCAAAAACTGTCAAAAACATGCACCTACTTAGTCTCTAAGGTTAGTCACTTGGAATCTCAGGTGACTACCCTGCAAAACAGGGTCAATGATCAGCAACTCCAGATTTCATATCTGCAGGAAAAACTAGCTGGGAGACCTTTAAGGAGAGCTCAACCAGGAACACAAGAACCTGTGGAAGTGATTGACTTATCCTCCAGCTCACCTATGCAAGTGGGTGATGCTACCAAAAAGGGGGAGAAAGTTGTTACAACCACAGAACCTGGGAGTTCTTCAGAGAGAATGGACATAGAGGACTCACCATCCTCACTTGCTGTTGTGCATTCTCAGCAACTTCCTCAAGTTCACATTAATGTGGACTCTATAGACTCTCTCATCAGGAGTCTCTTTGAGGAAGGTATACCAAGGGCTGTCTCATCTCCACCACTAGGAACTGGCAATCACATCATAAGGTGGAGGTATGATGATGACAGGAGAGCCCTCATACTTCAAAGAGTTCAAGGCCAACAAGAAGTTTTTCAATTCCAATCCAAAGCCTGAGCTTTTATGAAAGACTGGATTTAGTCAACTTGCCACTTGTCAATCCAAGCAATTCAAGACAAGCTGACAGGCTGGCTCAAAGAATCCAAGACAGGATCCTTGCAGAGTTCTCTCTAAGAAGGAGACTTAGGCAATCAGGCAATGTCATCGGTCAACTGGATGTTGAGGTGGACCCTAAGATTAGTTTCATAGGGGAAACCTTGACTGAAGGCCCAGTGACAGAACCTGAGACCCCTGTCTCATCATCAACAACTGCTGCTGAGGTCCAAACTCCATCTGAGACACCTGCTGGTGAAGGTGTTTCTCAGCCTCTCTCTGGCCAGAGCATGGAAGCTACTCCAAGCAATGAAGGCCAAGCTTCAATCCACCCTGAGTCACAAAGGTCTGTTGGTGACAAAGGGAAAAGGATAATGACTCCTGAGGAAATTGAGAGGAAGAAGAGAGAGAGGAAAAGGAGACTAAGGGGAGAAAGTTCCACTGGGTCATCTAGCTTCATGCAAGCTGCAATCAGGGCTGCTCCCAGACCAAATACTCAAGATGATGAGTTAAGGGCAGTCAGGATTACCTACTTACAGACCAGGAACTATGACATTGATGAGATCATCTCCCTCCCCTTAGAAGAACT
>JACVEC010000019.1:0-2500 GCA_025215565.1 Flaveria ramosissima | reverse complement strand
TAAACTGAGTCAGCCCGACAAACGGAGCAGATAAACTGGAACCTGGAATTGAATGCACGATATCAAGATTTTATAAAGCAGCACATTGTGATTTCGGATCATTTAACCTAAGAGATAATTATATGCAAACTAAATACATGCTATTAGAGCAAAGTAAAATTCTAAAGAAAAGAAGAATAACGTCTTCACCAGGATTTTGCAATGGATTTGGGGAAAATAATTAGATTATTTAACTTATATTAATATATGTTCCCTGTATGTGTTTTTAGTTTTATATGTATACATGAAATATAATACACGATGTTACATGATTTATAAAGAATGTTATATTATATTAAATAAATATTAGATTAGCAATTACCATAATTATTTCAGAAAAAATACCACCAAAAGAAAAAGGCCGCCCCCAGGAACAGGAATTATCTGAAGAGCTGGAACCGCCCCGGTTGGAAGACACATATCTCCACCAACCAATAGTCCAGCAGTTGATCAGGAATCTCAAATCACACAAAATAGCCCAATAACTTGCAGCTATTATACTTACTATAGTAGTACAACTAAATCCAAACGCAAATGGTAATTCACAGCCTGCCAACCCAGGTAACACAAATCTAGATGACTTACATTCAGAAAATATTCGTCCAGGAAACATAGAACTTGATGGTGAAAATGGCAACACTAACACAGTAAGAAGAAATGAAGTAGGATTAGAAACTACTAAAGGATGCACCTATAAATCTTTTATGGCCTGCAAGCCTAGGACTTCTACGGAAAAGAAGGTGCAGTTGGAGCTTTAAGATGGATTGAAGAAATGGAATCAACCTTAGATATTAGCAACTGTTTGGAAGAGCACAAGGTGAAATATGCCTCACATTCATTCAAGGGTGAAGCTCTATCATGGTGGAATATGATAACCCAAACTATGATAGAGACATGGTATACCAACTTAGATGGGAAGAATTCAAGGATCTAATAATTCAAAATATTGCCCGTATAATGAAATCAAGAAAATTAAAGCTGAATTTTGGAAATTAGAAATAGCTGGGGCAGCTCATGAAGAAACACTGATCGATTTAATGAACTTTCTCGTTTGGTACCACACTTGGTTACTCCAGATCCAAACGTATTGGTCGTTATATCTGGGTCTAGCTCCACAAATCCGTGGAATGGTAAGTAGGCTAGCCAACTACCTTTCAAGGTGCAGTTGTGCTTGCAGGAATCTTAACTGATGAAATTATAAGAAATGGATCATTAAGTATAACGAAGCCAGGCAATAAACAAAGATGGGATGAAAGCATAGGGAAGAGAATTTCAAATTAGCCTAGCAAAATATTTAATCAAGGAGTGGTTAAAAGTTTTAGTGAAACAATACCATCTTATGTAGAGACCCTAACCATATTATAGAAAATGTAATTTCCACCATGGGGGAATGTGCAGAACTATGACATGTTTCTGATGCAAGCAACCCGGACATTTCACCAAGGATTGCAGGGAAATTATCATACCAAAGTATGATTTGAGTGCGAAAGTGAGAATCATAGAGGAATACCTATCAATGACTAAAAGAAAATGTTGCAACAAAAGCTACCTCACGGAAGAGCATTTATGATACAGGCAGATGAAGCTCGGGACGAGCTAGATGTTGTGACAGTACGTTTCTCGTTCATAACCACATGCTTCCATATTAAACAATACCTACAAGTTATGTAGTACATATATTATGGAACTGGGCAATGGTAGATTGATAAAAGCTGATGAAATAATTCAAGACTTCATATTAACCCTAGATGATCATTGCTTTAGTATAGACTTAATTTTGTAGAGTTAGGAAGCTTTGATATAATTATTGGGATGGACTGGTTAGAGAAAAACCAAGCTGAAATTATTTGTGGAAAGAATTAGTTAGAATATCCCTACCTAATGAGAAAATCTTACTATCCACGGTGTAAAACCATAAAACCAATAAAAAATTATATCTTTTATAAAAGCTCAAAAGTGTTTAAAGAAGGGAAATTATGCATTCTTAGCACATGTTAATAATGCGAGACCCGGAGAAAATAAATTTGAAGACATTCCTGTGCTCAAAGAATATCCAGAAGTATTCCCTGAGGATTTACCTGGATTGCCACCCCTACGACAAGTAGAATCATGATTGAGCTTGTACCTGGAATCGTACCTATCGCAAAACCTCCATACCGATTAGCACCATTCGATTGCCAGGAGTTAATAAAGCAGTTACATAACTTCTAGACAATGGACTTATCAGGCCTAGTCATTTGCCATGGGAGCACCAGTTTTGTTTGTAAAGAAGAAGGTGGAACATTTAGAATGTGTATAGATCACTGGAGTTATATAAAGTTACAATTAAGAACCAGTTTCCACTTCCCCGAATAGAAGATTTGTTTGATCAATTACAAGGAGCTAACTTTTTCTCCAAAATAGATCTAAGATCACGATATCATCAATTAAGAGTATAAGAAGAACATACCTAAAACGTATT
>JACVEC010000170.1:0-31526 GCA_025215565.1 Flaveria ramosissima | reverse complement strand
CGCAGGAACTCCGACAGCACGCGCGGCAACACGTAGCGCGCCTGCGTGTGGGTGTTGGCGATCGACAGCCGGCCGAGGTCGCCGCTCGCCATACTCGTCACCGACCTCGCATACTCGCGCCAACGTCGCGCAGCATGCGGCGAGCGATCGTGACCACCTCCTCGCCGGGTCGGGTGATCGCCACCAGTCGCTTGCCCTGGCGCACGAACACATCGACGCCAAGTTCCTCCTCCAGCAGGCTGATCTGCCGTGACACGCCGGACTGCGAGGTGGTGCAACGCGCGCGCGCTGCCTCGACACGTTCAGATTGCGCTGGGCGACTTCGGCGACGTAACGCAGCTGTTGCAGATTCATGCCCACCCCGATTAGCACTGGAAGTCATTTCAATCTTACTTCAAAGCATTTCCAATTATCTTCGAAGGCCGCTAACCTCGGTCGCTTAAAGTGCAGAAAGTGCATTCATGGATTTCGGTTATTCGGTCGCGGGCTTTTTCGTCGGCGCCATCGTCGGTCTGACCGGCGTCGCGGCGGCGGCTCGCTGATGACGCCGCTGCTGGTGCTGCTGTTCGGCATCCACCCCGCGGTTGCGGTCGGCACCGATCTGCTGTACGCAGCGATGACCAAGGCCGGCGGCGCGGTCGTGCATGGTCGCAACGGAACGGTGGATTGGCGCATCGTCGCCGCGCTGGGTACCGGCAGTTGTGCGGCGGCGGCGCTGACGACGCTGTTGTGGTTATCGACGCATTCCGGCTCGGCCTATGGCAGCCATCGCTGATCAGCGGTACGCTCGGCGTGGCGCTTGTTCTGACTGCGTGCGCACTACTTTTCCGAGCCCGTCTGCAGGCTCTGGCCGAGCGGCCGGGCATAGGCGAATTTCCGCGAACGCCATCTGCGTTCGCTGACCATCGCCACCGGCGCAGTGCTGGGCCTGCTGGTGACGATCTCTTCGGTCGGCGCCGGCGCACTTGGCACGGCGGCACTGGTGTTTCTCTATCCGCGGCTTTCTGCGGTGCGCATCGTCGGCAGCGACATTGCGCACGCCGTGCCCTGCTCTGGTGGCCGGCATGGGTCACTGGTGGCTGGGCAATGTCGACTGGACCTTGCTCGGCGCGTTGCTGGTCGTTCGCTGCCCGGCATCGCGCTCGGCAGCCAGATCGCGGCGCGCATGCCCGAACGATTCCTGCGTCCGCTGCTGGCCAGCATGCTGTTCGGCATCGGCGGAAAACTGAGCCTGAACCTTCTAGGCTGAAAGAGGGCAACGGGTAGTCCGGCATGGGTCGGACACCCATGACTGGACCACCCTTATGTATCGCTACGACGATTACGACCGCGCGCTGGTGATCGAGCGCGTCGCCCAGTATCGCGACCAGTTGCAACGCAATCTGGCCGGCGAACTGTCGGAAGACGAATTCCGCCCGCTGCGTCTGCAGAACGGTCTCTACATCCAGCGCCACGCGCCGATGCTGCGCATCGCCGTGCCCTACGGCATGCTGTCGAGCGTGCAACTGCGCAAGCTGGCCGACATCGCCCGCCGCTACGACCGCGGCTACGGTCACTTCACGACGCGCCAGAACATGCAGCTGAACTGGCCGAAGCTGGAAGACACCGCCGACATCCTGGCCGAACTGGCGACGGTCGAAATGCACGCCATCCAGACCTGGGCAACTGCATCCGCAACATCACGACCGACCCTTCGCCGGCGTGGCGCCGGACGAGATCGTCGATCCGCGTCCGTACTGCGAAGTGCTGCGCAGTGGTCGACCTTCCATCCGGAATTCGCCTTCCTGCCGCGCAAGTTCAAGATCGCCGTCAGCGGCACGCTGGAAGACCGCGCCGTGACCTATGCGCACGACGTCGGCCTGCAGCTCTACCGCGACGACAAGGGCGACGTGCTGGTACGCGTCATCGTCGGCGGCGGCATGGGTCGCACGCCTATCCTCGGCGCGTCATTCACGACGCCCTGCCCTGGCCGCACCTGCCGACCCTATCTCGACGCCGTGCTGCGCGTCTACAACCGCTACGGACGCCCGCGACAACGCCTACAAGGCGCGCATCAAGATCCTGGTCAAGGCGATCGGCGCCGAGGAGTTCGCGCGTCAGGTCAATGAGGATGGCAGCTCGAGCGCGACGGCATCGCGACCGTCACCGAAGCCGAACTCGATCTGGCCCGCTCCGCTTTCTCCGACCCCGACGCCCCCGCCCGCCCGGCGCGCGATGCCGCCTTCGACGCGCACCTCGCCGAAGACCGCGCCTTCGCCCGCTGGGTGTCGCGCTGCGTACGTGCGCACAAGCGTCCGGGCTACCGCTCGGTCACGCTGTCGCTGAAGCCGCACGGCGTCGCACCGGGCGACATCACGTCGGAACAGATGGAAGCCGTCGCCGATCTCGCCGACCGCTACAGCTTCGGCGAGCTGCGCGTGACGCACGAACAGAACCTGGTGCTGGCCGACGTCGCGCTGGCCGACCTTTACGACCTGTGGCAGGGCGCGCGCGCACGGACTGGCGACGCCCAACATCGGTCTGCTGACCGACATGATCTGCTGCCCAGGCGGCGACTTCTGCTCGCTGGCGACGCCAAGTCCATCCCGATCGCGCAGGCCATCCAGGCCGAGTTCGACGATCTGGACTACCTGTACGACATCGGCGACCTGGAGCTGAACATTTCCGGCTGCATGAATTCCTGTGGTCACCACCACGTCGGCCACATCGGCATTCTCGGCGTCGACAAGGCCGGTTCCGAGTGGTACCAGGTGTCGATCGGCGGCGCCCAGGGCAACACCACCTCGCTCGGCGACGTGATCGCGCCGTCGTTCGCGGCCGACGAAGTGCCGGGCGTGGTCAAGAAGCTCATCGAAACCTATGTCGAGGCGCGCACGCCGGAAGAGCGTTTCCTCGATACCGTACGCCGCCTCGGCATCGCCCCGTTCAAGGCGCGTGTGTACGGCGAAACTGCAAAGAAAGCCGAGGTGGCTCATGGCTGACCTGATCCGCGGCAACGCGCTCGCACAGAACGAATGGACCTGGGTGAACTTCCGGAGTCGACCGAACCGGTGCGCAAGGCCGCCGGCAAGGTGGTCATGTTCAAGCTGACCGGTGAGCCGGCCGCGCCCGAAGACGTGGTCGCCGCCTGTGAAGTGCCGGCCGGCAAGGTGATGATTCCGCTGACCGTGTGGCTGCGCCGTCGTGAAGAGCTTGCGGCACGCGTTGCCGCCGGTGAGATCGCGGTCTGGCTGGACAGCCACGAGGAACCGGCCGAACTGGCAGAAAGCCTCGACGGCGATCTGAACCGGCTGCCGCTGATCGGCGTGAACTTCCCTAAGTTCATCGACGGCCGCGGCTTCTCGATCGCCTTCATCCTGCGCACCCGTTACGGCTACCGCAACGAATTGCGCGCGCTGGGCGATGTGCTGCGCGACCAGATGTTCTTCTTCCGTCGTACCGGCTTCGACGCCTACCTGCTGCGCGCCGACCAGAAGCCGGAGCGCTGCATCGCTGCGCTGAACGACTTCACCACGCCCTACCAGACCTCCACCGACGGCATCACGCCGGTGTTCCGTCGGCGCATCGGGCAGAAGGCAATCGCATGAAGAACCCGTTGATCCATCCGAACATCACCGACGCGATGCGCGCGACGGTGGCGCAGAAGACCGCTGCGGCCGTCGATCTGCTCAGACAGGCAGCGGCCGAATTCCAGCCTATCGGCTTCGCCAGCAGCATGGGCGCCGAGGACATGGTGCTGACCGACCTGATCCAGCGCAACGCGCTCGACATCGAAATCTTCACGCTGGATACCGCCGCCTGCCCGCGGAAACCTACGATCTGATGGCGAAAGCTGAACAGCACTACGGCGCCCGCCCGGTCACCTTCTTTCCGCGTCACGAGGCGGTCGAAGAGTACGTGCGCAAGCACGGCATCAACGCCTTCTACGACTCGGTTGAGTTGCGCAAGGCCTGCTGTGCAATGCGTAAGGGTCGAGCCCCTGAAGCGCGCGCTGGCCGGCAAGAAGGCCTGGATCACCGGCATGCGGCCCAGCAGTCGGCGACGCGGAGCGCACTGCCTGCGCGCGAGTTCGACGAAGGTCACGGCATCGAGAAATTCAATCCGCTGTCCGACTGGACCGAACGCGAGGTATGGTCTACATCCATACGCACGAAGTCCCGTACAACGAACTGCACGAGCGCTTCTTCCCGAGCATCGGCTGCCAGCCCTGTACCCGCGCTATTTCGCCGGGCGAGGACATCCGAGCCGGACGCTGGTGGTGGGAGAACCCGGAGAGCAAGGAGTGTGGCCTCCATGTCAAGGCAGGCTGAACGTCGCCCTCCGGGCAAAGTCTGGCTGGTTGGCGCCGGCCCCGGCGCCGTCGACCTGCTGACCATCCGCGCGGTCCGGTTTGCTTGCCGACGCCGAGGTCGTGCTGCACGACGCGCTGATCGGCGACGATGTGCTGTCGCTCGCGCCACAGGCCAAGCATATTGCCGTTGGCAAGCGCTGCGGCAAGCATTCCACCGCCCAGCGCTTCATCAATCAGAAGCTCATCCATGCGGCACGTACGCACGCCCGTGTCGTTCGGCTCAAGGGCGGCGATCCGATGCTGTTCGGTCGCGCCCAGGAGGAAATGGATGCGCTGTCGGCCGCGGGTATCGATTACGAGGTAGTGCCAGGCATCACCGCGGCCAGCGCCGCCAGCGCGCAGCTCCGCGTCTCGCTGACGCGTCGCGGCATCGCGCGCAGCGTTGCGCTGCTGACGCCTGTGCCGGCGAAGGCGAGCACCCCTCGCAGGCGCTGCGTGCCAATGCCGACACCCCGACGCTCGCGCTTTACATGGCATCGCACGAATCGATGGCAATTGCACGCGAACTGATGAGCTACGGGCGCGATCCGGCCACTCCGGTGGCGCTGATCGAGAACGCAAGTCACCCGGCCTCGCGCGAGGCCTTCACGACGCTGCAGGGGCTCTCGGAGCAACCGATCGGCGCCCTGCTGGGAACAGCGGGAACACCCGAGGGGCCGGTGCTCGTAATGCTCGGCGAAGTATTTCGTGAAGCCCTGCAGCAGCACACGCGCCTCTGGCAGGACGACAGCGCCAGCGCGGCCTGACCTCACAACGCGCCCGCGCACGCTCCACCCTTAACCGGGAGTTTGCGGTGGGGCGGGTGGGCGCCCAAACAAAAAGCCCTGCGTCGCGGGGCTCTTTGTTTGGTGCAGGTGGAAATCGCTTACTCGGCGACTTCAACCGGCTCCGCGCTCTCGTCCGGGCGATCCATCAGCTGGACAAACGCCATCGGTGCATTATCGCCGACGCGGAAACCCATCTTCAGGATGCTCAGGTAGCCACCGTTGCGGGTCGCATAGCGCGGGCCCAGCACGTCGAAAATCTTGCACACGACTTCGCGATCACGCAGGCGCGAGAAGGCGAGGCGGCGGTTCGACAGGTTGGGCGTCTTGCCAAGATTGATCAGCGGCTCGACGACGCGGCGCAGTTCCTTGGCCTTCGGGACCGTGGTCTTGATGGCTTCGTGACGCAGCAGCGAAACGGCCATGTTGCGGAACATCGCTTCGCGATGCGAGCTGGTGCGGTTGAGCTTTCTGAGACCGTTACGATGACGCATGATGACTCCGTATAAATTATGCGGCCACCGCGGGTCAGGCAGGTGGCCGGTTCATCTTGTATCCGGCGCGGTGCGCCGGTACGGTGTTACGCCCGATCGAGGCCGGCAGGCGGCCAGTTCTCGAGCTTCATGCCCAGCGTGAGACCACGCGAGGCAAGCACTTCCTTGATTTCGTTCAGCGACTTGCGACCCAGGTTCGGGGTCTTCAGCAGTTCGTTCTCGGTACGCTGGATCAGATCGCCGATGTAATAGATGTTCTCGGCCTTGAGACAGTTGGCCGAACGCACCGTCAGCTCCAGGTCGTCGACCGGGCGCAGCAGGATCGGATCGATCACCGCCGGCTTGCGCTGCTCGACGGCCGGGGCCGTACCTTCCAGCTCTGCGAACACCGACAGCTGATCAACCAGAACGCGGGCAGCGTAGCGCACCGCCTCTTCCGGCTCGACAGCACCGTTGGTTTCGACATCCATCACCAGACGATCAAGGTCGGTGCGCTGTTCAACGCGCGCCGACTCGACCGAATAGCTCACGCGGCGAACCGGGCTGAAGCTCGCGTCGAGAACGATGTGACCGATCGCCTTGTTCTCCGAAGAGCTCTGACGAACGGTGCCCGGCACGTAGCCACGGCCCTGTTCGATCTTGAACTGGAGATCCAGCTTGCCACCCGGCGCAACGTGAGCGATCACGTGTTCCGGATTGACGATCTCGACATCGTGCGTGACCTCGATATCGCCAGCCGTCACGACGCCTTCGCCGTTACGCGACAGGCGCAGGTAGGCCTCGGAGCGGTTGTGCAGCTTCAGCACGACACCCTTCAGATTCAGCAGGATATCGACCACGTCTTCACGCACGCCATCCAGCGTCGAGTACTCGTGCAGCACGCCTTCGATCTGCACTTCGGTCGGCGCGTAGCCGGGCATCGACGACAGGAGAATGCGACGGAGCGCGTTGCCCAGCGTGTGCCCGAACCCGCGTTCGAACGGCTCCATCACAACGCGTGCGTGAGCCGGGGAAAGATTTTGTACGTCAATGATTCGCGGTTTCAAGAGAGCATTGCTTTGCATCTGCAGTCCTCAGTGACGTCAGCAGGCTGATCGCACCAGCGATCAGCGGGAGTACAGTTCGACGACCAGACTTTCGTTGATCGTCGAGGGCAGGTCGGTACGGGCCGGCAGCGACTTGAACACGCCGCGAGCAGCCTTGGAATCGACATCCAGCCACTCAGGGAACCGCGCGAAGCCTGAGCTTCGAGCGCGCCCTTCGAGCGCAGGTGGCCCTTGGCACGTTCGGTCAGCTCGACCACATCACCCGGACGCACTTCGTACGACGGGATGTTGACGCGCTTGCCATTGACCAGCACGCCGTTGTGACGCACGACCTGACGCGACTCGGCACGCGAAGCGCCAAAGCCCATGCGGTAAGCAACCGTATCGAGGCGGCTTTCCAGCAGTTGCAGCATGTTCTCGCCGGTCTGACCCTTGCGGCGTTCGGCCTCGGCATACACGCGGCGGAACTGACGCTCGAGCACGCCGTAAATGCGACGGATCTTCTGCTTCTCACGCAGCTGCTGACCGAAACCGGACAGACGCTGGCCGGACTTCTGTCCGTGCTGACCCGGGGCATACGAGCGGCGCTCGATGGCGCACTTGTCGGTGAAGCACTTTTCGCCCTTCAGGAAGAGCTTTTCGCCTTCACGACGGCATTGACGGCACTTCGCGTCGAGATTACGAGCCATTCTCTAATTCCTCTTAGATGCGCCGACGCTTGGGCGGACGGCAACCGTTGTGCGGGATCGGCGTGATGTCGGTGATCGACGAAATCTTGATGCCGAGCGCGTTCAGCGCACGAACGGCCGACTCGCGACCCGGGCCGGGACCCTTGATGCGGACTTCCAGGTTCTTCACACCGCATTCGACAGCGACCTTGCCAGCGGCCTCTGCGGCCACCTGTGCTGCAAACGGCGTGCTCTTGCGCGAACCCTTGAAGCCGGCGCCGCCCGACGTTGCCCACGACAGGGCGTTGCCCTGACGGTCGGTGATCGTGATGATGGTGTTGTTGAAGGAAGCGTGAATGTGCGCGATACCTTCCGCGACGTTCTTCTTGACCTTCTTCCGGACTTTTGCAGCACTCTTGACCATGATCGTGTCCTATTGCTTATTTCTTGGCGCCAGCGATCGACTTGCGCGGACCCTTGCGGGTGCGGGCATTCGTGCGGGTGCGCTGACCACGCAGCGGCAGGCCACGACGATGACGAACACCGCGATAGCAGCCCAGATCCATCAGGCGCTTGATGTTCATCGTCACTTCACGGCGCAGGTCACCCTCGATGGTGAACTTGCCGACCTCTTCCCGCAGCCGATCCATTTCGGCCTCCGAGAGGTCCTTGATCTTCGTCGTGCGGGCAATGCCGGCAGCGTCGCAAATCTTTTGTGAGCGGGAACGACCAACCCCGAAAATCGCCGTCAGAGCGATCTCGGTGTGCTGGTGGTTAGGAATGTTAACGCCGGCGATACGGGCCATGCAGTCACCCCGAAAAGCGAAACCTTAAATGTTATCAAAGACCACCAGCTAACGTCAACCTTGACGCTGCTTGTGACGCGGATCAGCACAAATGATGCGGACGACACCGTGGCGACGGATCACCTTGCACTTGCGGCAGACGCGCTTTACAGATGCTTGGACTTTCATCCCATTTCTCCAACTGGAACCAAACGCCGGACCTACTTGGCGCGAAACACGATGCGACCTTTGCTCAGGTCATAAGGCGTGAGCTGCACCGTTACCTTGTCACCGGGAAGAATGCGGATGTAGTGCATCCGCATCTTTCCGGATATGTGCCCGAGAACCACGTGTCCGTTTTCGAGCTTCACGCGAAACGTCGCATTCGGCAGGGTTTCAACAACTTCACCCTGCATTTCAATGACATCTTCCTTGGACATAGCTACCTAACGCGTCGGGAACCCAGCCCCGCGGAAATTCGCCTTCTTCAGAAGGCTCTCGTACTGATGAGACATCACGTACGCCTGCACCTGAGCCATGAAATCCATCGTCACTACAACGATGATCAGCAACGACGTGCCGCCGAAGTAGAACGGAACATTCCACTTCAGGATCAGGAACTCAGGCAGCAGACAGACCAGCGTGATGTACACCGCACCGACCAGGGTAAGACGCGTCAGGATCTTGTCGATATAGCGCGCCGTCTGTTCGCCCGGACGGATGCCCGGAACGAAGGCACCGCTCTTCTTCAGGTTGTCCGCCGTCTCCTTGGCGTTGAAAACCAGCGCCGTATAGAAGAAGCAGAAGAAAACGATTGCCGTCGCGTACAACAACACGTAGATCGGCTGTCCAGGCGACAACGTGGCAGCCAAATCCTTCAGCCAGCGCGTGCTGTCCGTCGTTGCGAACCAGCCCGCCAGCGTCGCCGGGAAAAGGATGATCGACGACGCGAAAATCGGCGGAATGACACCGGCCATGTTCAGCTTCAAGGGCAGGTGCGAACTCTGTCCGCCATACACCTTGTTGCCGACCTGACGCTTCGCGTAGTTGACCAGGATCTTGCGCTGACCGCGTTCGACGAAACCACCACGGCCGTCACAGCGAACACCAGCGCAACGATGAACAGCGCCGTCAGCTCGTGCATCGCACCGGTATTCACCAGCTCGAGAAGTCCGCCGATGGAACCCGGAAGCCCCGCAGCAATACCCGCAAAGATGATGATCGAGATCCCGTTGCCAATGCCGCGTTCGGTGATCTGTTCGCCAACCACATGAGGAACATCGTCCCGGTGATCAGGGTCGAGATCGTCACGAAGCGGAACATCATCCAGGATCAAGCACCAGTCCCTGCTGCGATTCAAGCGCAACGGAAATACCGAAGGCCTGGAACAGTGCGAGCGCCAGAGTGCCGTAACGCGTGTACTGCGTGATCTTGCGACGCCCTGCCTCACCTTCCTTCTTCAGCGCCTCAAGCGACGGCACTGCGACGGTGAGCAGCTGCATGATGATCGACGCCGAGATGTACGGCATGATCCCCAGCGCGAAGATCGTGAAACGCGACAGCGCACCGCCGGAGAACAGGTTGAACACGCCGAGGATGCCGCCCTGCTGCCCCTGGAACAATTCCGCGAGACGAGCAGGATCGATACCCGGGACCGGAATATGCGCACCGAGGCGATAGACCAGCAGCGCGCCTGCGAGGAACCACAGGCGACGCCACAGATCACCGAACTTGGCGCTACGGCCGGGCTGCTGGGCGGCAGTAACCAACGCTTACTCTCCGACCTGGCCGCCAGCGGCTTCGATCGCCGCGCGCGCACCCTTGGTCGCGCCGATGCCCTTGAGCACGACGCGGCGGGTGACTTCGCCCGACAGAACCACCTTGGCAGACAGCGCGTCACGGGACACGAGGCCAAACTGCTTGAGCACCAGCAGATCAACGTCCTCGACCGGCAGACGCGACAGCGACGAAAGATTGACTTCCTCGTTGCGCGCACGCGTCAGCGACGTGAAGCCACGCTTCGGCAGACGGCGCTGCAGCGGCATCTGGCCGCCTTCGAAACCGACGCTCTTCCAGCCGCCCGAACGCGACTTCTGACCCTTGTGGCCGCGGCCGCAGGTCTTGCCCAGGCCACTGCCCATGCCGCGACCGACGCGACGCGCGCGTGCTTCGAGCCCTCGCCGGCTTGATGTCATTCAGTTCCATTTAAGCCTCGACCTTCAGCAGGTAAGACACCTTGGTGACCATGCCGCGGACTGCCGGCGTGTCCTCAAGGACGACGGTGTGATGCAGACGGCGCAGACCCAGGCCACGCACCGTGGCACGGTGATCCTGCTTGCGACCGATCAGGCTCTTCACCAGAGTGACCTTCAGAGTTTTTTCAGCCATCACAGACCTCAGCCGAGAATTTCCGCCACGGTCTTGCCGCGCTTGGCGGCAATGTCCGACGGCGTGCTCATGCGCAGCAGGCCGTTCAGCGTGGCACGCACGAGGTTGTAGGGATTCGACGAGCCGAGCGACTTGGCGACGACGTCCGTCACACCCATCACTTCGAACACGGCACGCATCGGGCCACCGGCGATGATGCCGGTACCGGCGGCGGCCGGCTGGATCAGCACGGTCGACGCGCCGTGGTGGCCGACGATCGGGTGATGGAAGCTGCCGTCACGAAGGCTCACGCGAACCATCTTGCGACGCGCCTCTTCCATCGCCTTCTGCACGGCGACCGGCACTTCACGCGCCTTGCCCTTGCCCATGCCGATTCCGCCGTCGCCGTCACCGACCACGGTCAGAGCCGCGAAACCGAGAATACGACCACCCTTCACCACCTTGGTGACACGGTTGATCGACACCATTTTTTCACGCAGGCCGTCGTCGCGTTCTTCCTGGGCCTGGTTTTGCTTGCGTTGCGGTTTAGCCATCGCTTGAGTCGCCTGATCAGTTAGAACTTGAGACCGCCTTCGCGGGCGGCCTCAGCGAGCGCCTTGATACGGCCGTGGTACTTGAAGCCGCCACGATCGAATGCCACCTGCTCGATACCTTGCGCGCGAGCGCGCTCGGCAATCAGCTTGCCGACCAGCGTAGCAGCCTCGACGTTTGCCCCCGTTGCTCACTTCCTTGCGCACCGACTCTTCGATGGTCGACGCCGCTGCGAGCACACGGGTGCCGCAACCGGAATAGACCTGCGCGTAGATGTGGCTGTTGCTGCGGTGAACCGACAGACGAACGGCCTTCAGTTGGGCGATGCGCGCACGGGTCTGGCGGGAACGGCGCAGACGGGAAATATTCTTGTCCATGTTCGTCACCCTTACTTCTTCTTGGTCTCTTTGATCACCACCACTTCATCCGCGTAGCGAACACCCTTGCCCTTGTACGGCTCGGGCTGGCGATACGCGCGGACTTCAGCAGCGACTTGACCAACGAGTTGCTTGTCGACACCCTTGATGCGGATTTCCGTCTGCGCCGGCGTTTCAACCTTGATGCCTTCCGGCATCTGATGAACGACCGGGTGCGAGAAACCGAGCGACAGGTTCAGCTTGTCGCCTTGCGCCTGAGCCTTGTAGCCCACGCCGACCAGCAGCAGCTTGCGCTCGAAACCCTGGGTGACACCTGAACCATGTTGGCGACCAGCGCACGCATGGTTCCGGAGAGTGCCTTGGTGTTCTCGGCGCCTTCGATCTGACCGAAACGGATCTCGCCGCCATCGACCGTAACCGACACAGCCGGGTTGATCACGCGGCGGATCTGGCCGAGCGGCCCCTTGACCGACAGCTCGCCGTTGCTCAGAGCAACGTCGACGCCCTTCGGCACGATTACTGGATTCTTTGCGATACGTGACATGTCTTCGTCCTCAGGCCACGATGCACAGCACTTCGCCGCCGACCTTCTCGGCGCGGGCCTTGCGATCAGTCATGACGCCGCGCGGCGTCGAAACGATGGCCACACCCAGTCCGTTCATCACACGAGGCAGGTCGTCCATGCCGCGATAAACGCGAAGACCAGGACGGCTGACGCGCTCGATGCGCTCGATGACGGGGCGGCCCGAGTAATACTTCAGGACCAGTTCGAGTTCAGCCTTGCCACCATCGGTGCGCACGCTGAAACCGTCGATATAACCTTCGGACTGCAGCACCCCGGCGATCGCCACCTTGATCTTCGAGGACGGCATGACAACAGAGCCCTTCTGTGCCATTTGTGCATTGCGGATGCGGGTCAGCATGTCCGCAATCGGATCACTCATGCTCATCTTGTACCCCTGTTACCAACTAGCCTTGACCATGCCGGGCACTTCGCCGCGGAAGGCCGCTTCACGCAACTTGTTGCGGCAAAGACCGAATTTGCGGAACACACCGCGCGGACGCCCGGTCTGCTCGCAACGATTGCGAAGACGCGTCGGGCTGGAGTTACGCGGCAGCGCCTGAAGCTTCAGGCGCGCGGAAGCGCGATCTTCGTCGGACGCAGACATGTCAGCGATGACAGCCTCGAGCGCAGCGCGCTTGGCGGCGAACTTCGCAACCAGCTTCTCACGCTTCTCTTCACGGTTTTTCAATGCCAACTTGGCCATGGCAACCTCAATTCTTGAACGGGAACTTGAACGCGGCGAGCAGAGCCTTGGCTTCCTCGTCGGTCTTGGCGGTCGTCGTGATGCTGATGTTCATTCCGCGGACCTTGTCGACCTTGTCGTACTCGATTTCCGGGAAAATGATCTGTTCCTTGATGCCGATGTTGTAGTTGCCACGGCCGTCAAAACCCTTGCCGGACACACCACGGAAGTCACGCACGCGCGGCATCGCCACGGTGATCAGACGATCCAGGAACTCGAACATGCGAGGACCACGCAGCGTCACCATGCAGCCGATCGGGTAACCCTCACGGATCTTGAAACCCGCGATAGCCTTACGGGCCTTGGTGACGACCGGCTTCTGACCAGCGATCTTGACCATGTCGCCCACGGCGTGTTCAAGAACCTTCTTGTCACCCACCGCTTCGCCGACACCCATGTTCAGCGTGATCTTGGTGATGCGCGGAACTTCCATCACCGACTTGTAACCGAAGCGAGCCGTCAAATCGCCCACAACGGTTGCCTTGTAAAAATCTTGCAAGCGCGCCATTGTCGTTCCTTAAGCCTTGACCAACTCGCCATTCGACTTGAAGAAACGGACCTTGGTACCGTCTTCAAGCGTCTTGATGCCCACACGATCACCCTTGCTGGTGGCCGGGTTGAACAGCGCAACATTCGAAATGTCGATCGGCATTTCCTTCTCGACGATGCCGCCCTGCTGACCCTTCATCGGGTTCGGCCGCTGATGCTTCTTCACGCGGTTTACGCCCTCGACCAGCACCGAGCGCTCATCAACGCGACGCAGCACGGTACCGCGGCGACCACGATCCTTACCCGTCAGCACCACTACTTCATCGCCCTTGCGAATCTTTTCCATCTGACTCTCCAGCCTGGCCTCAGAGAACTTCCGGCGCCAGCGAAACGATCTTCATGAAACGCTCGCCGCGCAGCTCACGCGTGACCGGCCCGAAAATGCGGGTACCGATCGGCTCGAGCTTGTTGTTCAGAAGCACTGCGGCATTGCCGTCGAACTTCACGAGCGAACCGTCCGGACGACGCACACCCTTCGCAGTGCGAACAACCACTGCGTTATAGACCTCGCCTTCTTGACGCGACCGCGGGGCGCAGCATCCTTGATGCTGACCTTGATCACATCGCCAATACCGGCGTAACGGCGCTTGGAACCACCCAGCACCTTGATACACATGACCGAGCGCGCGCCGGTGTTTGTCGGCCACGTTCAGCATGGATTGCATCTGGATCATTTGTTATCTCCAACTTATCCCGCTCTGAGAGCGGTCAGTCTTGGACCCGTCAGGGTGTAGGACGAGCCCAACAAAACCTTGAGGCTCGGCGAAGCAAAGCGCGCCACAATAGCACGCAGGGAGAAGCTAAACAAGCCCCTCCCTGAAATACATCTTCAGATCACGCGAGCCTGTTCTACAACCTGCGTAACCTTCCACGCCTTCGTACGGCTGATCGGGCGGCACTCTTCGATCTGAACCAGATCGCCTTCGTGCGCTTCGAGGCCTTCAACGTGCGCGTGATACTTCTTCGACCGCATGATCACCTTGCCGTAGAGCGGGTGCTTCACACGACGCTCCACCAGAACGGTCACGGTCTTGTCCATCTTGTCGCTGACCACACGGCCGACCAGCGTGCGATGAACCTTTTGATTGGTCTCGCTCATTTCGTACTCGCTTTCTGTTGCAGCAGGGTACGAACGCGCGCGATATCGCGGCGCACGTTCTTCAGTTCGCTGGTGTTGGTCAGCTGTTGAGTCGCCTTCTGCATGCGCATCGAAAACTGCGCCTTCAGAAGATCCATCAACTCCTTGTTCAATTCAGCGGCATCTTTCGTCCGCAGATCCTTGGCTTTCATCGCTTACCCCAGCTGTCGCACGACAAAGGTGGTTTCGAGCGGGAGCTTGGCAGCCGCCAGGCGGAACGCCTCGCGCGCCAGCGCCTCGTCGACGCCGTCCATTTCGTACAGCACCTTGCCCGGCTGAATTTCCGCAACCCAGTATTCCGGATTGCCCTTGCCGTTACCCATACGCACTTCCGCCGGCTTCTTCGAGATCGGCTTGTCGGGGAAAATGCGAATCCAGATACGACCACCGCGCTTGATGTGACGCGTCATCGCACGACGTGCGGACTCAATCTGACGAGCCGTCAGACGACCGCGCGACGTGGCCTTGAGACCGTACTCGCCAAAGGAAACCTTGGTGCCGCGGGTGGCGAGGCCCGTGTTGCGGCCCTTCTGCTCTTTACGGTACTTTCTTCTCGCCGGCTGCAGCATTGCTAGCTCCTGACTTTCTGACTCGTTGCTGAGGGGACTTCACGTCGGCATCCCCTGCCGGTGCGCCGCCTTCGGGCTTCGCATCACGAGCGGGGCGGCGGCCTGCCGGGCGGTTGTCGCCTTCGGGGCGACGACCGTCACGACGCGGACGACGTGCGTTATCGTTTTCTTCGGTAACCGCAGGCGCTTCGCCGCGGGCGAGCATTTCGCCCTTGAACACCCACACCTTGATACCGATCACACCGTAGGTCGTCTTCGCTTCCGACGTTCCGTAATCGATGTCTGCACGCAGCGTGTGCAGCGGCACGCGACCTTCGCGATACCACTCACGGCGAGCGATCTCGATACCGTTCAAGCGACCCGACGACATGATCTTGATGCCCTGGGCGCCGAGGCGCATTGCGTTCTGCATCGCGCGCTTCATTGCGCGGCGGAACATGATGCGCTTCTCGAGCTGCTGGGCGATCGAATCGGCGATCAGCTGGGCATCGATCTCCGGCTTGCGGATTTCCTCGATGTTGACGTGCACCGGCACGCCCATCATCTTGGCCAGTTGTGCCTTGATCAGCTCGATCTCTTCGCCCTTCTTGCCGATCACCACGCCCGGACGGGCCGAGTAGACGGTGATGCGGGCGTTCTTGGCCGGACGCTCGATGACCACGCGGCCGACGGACGCATGCGCCAGCTTCTTCTTCAGGAACGCGCGAACCTGCAGATCCTGATTGAGCATGCGCGGGAAGTCCTTGCTGGACGCGAACCAGCGCGAAGCCCAGTTATGCGTGACCGCCAGACGGAAGCCGGTCGGATGAATCTTCTGTCCCATAACCTTCAGTCTCCAACGTGACGAACACGTGGCAGGTCGGCTTCACGATGCGATACCGCGTCCCTTGGCCCGGGCGTGTGAAGCGCTTGAGCACAACACCCTTTTCCACGTAAATGGTCTTCACCTTGAGGCTGTCGATATCGGCGCCATCGTTATGCTCGGCATTGGCGATTGCGGACTCGACGACCTTCTTGATGATCTTTGCGCCCTTCTTGGGCTGAAAGCCAGAATGTTCAGAGCCTGACTGACCGACTTGCCGCGGATCAGATCGGCGACCAGCCGACCCTTTTGCGCCGACAGACGCACACCGCGAAGATTTGCACGGGTTTCCATTGTCATCGCTCCTTACTTCTCGCTTTCTTGCCTGCGGTGTGACCCTTGAACGTACGGGTCAGCGCAAACTCGCCCAGCTTGTGACCGACCATGTTCTCCGAAACATAGACCGGAATGTGCTGGCGACCGTTATGCACGGCGATGGTGAGACCGATGAAGTCCGGCAGAACGGTCGAACGACGCGACCAGGTCTTGATCGGACGCTTGTCATTCGACGCGCGAGCCGTATCCACCTTGGCCAGCAGGTGGCGTCGACGAACGGGCCTTTCTTGATTGAACGTGCCATTGCCTACCTCTTATCGCTTGTAGCGGCGCTGCACGATCATGTTGCTCGTGCGCTTGTTGCTGCGGGTGCGGTAGCCCTTGGTCGGCTGACCCCACGGGCTGACGGGAACGCGGCCTTCACCGGTACGACCCTCACCACCACCGTGCGGGGATCGATCGGGTTCATCACGGTACCGCGAACCGTCGGGCGCACACCGCGCCAACGGGTTGCGCCGGCCTTGCCAAGCTTGCGCAGGTTGTTTTCTTCGTTGCCGACTTCGCCGATGGTCGCGCGGCACTCCACGTGCACACGACGGATTTCACCGGAACGCAGACGCAGTTGAGCGTAGCTGCCTTCGCGGGCCAGCAACTGAACCGAGGTACCCGCGGCACGCGCAGCTGGGCGCCCTTGCCCGGCGTCATCTCGATGCAATGCACCGTCGAACCGACCGGGATGTTACGCAGCGGCAGCGTATTACCAGACTTGATCGGCGCTTCCGAACCCTGACCACCTGCTGGCCGACCACCATGCCCTTGGGGGCGATGATGTAGCGGCGCTCGCCATCGGCGTAGCACAGCAGCGCGATATGAGCCGAACGGTTCGGGTCGTACTCGATGCGCTCGACAGTAGCGACGATGCCATCCTTGTTGCGACGGAAATCGATCACGCGATTACTGCTGACGGTGACCACCGCCCTTGTGACGGGTCGTGATCCGGCCGTGGTTGTTGCGACCCGAGGTCTTGTTCTGGCTCTCGGTGAGCGAATCAACCGGACGGCCCTTGTACAGGGTCGGATTGACGACCTTGACGACGGCACGACGGCCGGCCGAGGTCGGCTGACTTTGACGAGTGCCATTAGACAGCCCCTCCTTCAGCGAACTCGATGTCCTGGCCCGGCTTGATGCGCCACAAAGGCCTTCTTCCAGTCGCTGCGACGGCCGAACGTGCGGCCAAAACGCTTGATCTTGCCCTTTACGTTCAGAACCTGAACCGACAGGACTTCGATCTTGTTGTCGCCCTTGCTGAACAGCAGCTCAACCGCAGCCTTGATTTCCGGCTTGGTAGCATCCGGCGCAACCTTGAATACGACCTGGTTGTTACGGTCGGCAATAAAGGTCGCCTTCTCGGAAATCTGCGGTGCGAGCAGAACCTGCATCAGCCTTTCCTGCGAAAAGTTGCTCATGCCCACATCTCCTCGAATTTGCTCATCGCGCTGCGCGTGACCAGCACCTTGCCGAAGCGGATGAGCGAAACCGGATCCGTCTCATGCGCTTCCAGGACCAGCACGTTGTGCAGGTTGCGCGACGACAGGAACAGGTTCTCATCGAGTTCGTCGGTGATCACGAGCACCGAATCCAGACCCATGCCCTTGAGCTTGCTCGACAGCAGCTTGGTCTTCGGAGCCTCGACATTGAAATTCTCGACCACAGCGATGCGGTCTTCGCGAGCCAGCTGCGAGAGGATCGCGGCGATGCCGGCGCGATACATCTTGCGATTGACCTTCTGCGAGAAGTTCTCGTCGGGCGAGTTCGGGAAGATGCGACCGCCGCCACGCCACAGCGGGCTGGAGGACATACCGGCGCGTGCGCGACCGGTACCCTTCTGACGCCACGGCTTGCGCGTGGTGTGCTTGACCAGCGTACGGTCCTTCTGAGCTCGGGTACCCTGGCGAGCGTTGGCCTGATAGGCCACGACCACCTGGTGCACCAGCGCTTCGTTGTATTCGCGGGCGAACAGCGCGTCCGGTGCCTGCACCGTCGCCGCCTGTTGACCAGCGTCGTTCAAAACCTTCAATTCAGCCATCGCGCTCTCCTCAGCCCTTGACCGCCGGCAGCACGACAACGTCGCCGCCCTTGGAACCCGGAATTGCGCCCTTGATGAGCAGCAGCTGACGGGCCTCGTCGATACGCACGACTCCAGCCCCTGCTGGGTGTGCACTTGACGTCACCCAGGTGACCGGCCATTGCGCTTGCCCGGGAAAACGCGACCCGGATCCTGCGCCATACCGATCGAACCCGGCGAGTTGTGCGAGATCGAGTTGCCGTGCGACGCACGGTTGGACGAGAAGTTGTGGCGCTTGATGGCACCGGCAAAGCCCTTACCGATGGACGTACCCGTCACATCGACCTTCTGGCCTACCGAGAACACCGAGGCAGGGCTGATCACATCACCCGCCTTGAACTCGGCGAGCTTGCCAGCATCCACACGGAATTCACGCAGCACCTCACCGGCCTCGACACCTGCCTTGGCGAAATGACCTGCGGCGGCTTTGTTCACGCGAGTAGCGCGACGCTTGCCGAAAGCGACCTGCACCGACGTATAACCGTCGGTTTCTGCTGTCTTGATCTGGGTAACGCGATTGTTCGACACATCAACGACCGTCACCGGAACGGTTGCCCGTCGTCGGTGAAAATACGCGTCATGCCGACCTTGCGACCCACAAGGCCTAGAGTCATGTTTTCTCCTCATCCCGGTTGCGATTGACCGGGATCCGTTTCAACTGCCACCGGAACATCCGGTGACGCTTACCGGCAAAAAGTACGCCGGAAAAAGACTGCACTTACTGAAGCTTGATCTCGACATCCACACCGCCGGCAGATCGAGCTTCATCAACGCGTCGACGGTCTTGTCGGTCGGGTCGATGATATCCATCAGGCGAACATGAGTACGGATTTCAAACTGATCGCGCGAGCTCTTGTTCACGTGCGGCGAACGCAGCACGTTGAAACGCTCGATGCGGGTCGGCAGCGGCACGGGACCACGAACAACGGCGCCGGTGCGCTTGGCGGTATCCACAATCTCAAGAGCCGACTGATCGATCAGGCGATATCGAATGCCTTGAGGCGAATACGAATCTTCTGGCTTTGCATTGGTTTTTCCCAAGAGCGAAAGAGCAAAGCCGGGTAGCACAAGCCACCCGGCGCAAAAGCTGACGATTGTACTAATTATTCGATGATCTTTGCAACCACGCCGGCGCCGACGGTACTCCACCTTCGCGGATCGCGAAGCGCAGACCTTCTTCCATCGCGATCGGGGCGATCAGCTTCACCGTGATCGACACGTTGTCACCCGGCATCACCATTTCGGTGCCGGCCGGCAGTTCGATCGAGCCGGTCACGTCCGTCGTACGGAAGTAGAACTGCGGGCGGTAGCCGTTGAAGAACGGCGTGTGACGACCACCTTCTTCCTTCGACAGCACGTAGATCTCGGCCGTGAAGTGCGTGTGCGGCTTGATCGAGCCCGCTTGGCCAGAACCTGACCACGCTCCACGTCTTCACGCTTGTGCCGCGCAGCAGCACAGCCGACGTTGTCGCCCGCCTGACCCTGGTCCAGCAGCTTGCGGAACATTTCAACGCCGGTGCAGGTGGTCTTCACGGTCGGCTTGATACCGACGATTTCGATTTCCTCACCGACCTTCACGATGCCGCGCTCGATACGACCGGTCACCACGGTGCCGCGGCCCGAGATCGAGAACACGTCTTCGATCGGCATCAGGAAGGCCGCATCCACTGCGCGCTCCGGCGTCGGGATGTAGCTGTCCAGCGCAGCGGCCAGCGCCATGATGGCACCTTCGCCCAGATCGGTCTTGTCGCCTTCCAGCGCCTTCAGGGCCGAGCCCTTGACGATGGGCACGTCGTCGCCCGGAAGTCGTACTTCGACAGCAGCTCGCGCACTTCCATTTCAACCAGCTCGAGCAGCTCGGCGTCGTCGACCATGTCGCACTTGTTCAGGAACACGACGATGTACGGCACACCGACCTGACGGGCCAGCAGGATGTGCTCGCGCGTCTGCGGCATCGGACCGTCAGCGGCCGAACACACCAGGATGGCGCCGTCCATCTGGGCAGCACCGGTAATCATGTTCTTCACGTAGTCGGCGTGACCCGGGCAATCAACGTGCGCGTAGTGACGGGTTGCCGTCTCGTACTCAACGTGCGCCGTGTTGATCGTGATGCCGCGTGCCTTCTCTTCCGGCGCTGCGTCGATCTGATCGTACGCCTTCGCCTCACCACCGAACTTCGACGACAGAATCGTCGTGATCGCCGCCGTCAGCGTCGTCTTGCCATGGTCAAACGTGACCAATCGTGCCCACGTTCACGTGCGGCTTGGTGCGCTCAAACTTTCCCTTTGCCATTTCTAACCCCTAAATCCAAAACTCACTTCTTGTTGATGATGGCGTCAGCGACGTTCTTGGCGCTTCCGCGTAATGCTTGAATTCCATCGAGTAGGTTGCGCGACCCTGGCTCAGCGAGCGCAGCGTGGTCGAGTAACCGAACATCGATGCGAGCGGCACTTCAGCCTTGATCGCCTTGATGCCACCCGGCAGGTCTTCCATGCCCTGAACGATGCCGCGACGACCGGACAGGTCACCCATGACGTTGCCCATGTAGTCTTCCGGCGTTTCCACCTCGACGGCCATCATCGGCTCGAGCAGAACCGGACTGGCCTTGCGCATCGCATCCTTGAAGGCCATCGAAGCAGCCATCTTGAACGCGTTCTCGTTCGAGTCCACGTCGTGGTAGGAGCCATCAAACAGCGTGACCTTCACATCCACCACCGGGAAGCCAGCCAGAACGCCGTTCGGCAGGGTCTCCTGCAGGCCGCGATCGACAGCCGGGATGAATTCGCGCGGCACGGTACCGCGCCCTTGATCGCATCCACGAACTGATAGCCCTTGCCCGGCTCGTTCGGCTCAAGCTTGATCCAGACGTGACCGTATTGGCCGCGACCGCCCGACTGCTTGACAAACTTTGCCTTCCTGTTCGACCGACTTGCGCACCGCCTCGCGGTAGGCCACCTGCGGCGCACCGACGTTTGCCTCGACACCGAATTCACGCTTCATGCGATCAACGATGATTTCGAGTGCAGCTCGCCCATGCCCGAAATGACGGTCTGGCCGGACTCTTCGTCAGTACGCACGCGGAAGGACGGATCTTCCTGTGCCAGACGGCCCAGCGCCAGGCCCATCTTTTCCTGGTCACCCTTGGTCTTCGGCTCGACAGCGACGTGAATCACCGGCTCCGGGAATTCCATACGCTCGAGCGTGACTTCGGCATCCGGATCGCACAGCGTTTCACCGGTGGTCACCGACTGAAGGCCGATCGCAGCGGCGATGTCGCCTGCACGAACCTCTTCGATTTCCTGGCGATCGTTTGCGTGCATCTGCACCAGCCGGCCGATACGCTCCTTCTTGCCCTTGACCGGGTTGTACACGGTATCGCCGGACTTCAGAACACCCGAATAGACACGAATGAAGGTGAGCTGACCGACGTACTTGTCCGACATCAGCTTGAACGCCAAGGCGGAGAACTTTTCGTCGTCGGCCGCTGCGCGCTCAACCTGCTCGTCGTTTTCACCGATGCCCTTGACCGGCGGAATATCAACCGGGGAAGGCAGGAAATCGACGACAGCATCCAGCATGCGCTGCACGCCCTTGTTCTTGAACGCGGTGCCGCACAGCATCGGCTGGATCTCACCTGCAATGGTGCGGGTGCGCAGACCAGAATGATGTCCGCCTCGGAAAGCTCACCGCTCTCGAGGTACTTGTTCATCATCTCTTCGCTGGACTCGGCAGCCGCCTCGACCATCTTTTCACGCCACTCTTCACAGGTGGATTGCAGCTCGGCAGGAATGTCCTCGTACGAGAACTTGATGCCCTGCGAAGCCTCATCCCACAGAATGGCCTTCATCTTGATGAGGTCGACAACGCCCTTGAAGTTCTCTTCCGCGCCGATTGGCACAACCACCGGAACCGGATTCGCGCTCAGACGAGTCTTCAGCTGCTCGTACACCTTGAAGAAGTTGGCACCGGTACGGTCCATCTTGTTCACGAAGGCGAGACGCGGCACACCGTACTTGTTGGCCTGACGCCACACGGTTTCCGACTGCGGCTGAACGCCGCCCACCGCGCAATAGACCATGCACGCACCGTCGAGCACACGCATCGAGCGCTCGACTTCGATCGTGAAGTCAACGTGACCCGGGGTGTCGATGATGTGTTGATGCGGTGTTCGGGATAGTTGCCGCCCATGCCCTTCCAGAAGGTGGTCACGGCAGCGGAGGTGATCGTGATGCCACGCTCCTGCTCCTGTTCCATCCAGTCCGTCGTGGCGGCGCCATCATGCACCTCACCCAGCTTGTGGTTGACGCCGGTGTAGTAAAGAATCCGCTCGGTCGTCGTCGTCTTGCCAGCGTCGATGTGAGCGGAAATGCCGATGTTCCGGTAGCGCTCGATCGGTGTCTTGCGTGCCACGATACAGTCCTTTGAAACAAGAGGCCGCCACAAGTGGCGGCCAGTCAGTTAAGCGAAATTTGGAATCAGAAGCGGAAGTGCGAGAACGCCTTGTTGGCATCCGCCATCCGGTGAACTTCGTCTCGCTTCTTCATTGCAGCGCCGCGACCTTCAGCCGCTTCCAGCAGCTCGGCAGCCAGACGCAGGCCCATCGACTTCTCGGAACGCTTGCGGGCAGCCTCACGCAGCCAGCGCATCGACAGCGCCATGCGACGCGACGGACGCACTTCAACCGGCACCTGATAGTTGGCACCACCAACACGGCGGCTCTTCACCTCGACCACCGGCTTGACGTTGTTGATCGCCTGGGGAGAACACCTCGAGCGGATCCTTGCCACTCTTGGTCTTGATCTGGTCAAACGCGCCATAGACGATGCGCTCGGCAACAGACTTCTTGCCGGCAGACATCAGCACATTGACAAACTTGGAAAGCTCGACACTGCCGAATTTCGGATCCGGCAGAATGTCCCGCTTGGGTACTTCGCGACGACGCGGCATTTTTAACCCCTCAATCTCTTGCGATTACGCTTTCTTCGGACGCTTGGCGCCGTACTTCGAACGGACTGCTTACGATCCTTCACACCCTGAAGGTCGAGCGAGCCGCGGACGATGTGGTAGCGCACACCCGGCAGATCCTTCACACGGCCACCGCGAATCAGCACAACCGAGTGTTCCTGCAGGTTGTGACCTTCACCGCCGATGTAGGAAATGACCTCGAAGCCGTTGGTCAGACGCACCTTGGCGACCTTACGCAGCGCCGAGTTCGGCTTCTTCGGGGTCGTGGTGTACACGCGGGTGCAGACGCCGCGCTTTTTGCGGGCAGGCTTCGAGAGCCGGCACCTTGGATTTGCTTACCGGCGACGTGCGCGGCTTGCGTACAAGCTGATTGATGGTTGGCATTTTTTCGAGATTCCAAAAGACCGGAGGCGACGCCTATCCAGTGGCCCGCCTCCGCGACTCGTTCGCCTTGAGCCCGCTACGTTGGCGGACCCACAAAGAGGCCGGATTATAGGCACATAAAAACAACAGGGTCAACCCCGCGGCATTCGCCGAACACCGCGGGGTTGTGCTCTCTACTGCGTAAGACGATTACTGCGCTTCACCCGCATCGGCGTCCGCCGTCACGGGGTCATCGCCGAACAGCACGCGATCGGCTGCCGCAGCGTCGTCGCCGACAGCCTGGGCACGACGGGTGCGGTGGTAGGCCAGACCCGTACCGGCCGGGATCAGGCGACCGACGATGACGTTTTCCTTCAGGCCGCGCAGTTCGTCGCGCTTGCCCATGATGGCCGCTTCGGTCAGCACGCGGGTCGTTTCCTGGAACGAAGCCGCGGAGATGAACGAATCGGTCGACAGCGAGGCCTTGGTAATACCCAGCAGCATGTACTGGTACTCGGCCGGGCGCTTGCCCTCGGCGACCAGACGATCATTCTCGTCGAGCACCTCGGAACGTTCGACCTTTTCCTCGCGGATGAACTTCGAATCGCCGGAATCAACGATGACCACGCGACGCAGCATCTGGCGGACGATCACCTCGATGTGCTTGTCGTTGATCTTCACGCCCTGCAGACGGTACACGTCCTGCACTTCGTCGATGATGTAGCGCGCCAGCTCCTCGACGCCCTTCAGGCGGAGGATGTCGTGCGGCTCGACTGCGCCGTCGACGATCACCTCGCCCTTGTTCACCACCTGACCGTCGTGCACCGTGACGTGCTTGTCCTTCGGGATCAGGAACTCGTTCACCGTGCCATCCGGCTCGGTGATGACCAGGCGCTGCTTGCCCTTGGTGTCCTTGCCGAACGACACGGTACCGGTAACTTCGGCCAGCAGACCGGCGTCCTTCGGCGAACGGGCTTCGAACAGCTCGGCCACGCGCGGCAGACCCCCGGTAATGTCGCGGGTCTTCGCGGATTCCTGCGGGATACGCGCCAGCACGTCACCAACGCTGACCGCCTGACCGTCCTTCACGGTGATGATACAACCACTGGAAGGTGATCGACACGGCCGTATCGGTACCCGGCAATCTTCACCTCGTCGCCCGATTCAGTCAGCAGCTTCACCTGCGGGCGCAGGCCCTTGGTGCTGGTGCTGCGACGCTTCGGATCGATAACCACCAGCGTCGTCAGGCCGGTCACGTCATCGACCTGCTTCGCCACGGTCACGCCTTCCTCGACGTGTTCGAAGCGCACGATGCCCGAGTACTCGGTAATGATGGGGCGGGTATGCGGATCCCAGGTCGCCAGGCCGGTACCGGCCTTGATGGTCTGACCTTCATCGACCTGCAGCGTCGCACCGTACGGCACCTTGTGGCGCTCGCGCTCACGACCGTGGTCATCGGTGATGATGATTTCGGCACTGCGGGCGATGACGATCTTCTCGTTCTTCGCGCTGGTGACGTAGCGCATGTTCTGCGTGAAGCGGATGACGCCCGCGCTCTTGGCTTCGACACCGCTGGCGGCGGCAGCTCGCGACGCCGCACCACCGACGTGGAAGGTACGCATCGTCAGCTGCGTGCCCGGCTCGCCGATCGACTGCGCAGCGCATCACACCCACTGCCTCACCGGCGTTGACGATCTGGCCGCGACCGAGGTCGCGACCGTAGCACTGGGCGCACAGGCCGTAGCGCGTTTCGCAGGTCAGCGGCGTACGCACCTTCACCTCATCAACGCCGAGCGAATCCATCAGATCGCAGCGGTCTTCGTCGATCAGTTCGCCGGCGTAGATCACCGTTTCCTGGGTCTCCGGATTGACGACGTCAGCAGCCGTCACGCGGCCGAGCACACGCTCGCGCAGCGGCTCGATCACTTCACCGCCCTCGACCAGCGCCTTCATGACGAAGCCTTCGGCGGTGCCGCAATCGTCTTCGGTGACCACCAGATCCTGCGTCACATCGACCAGACGACGGGTCAGGTAACCGGAGTTCGCGGTCTTCAGCGCCGTATCGGCCAGACCCTTACGGGCGCCGTGGGTCGAGATGAAGTACTGCAGAACGTTCAGACCTTCACGGAAGTTGGTCGTGATCGGCGTTTCGATGATGGAGCCGTCCGGCTTCGCCATCAGGCCCCGCATACCGGCCAGCTGACGGATCTGGGCGGCGGAACCGCGGGCGCCGGAGTCGGCCATCATGTAGATGGAGTTGAACGACTCCTGCTTCACCGTGTTGCCGTTGCGATCGACCGTATCTTCCTGGCCGAGCTGGTCCATCATCGCCTTCGCGACCTGGTCACCGGCGCGACCCCAGATGTCACTACCTTGTTGTAGCGCTCGCCGTCGGTCACCAGACCCGACGTGTACTGCTGGGCGATCTCCTTCACCTCCGCTTCGGCAGCGCTGATGATGGTGTGCTTGGCGTCCGGCACCAGCATGTCCTTCACCGCGATCGAAATGCCGGCGCGGGTCGCGAGACCGAAACCGGCCTGCATCAGCTTGTCGGCAAAGATGACGGTTTCGCGCAGGCCGCAGCGACGGAAGCTGTGGTTCACCAGCTTCGAGATTTCCTTCTTCTTCAGCGGCTTGTCGAGCACCGAGAACGGCAGGCCCGGCGGCAGGATTTCTGCCAGCATGGCGCGACCGACCGTGGTGTCGTAGCGCGTGATCTTCTCGCGCTTCTCACCGTCGACGACTTCGACTTCGCGGATGCGCACCGACACCTTCGAGTGCAGTTCGACGAAGCCGTTCTCGTAGGCGCGGCGCATTTCGTTCACGTTCGCGAACATCATGCCCTCGCCCTTGCCATTGATCTTGGCGCGGGTGGCGTAGTACAGACCGAGCACGATGTCCTGCGACGGCACGATGATCGGCTCGCCGTTGGCCGGCGACAGCACGTTGTTCGACGCCAGCATCAACGTGCGCGCTTCCATCTGCGCTTCCAGCGACAGCGGCACGTGGACGGCCATCTGGTCACCGTCGAAGTCGGCGTTGAACGCCACGCAGACCAGCGGGTGCAGCTGGATGGCCTTGCCTTCGATCAGCGTCGGCTCGAACGCCTGAATGCCGAGACGGTGCAGCGTCGGCGCGCGGTTCAGCATGACCGGATGTTCGCGGATCACCTCTTCCAGGATGTCCCACACCTCCGGCACTTCCTGCTCGACCAGCTTCTTGGCGGCCTTGATGGTGGTCGCCATGCCGTTGAGTTCGAGCTTGTTGAAGATGAAGGGCTTGAACAGTTCGAGCGCCATCTTCTTCGGCAGGCCGCACTGATGCAGCTTGAGCTGCGGACCGACCACGATGACCGAACGGCCCGAATAGTCGACGCGCTTGCCCAGCAGGTTCTGACGGAAACGACCGCCCTTGCCCTTGATCATGTCGGCCAGCGACTTGAGCGGGCGCTTGTTGGCGCCGGTCATCGCCTTGCCGCGACGGCCATTGTCGAGCAGCGAATCCACCGCTTCCTGCAGCATGCGCTTTTCGTTGCGCACGATGATTTCCGGCGCCTTCAGTTCGAGCAGGCGCTTCAGGCGGTTGTTGCGGTTGATGACGCGGCGGTACAGGTCGTTAAGATCGGAGGTCGCGAAACGACCGCCGTCCAGCGGCACCAGCGGACGCAGGTCCGGCGGCAGCACCGGCAGCACTTCCAGAATCATCCACTCGGGCTTGATGCCGGAATGCTGGAAGCCTTCCAGATCTTCAGTCGCTTGGAAATCTTCTTCATCTTCGCTTCGGAGCTGGTGGCTTCCAGCTCGCCGCGAAGCTTCTCGACTTCACGGTTCAGGTCGAGCGAACGCAGCATGCCGCGCACGCCTTCCGCACCCATGAACGCGGTGAAGTCGTCGCCGTATTCCTCGACCTTGGCCAGATAGTCGTCTTCCGACAGCAGCTGGCCGCGGTCAGCGGCGTCATGCCCGGATCGACGACGACATAGCCTTCGAAGTACAGCACGCGCTCGATGTCGCGCAGCGTCATGTCGAGCACCATGCCCAGACGCGACGGCAGCGACTTCAGGAACCAGATGTGCGCGGTCGGGCTGGCCAGCTCGATGTGGCCCATGCGCTCGCGACGCACCTTGGACAGCGTGACTTCAACGCCGCACTTCTCGCAGATGACGCCGCGATGCTTCAGACGCTTGTACTGCCGCACAGGCACTCGTAATCCTTGACCGGCCGAAGATCTTGGCGCAGAACAGACCGTCCCGCTCCGGCTTGAAGGTGCGGTAGTTGATCGTTTCCGGCTTCTTGACTTCGCCGTAGGACCAGGAACGGATCTTGTCCGGCGACGCGAGACCGATGGTGATCGCGTCGAACTCTTCTTCCTGCGTGACCTGCTTGAAAAGATCCAGCAATGCTTTCATGGCAACTCCTTTGGGGCTAGTGGCTAGGGGCTAGGCGGAACGCTTTCGCGCCAGTCCTAGAACCGCTCCAAATCAATGTCGATGGCCAGGGATCGGATTCCTTCACCAGCACGTTGAACGACTCCGGCATGCCGGCATCGATCTTGTGCTCGCCCTTGACGATGTTTTCGTAGACCTTGGTACGGCCGGTCACGTCATCGGACTTCACAGTGAGCATTTCCTGCAGCGTGTAGGAAGCGCCGTACGCTTCCAGCGCCCACACTTCCATCTCTCACCGAACGCTGACCACCGAACTGCGCCTTGCCGCCCAGCGGCTGCTGGGTCACCAGCGAGTACGGGCCGGTCGAGCGGGCGTGCATCTTGTCGTCGACCAGGTGATGCAGCTTCAGCACGTGCATGTAGCCCACGGTGACCTGGCGCTCGAAGGCCTCGCCGGTGCGTCCGTCGTACAGCGTCATCTGGCCGCCCGCCGGCATGTCGGCCAGTTCCAGCATGCGGCGGATTTCGCCTTCGTGCGCACCGTCGAACACCGGCGTCGCGAACGGCACGCCGTGCTTCAGGTTTGCTTGCCAGCGCTCCAGCACTTCGCCGTCGTTCAGCGAGGCGATGTCTTCGCTGGTGCCGCTGCGGTTGTAGATCTCGTCGAGGAAGGCACGCAGTTCGGCAATATTGGCCTGACGGCGCAGCATCGCGTCGATCTTTCTTGCCCAGGCCGCGTGCGCATGCCGAGGTGGGTTTCCAGGATCTGGACCGATGTTCATCCGCGACGGCACGCCGAGCGGGTTTCAGCACGATGTCGACCGAGGTGCCGTCTTCCATGTAGGGCATGTCTTCGATCGGCGTGATCTTGACACGACACCCCTTGTTGCCGTGGCGGCCGGCCATCTTGTCGCCCGGCTGCAGACGACGCTTCACCGCCAGATAGACCTTGACCATCTTCTGCACGCCCGGCGGCAGCTCGTCGCCCTGGGTGAGCTTCTTCTTCTTCAGCTCGAAAGCGAGATCGAAGTCGGTGCGGGTCTTTCCAGCGATTCGCGCAGGCTTTCCAGCTGGCCGGCGATGTCTTCTTCCGCCATGCGATGTCGAACCAGCTGTGCGGCTCGACACCATCCAGGTACTCACGCGTGATAGTGGCACCCTTGGCCAGGCGCTTCGGGGCCGCCGTTGGCGACACGACCGATCAGCAGGCGCTCGATACGGGCGAGGTGTCGCGTTCGACGATGCGCATCTGGTCGCCCAGATCCTGGCGGTAGCCGCGCAACATGTCGTCGATGATGGACTGAGCGCGCTTGTCGCGCTCGATGCCTTCGCGGGTGAACACCTGCACGTCGATCACCGTGCCGTTCATGCGGGACGGCACGCGCAGCGAGGTGTCCTTCACGTCGGATGCCTTCTCGCCGAAGATCGCGCGCAGCAGCTTTTCTTCCGCGCGTCAGTGGGTTTCGCCCTTCGGCGTCCACCTTGCCGACCAGCACGTCACCGGCTTCGACTTCAGCGCCGATGTACACGATGCCGGACTCGTCCGACGGCCAAGCTGTGCTTCGCCAGAGCGACGCGATGTCGCGCGCGTGATTTCCTCGGGGCCCAGCTTGGTGTCGCGGGCGACCACGGTCAGCTCTCTCGATGTGGACCGACGTGAAGCGGTTTCAGCGACGACGCGCTCCGACAGCAGGATCGAATCCTCGAAGTTTGTAGCCGTTCCACGGCATGAAGGCGACCAGCATGTTCTGGCCGAGAGCCAGTTCGCCGAGATCGGTCGATGCGCCGTCGGCCCCACGTCGCCCTTGGCGATGATGTCGCCGATCTTCACGACCGGACGCTGGTTGATGTTGGTGTTCTGGTTCGAGCGGGTGTACTTGACCAGGTTGTAGATGTCGACGCCGACTTCACCGGCACCGTTTCCTCGTCATTGACACGGACCACGACACGGCTGGCATCGACGTAATCGACCACGCCACCGCGCAGCGCCTGCCACTGCCGTACCCGAGTCGACCGCCACGGTGCGCTCGATGCCGGTACCGACGAAAGCCTTCTCCGGACGCAGGCAGGGCACGGCCTGACGCTGCATGTTGGCGCCCATCAGTGCGCGGTTCGCGTCATCGTGTTCGAGGAACGGAATCAGCGATGCAGCAACGGACACGATCTGGCCCGCCGCGATATCCATGTACTGGACCTGGTCCGGCGTCGACAGCATGAATTCGCCCTTGTGACGGCAAGACACCAGCTCGTCGCTCAGCGCACCTTCACCGTCCAGCGAGGCGTTCGCCTGCGATCACGTACTTGCCTTCCTCGATCGCCGACAGGAAGTCGATCTGATCAGTCACGCGGCCGGCATCAACGCGGCGGGTACGGCGTTTCCAGGAAGCCGTACTTGTTGGTACGGGCGTACAGCGCGAGCGAGTTGATCAGGCCGATGTTCGGACCTTCAGGCGTTTCGATCGGGCACACGCGGCCATAGTGGGTCGGATGCACGTCGCGCACTTCGAAGCCTGCGCGCTCGCGCGTCAGACCGCCCGGGCCCAGAGCGGACACGCGACGCTGTGCGTGATCTCCGACGCGGGTTGGTCTGGTCCATGAATGAACTGCGACAGCTGGCTGGAACCGAAGAACTCCTTGATCGCGGCGAAATCGGCTTCGCGTTGATCAGGTCGTGCGGCATCAGGTTGTCGGATTCGGCCTGCGACAGGCGTTCCCTTCACTGCACGCTCGACACGCACCAGACCGGGCGCGGAACTGGTTCTCGGCCAGTTCGCCAACCGAACGCACACGGCGGTGCCGAGGTGGTCGATATCGTCGATCTCGCCCTTGCCGTTGCGCAGATCCACCAGGATCCTGATCACGGTCGACGATGTCTTCGTTCGACAGCGTCGGCGCGCCTTCGATGGCCTCACGACCGACACGGCGGTTGAACTTCATGCGGCCGACGCCGACAGGTCGTAGCGCTCATCCGAGTAGAACAGGCCGTGGAACAGCGTTTCCACCCGCGTCTTCCGTGGGCGGCTCGCCCGGACGCATCATGCGGTAGATGGCCACGCGGGGCCGACCACTGATCCGCGGTCTCATCGGTACGCAGTGTCTGCGAGATGTAGGGGCCGCGGTCCAGATCGTGGATACAGCGTGCTGATTTCGCCGACGCCGGCGGCCGACATCTTGCCAGCAGATCTTCGGTGATCTCGTCGTTCGCGTTGGCGAGGATTCGCCGCTGTCCTGATCGACGACTGCGGTCGCGATCACGCGGCCGACAGGAAATCTTCCGGCACAGCGATGGATTCTGTGCCCGACTCGGCCAGTTCACGGATGTGCTTGGCGGTGATGCGCTTGTCCTTGGCGACCACGACCTTGCCCGACGCATCGACGATGTCGAACTTGGCGATCTCGCCACGCAGACGTTCCGGCACCAGCTTCATCTGGATGCCGCTCTTCGACGCCAGGTTGAAGCTGTCGAAGTCGAAGAAGTTTCGAGGATCTGTTCCGGCATCATGCCGATGGCCTTCAGCAGGATGGTCACCGGCATCTTGCGGCGACGGCCACGCGGAAGTACAGATAGTCCTTCGGGTCGA
>JACVEC010000169.1:0-22521 GCA_025215565.1 Flaveria ramosissima | reverse complement strand
GGAAGATGGTGGTTAATTTGAACTATATTGCACAATACCAAATTGGAGTTGAAGGGATGAGTAAGATAACACTTGCATAAATTAAGGAATGAATGATGGATATGGCGAATCCAATCATCCAATCAATGTTAATAAAATGAAAGGAACGACTCCACATTGTTGTTATAACGCAATTAAAGTTTTAAATTAAGCTAAACAATATTAGGATTGTGGAATCCACACGACAATACTTGTTTATATACTGATATAAATAAATGCAGATTACCGAAAACTTAAAAATAAAGAGCTTCGACGGATATTTCTTCTGTGTATGCTAGTTCTGTATAATAATAATATGTACGTCAATTCCTTGATAGATAAGAGCCAAAGGGTGTGATACCCATTAGCTATGAAACAACATCTTCGATCATTTTTCGGCTATGAGTATTTGCTCGGCCGTGAGAGGGAACGATGATCCATGCTTCTGTATCCCGAAACTTTGGAGGAACCTCAACCTATTGGCTACATAGTAAGAGAGAGTCACCTTCGATGTGGTTTCAGTAGATTCAAAGAGCCCTCCTGGAAATGGTAAGATGGACAACATCAATGGGGAAGCCATTAAGCCTAAGCATGACTAACCCAACTATCAAACTTAGGATTCAGGCGATTCAATTGTAATGGTGTGGCTAATTTTCTTGTGTTCACAAAATGGATTCGGGGTTGGGTGTAGTGGTAAAAGGCCAATATGAGTTAGAGTGGTGTGCTCACCCAATAAAAAATTATGGTTTCAATTTTTGGTGGGAGCAACTTCTAGATTATTTGAATATTACTCATTCTATCCTGGTTTATAATCTAGAAGTTGCTATTAAAAAAAACAAAAAGTATATGGATTCAGGTAGGTGAATAATTTCTAGTTTAATAGTTTTGTCGACCATCCTTTTATCTTATTTAGTGTTTACTATGATTTTAATTATTTAATCTAAGACGGTAAATAATTACAAAGGTTTAATTATTATTATTAGAAGCTTTGGTGAGCTCGAAAGTTCGTTTTTAATAAAAGCTATATTATTATTCGATAGACGCACTTGTTTACGTGTATGTAGTCCCTAATTTAGGTGGTTTGATATTTTTACAACCTAATTGTGTAAGAAAAAAATTTACTCAAAATATATATAGTCATATCATAGACCAAAATATTTGTTGAAGTTTAGATTGGGCTTCAGCTAGACTATCAAAGTATGAGGGGGCTTTATGTCAATCTAGTATAACTGTGGGGTTGATATTGTTACTTGTTTGTTAGTGTTCATTGAGTTCGTCATAAGTAGTGGTTGATGATATCGAATCACTCATTCGCTTAATGAGTTTTTCTTCTTGTTGTACGTAATTCTTAATCAATAAGATTGATTGTTTCATTTCTATTCATAGTTTGTTATTCTTGGTGAGAATCGATTTGGTGTTACTATTCTACAATTGGTATCAAAGCTACGGCTCGAATCAATTCATTGACTCGGATAATCAGTTGATAAGCGCAGGAGGTATAATTGAGTGAGGAAGAAATGGTGACCACGAAGTTCAATTTGGAGAAGTTTGATGGAAAAAATGATTTCAGTCTATGGAGATTAAAGATGAGAGCGTTATTGGTACATCAAGGTCTAGTTGATGCCCTAAAAGGTGAAAACGGTCTGCCTGTGAACTTGACCGACAAGGAGAAGAAAGATCTCATGGGTAAGGCATACAGTGCCATAATAATCCTAAGTCTCGGTGATCAAGTTCTCAGGGAAGTCTCAAAGGAAGCAACTGCTGCTGCTGTTTGGGCCAAATTAGAAGGCCTAACGTGACAAAGTCCTTTGCTAAACGCTACACTTCAAGAAGCGGTTTATACACCTTCCATATGCATCTGGTAGTAAGTCTCGAGGATCATATTGATGAATTCAATAAGTTGATTCTTGATGTTGAAAATATTAAAGTGGGGCTTGAGGATGAAGATAAGGCAATTATCTTCTTATCATCCTTTGCCCACATGTATGAACATTTTGTAGACACTCTGATGTTTTGGCGAGAGACTTTATCTATGGATGAAGTCATTGCTGCAATGAACTTAAATGAATTTGAAAGAAGTTGGAGATTAAAGATGAATCAAGAGGGTCTAGTTGTCAGAGGAAGATCTGAATCAAGAAACCAGAAGTTTTGATCAGGGGCTAGGTCCAAGTCAAGAACAAAAGGAGGTGTTTTATCTGTCAGTCTGAAAAGCACCTCAACAAGGATTGCCTAGATAGGTTCAAGAAAAGAAGGGGTGACCTAAATCAAGCAAAGAATTTTAGAGGTAACTCACCAAATGTTGGTTCAGAAGGTTATGATAGCTTAGAGGTATTATCAATGTCGAAGTCACTGAATGAGGATTGGATAGACTCTAGATACTCCTATCATATGACACCTAAGAGGGAGTACCTTAAGGAGTTAAATGAGTGCCTTGGGGTGGTGCAACTAGGTGATGATAGACCTTCTGGTATTCAGGGCTTGGGAACCGTGGTACTAAGTCTAGAAAATGGGACTTAGGCTACTTTGTCTGATATAAGGTACATTTCAAGCCTAAAATAAATTTGATCTCCCTAGGCACGTTTGAAAGAAGTGGTCATGCAGCGAACCTAAAAATGGAAAGGCAAAGATCACTAAAGGGTCATTATGCCTGCTATTTGGTACAAGAAAGAACAACAACACATATGTGCTAGATGGGAAAATAGAAATGGTGGCTGCCAGTCATGTCCTAGTTAAAGAAGTACTTGTAGCTTTGATGTTGCATAGAGACTTGGCCACATAAGCACACAGGGCTTGAAGGAATTAAACAAGCAATAGCTGTTGGAGAATATAGAGACAAAAATACTACAGATAGAGATATAAGATGAGTCCGAGATGTAAAATATAGAGACAAATGTATGAATATAAATATTAAAAATATTGGAGAGAAAATGACTACACTTCCATCGCAAGATGGACTTTTATTGAAATAGCTTATCTTGAAAATTGTAATGCAGTAGCGATGGAATTTTCATCGTAAATGGGTTTTCCTGACAAATAAGGAAAAATATTACCTAAATCTTAACTTTGAACTTAGGATGAAGTATAGGACAATACGTATATTGCATAGTTAATTCAAGACAATACACAAGATCAAAAAGAAAGAACAGTGGTAGCAATTTTATAATGATTGCATTAGAACAAACATAATTCTTAAATACAATGTGTAGATTTCACACTTTGAGGTCGAGAAATCAAAAGGTTGATCTTTCCCAAAAAACACTTTGGATGATGCGAGAACCAATGGTGGGATGTGAGAATTTTATGAATGTGAGAACTTCCAAGGATGTGAGAACTTTACGAGGGAAAACTTGTTCTATTTAATTTATCATGTATTAATAGGTTTATGTGTATGCATTTTGTAATGCTTTCATGTCCATATTTTATAAACATACACCTTTGAGAAAAATTCAACCCAAACTTATTTACTTGATCAAGTATGTGTACTTTGATTTGTTTTGTATTAGTTGATCACTCTTAATCATATTTAGCATCAAATCACATTGATTCAGCCTCTGTGATTTGATTCTTGATAATTATTGAGTGAATTTAGGAGAATACTCAATCCTTACACAATGCAGGAATCAATTATTAAAAAGAAATAGACAAGAAACCTTATAGTTCTTCTTATCACATGTCATGGAACAGGGAGTGGCTATAATAACCTAAAGGGATGACGATTATCAGGTTTTGCAATCTGGCAAGTGTCACAGTGATGAATAAAGTTGGTGACATCTTTATTTAATAATTGTTAATAAAATGAGCTACAATACGTCGAATTTTTTTTGGATCGTCGAGCGGTCAGTAGAGTATAAATATAGTATTCGTGTAACAAAGTGCGTTTCCATTAGAGAAAAGATGGAACAATTAACTTCCTCTAGAAATATAGTAACTATCATAAAAAAAGAAATAGTAATGAAGTAGGATCACCTTGTAGCCGAGGCATTATGGCTTTACCGGTGCTGAAGTCGTATAACAATAGCATATCTAATCTAACCAAGTGGCTGTTGGCGCCGATATCATAACAAGAACATTGTCCTTAACAGGCTAAGAGCATCAGTGATGTGATTATCTTTGTCTGGTTTGTAATTAACTTAAAATCATACCCAAAGACCTTTGAAACCCACCTGTGTGTTCTAGGGATTTGGGTCGAGATATGTTTGAAGCTATGATGACCATGACCAGTAAAAATGCAAAACTTATGACCCGATATATTTCCTCCAATTCTTTATAGCCTTAGTAATTGTATATTATTTCTTACTACACGTTGATTGTACCTACATAGTGAACAAAGTTTTGCTATGAAAATATAGGCTTATGTTTTTGAAAGAAGACAACCCTGATCACTATTCCAGATGTATCAGTTATGAGATCAAAGGGACTAAAAATTCTAGTAAAGCCAATGTAATAAGCGAGATCATAGTGTTCTTTAAGTCTTTGAAGGCTATTGTAGTAGTTGGTGATCTCTGAGTTCACTACCTTGTGAAATAGGTCAACGAGAATGCAATTTTGGCATAATCCTTCACAAATCAATGGTAATAGCCTGTTAAACCTAAGAAACCTTGAAGATTTTTCATTGAGGCTTTTATTGGCCAAGCTTCAACATATTATAATTTTTCAGGTTAGCTGTACACCCATGGCAAATATGTGGTGCCTTGAAAAGGTATCTTTGACACACCATACAGGCATTTTGTGTCTGGCTTTAAAACTATTATTCACTACTACATCAAAATGTGTTTAAGATGAATGGGTGTGGTTAAAGAGACTTACTATAGACGAGTATATCATTAAAAAATTCCAAGACAAAGCCCTTAAACCGGAAGAAATAGATTATTGGCAGATTGGAAGGTCTTTGGTGTTGTTAACTCAAATGGCATAACTAAAATTTAAAGTGACCACAATTGTTCTAAGATTCATTTATGAACATCGTAAGGAGAGAAATGTACGTGACGGTATATGGCTTTAAGATTAAATAGAGAGAATGGTGACATTGTAAAGCTCATATAGTAGCGTCAACAATTGAAATAAGGGATCAATTTGCATTTAACGCTTTATAATCTACATCAAAACGCCATGTACCATCTCATTATTTTACATAAGGACTATACAAGAAAATAGGCTTGAACTCGGTTGAATAATTCCATCATTATGCATACCCTTGATAAGATCTGTCATGATTTGTTTCTAGTATTGTAGGTAATGATAGGGGTTAACGTTGATCGTTTTGTATTACGTAACACTTGGATGTGGTGGTCATGTGGTTATTTACGGGGTAAGCCTTGTGGTTTCTCAAAGAGGTAATGGTTTTCAGTTACAAGAGAGATTATTTATGGATTAGGAGGGAATGTGTCTGGATTTATGGTGGAGTTGTTTCATTTGTATGGGGAAAAAATAGCATGTTTTATAATTGAATTTTGACGGATCAAAAATGTAATGAACTTGGAGAAAATTGACATGTGCTTGGTTCACCATTGTAGAGTATAGGTTGTACATTCTTTAGTAAAAGACAATTTAGTAACTAAAGATCGGTTGTCGTACGGCTAAGAGTACTCAAACATGACATGGAAAACACGTTGGCACCATCTATTGGAAGAACAAAGAACATAATGTCAAATGCGACGTTATTCAACGTGATGGTTACCTTAATACCATAGCGTGCACAATGAACGAAGTCTCCATTGCCAATCACGATTAAAAAAGTGCCTTGATTGCTTGTGTGTGTATATGAAGATAGGAAGCTACCCTCGATTGCATAGGCGATGGATTTGAGGGGCGGAGGGAACCCGCCCCCCCCCCCACCCTCTTTTCATCAAAAGTGTTAATTTTCAGTTCCGTAGTGTAAATTTTGCCACAGTAATGTAAATTTTATATATATATAGAGTTCCCCAAGAAAAAATTTTGATTTCAAACCCCCTCCCCATGTCAGCTCCACTTCTGTTCAACTGGATGATGTTGTGAGTATTTCATAATCCATAATGTAAGTGGCCAGTGACCCTTAGTGTTTTGGTTGATCTTAAACGAACAAAGGTAGCATTAAATAAGGAAAGGAACTCCGGAGTTGGGTCTAATACATGCAGTTGGTAGGGTTGATTGAATTAGTTTCTATTTTTTTATCTTCATTGTCCACAATAACAAGAAATTAGAGGGGTTGCAAATTTTGACTCGGGTGATACTTTTCCTAGAAACAAAAGCATAATCTTCCAACCATCTCTTTTGCAATGCGTCTAAGGATAATTTGCTAAAGTTGTTTATACCAACTTAAAGCATGCCTTTGAACTAAAAAACCGAAAGGGACAATCATTGATTAGGGGATTGTTATAGTAAGTGTGTGTATAATCGATTGAGAATATGAACGCGGAATAACATCAATACAAAAGATGATCTTAGAAAAAAATAAACGTGAACAAAAACTTCAAATGATTATTAGTGATTGAATGATTTCGGATCGCCTCACCGATTACATTAGGTCCTTATTAATAGCATCTAACTAACTCTAACTAAACTCTCAACTTAAATTGAGAATTTACATAAAGGACCCTATACTATATTCCGAACGGAAATAACCCTTCGGAAGATTTCCTACCAAACATATGTATACTTTGGAAGAAATCCAAAGTACACAACAATACCCTTCCGAAGCAAAATAACCTTCGGAAGATATCAACTTAACTTCGGAAGAATATGTTAAGCTTCTGAAGAAGAAGACTTAACTTCGGAAGTTCACTTGTTTTGGGTTTTAATACTTCACAATCTCCACCTTAAAATCCAAAACAAGATTTTAACCAACTCCCAATGCATCCAAGCAAAACTTGAACTTTCCACCAAGTAGAGACTTTGTAAACACATCCGCTGGATTCTCCAAAGTAGACACACCTTCCACTTTCACCTGTCCAGCAATCACCACATCCCTTATGAAGTCTAACTTCACATTAATGTGCTTTGTTCTCTCATGAAACATGCTGTTCTTTGACAACTGAACTGCACCCTGGTTATCACAGAATACACGAGCTTGCCATTTTAATTCCCAATTCAGAAAAAAAAACCATGCAGCCACGTAGCTTCCTTGACTCCCTCAGTCAAAGCTATATACTCAGCCTCTGTTGTAGATAATGCCACCACATGCTGCAACTGAGCTTTCCAACTCACCAAGTTACCCAGCACTTGAATGCATACCCTGTAATAGATCTACCTCTATCCAGATCCTTGGCAAAATCTGAATCTAAATAACCAACAATCTTGTCAACCTTCTCATGTTCATGATGCCCAAACACTAAACCATAGTGCTTAGTACCCTTGAGATATCTCAAGATCCATTTAACAGCAACCCAATGAGCTTTCCCTAGATTTGACAAATACCTGCTGATAAACTCACAGCATACCCAATATCCGGCCTTGTACAAACCATCAAGTACATCAAGCTCCCAACGACATTGGCATAAGGTACTTTCTCTATATATTCAACTTCATCATCTGACTTAGGACAATCAGAACTTGACGTTTAATTGAGCACCTATAGGAACAGTCACTGGCTTCACCACCCATCCTATAGTTACTTAGCACCTTCTCCAAGTAAGACTTTTGAGACAGCCTCAACACCCCGTGCTCTCTGTCCCTTGTAATCTCCATGCCCAATATCTTCTTTGATTCACCTAATCTTTCATCTCAAACTCTGACATCAACATTCTCTTAGTAGCTTCAACTTCCTCCAAGTCTGAGCAAGCCACCAACAGTCATCAACATACAGCAACAAATACACAAATTTGTTCTCACTGTATTCTTTAAAATACACACAAACTATCATGTGCTCCTGGTAAACCTATTAGTCACATGGTTCATCAAATCTTTATACCACTGTCTAGGGGATTGCTTCAGCCCCATACAAGACTTCTCAAGAGACAACCTTTCCTTCCTGCCCCTTTACCTCAAACCCCTCTGGCTGCTTCATATAGATAGTTCCATCCAGCTTCCCATGCAAAAATGCAGTCTTTACATCCAGCTGATGTAGCTCCATATCCATAGAAGCAGTCAATGACAGCATAACCCTAATAGATGAAGTTTCACCAAGGTGAGAATATTTCATTATAATCCACACATGGTTTCTGTGTAAACTTTAGCTACTAGTCTAGCCTGTACCTAGGTGGTTCACCTTCAGAAATCCCATCTTTCAGTTTGAATAGCCATTTACATGAAACAGGCTTGTGACCCTTAGGTTATCAACCAGCTCCCACGTGTCATTTTTATAAAGAGATTCCATCTCTTCCTCCATGGGCTTACACAATTATCACTTTCTTTCACAGAAATTTCCTCAGAGTATGACAATGGTTCATAGATGCTTTCTTCTTCCGCAGCACAAAGGCTAATGCAGACAAATCCATCCCCTATCTATACCTGAGAGGAGGCACCACTTATCTTCTCTGTCTATCCCTAGCTAACTGGTAATCATTCAAACCATCCCCTTGCTTACCAGAGGATACCTTGATCCATACCTTGATCACTCCACCCATGCTGCTCCACCTCAATCTGAACCACTCTGATCTTCAACCTTTGACTTCCCTTTTCTAGAATGTCTTTATACATAACATTCTCCTGAAAAAAAACATCCTGCTCAACTATCACCTTAGGCCTTGTCCCCTCTAGCCTCCATAATCTATACCCTTTAACACTCAGGGTATCCTAGAAAGACAAATTTACAAGCTCTCTAGGTTCCAACTTCCTTGGCTACCTGAGCATAAGCCAAAGATCCAAACACCTTAAGTCCCCCATAGTCACCCTTTCTTCCTGACCATGTCTCCATAGGTGTCTTCATGTCTAAAGCTGGTGATGGAGACCTATTGACCAAATATGCTTGCAGTGGAAACAGCTTCAGCCCAGAACATCTTGGGAAACCAGAACTAGCCAACATACACCTTACCTTTTCAAGTAAAGTTCTATTCATCCTCTCAGCCAGCCCATTTTGCTGAGGAGTCCCTGGCATAGTTCTATGTCTAGCAATACCATAAGTTTTACAAAACTGATTAAACTCATGACTGCAGAACTCCAACCCATTATCTGTTCTTAACTTTTTGACTTTCCTCTCAGTTTGAGTTTCCACAAGGACTTTCCATTCCTTGAATTTACTGAAAACATCACTCTTATTCTCAGTACTACAAACCCACCCTCCTAGAGAAATCATCAATCAAGGTCATAAAGTATCTAGCACCACCCAAAGAATCAACCTTAGCAGGACCCCATAAATCAGAATGAATGTAGTCTAATATCCCACTTGTGATATGCCTGGCCTGTGAAAACTTTACTCTTTGTGTTTACCAAGAATACAAGTTTCACAAAAACCAAAATCAAATGCTCAACTCAGTCATTAGTTGCTGCTTATGCAACTCCACCAATCGATTGACTGATGTGACCAAGCCTCCTATGCCACAATATAGCCTTAGAACTACTATCAACTGAAAGCAGATGCTACCTGAGATCTACTACACCAGCCACTATCTAACAAGTAGATATTATTTTCCCTTCTACTCCCAGACAATACTATCATTGATCCTTTCATCACCTTAGCCTTACCATCTCTAAGACTAACATGGTAACCAGAACCTCCTCTGGCAATAGCCTAAAGACAAAAAACTTCTTTTAAGACTAGGAATATACTTACATCATAAGATCCACTTCATACCACTCTTCCAATTTCAGAGTCACGGTTCCATGACCAACAATCTTGCAAGGTCTATCATCCCTAGTTCCACTGATCCAAGATCTTCAATCTTCAGTTCTTTAAAGAACCCTTCAAGGTGTCATATGATATGAGCACCTGAATCCATAATCCACTCACCCTCCTTAGCACAGCTTGTAACAGCCAAACACAATCTGAAATTTATATCCATCAGAAGAATATCATGTGCAGGTGTGGAATGAGTCTTTGATCCACGTGATTCACCCTTCTTTTTTTCAAGTCAAGACAATCTTTCTTGAAATGTTTTTCTGATCCACACACATAACACCCTCCTCTTGTACTTGGACCTGGACTTGAGAACTTCTCTGCTTGAAGTTCTTTGATCCTGATTATCGAGTCAATGAATTGATTCGAGCCGTAGCTTTGATACCAATTGTAGAATAGTAACACCAAATCGATTCTCACCAAGAATAACAAACTATGAATAGAAATGAAACAATCAATCTTATTGATTAAGAATTACGTACAACAAGAAGAAAACTCATTAAGCGAATGAGTGATTCGATAATCATCAACCACTACTTATGACGAACTCAATGAACACTAACAAACAAGTAACAATATCAACCCACAGTCTAGATTGACATAAAGCCCCCTCATACTTTGATAGTCTAGCTGAAGCCAATCTAAACTTCAACAAATATTTTGGTCTATGATATGACTATATATATTTTGAGTAATATTTTTTCTTACACAATTAGGTTGTAAAAATATCAAACCACCTAAATTAGGGACTACATACACGTAAACAAGTGCGTCTATCGAATAATAATATAGCTTTTATTAAAAACGAACTTTCGAGCTCACCAAAGCTTCTAATAATAATAATTAAACCTTTGTAATTATTTACCGTCTAGATTAATAATTAAAATCATAGTAAACACTAAATAAGATAAAAAGGATGGTCGACAAAACTATTAAACTAGAAATTATTCACCTACCTGAATCCATATACTTTTGTGTTTTTTTTATAGCAACTTCTAGATTATAAACCAGGATAGAATGAGTAATATTCAAATAATCTAGAAGTTGCTCCCACCAAAAATTGAAACCATAATTTTTTATTGGGTGAGCACACCACTCTAACTCATATTGGCCTTTTACCACTACACCCAACCCCGAATCCATTTTGTGAACACAAGAAAATTAGCCACACCATTACAATTGAATCGCCTGAATCCTAAGTTTGATAGTTGGGTTAGTCATGCTTAGGCTTAATGGCTTCCCCATTGATGTTGTCCATCTTACCATTTCCAGGAGGGCTCTTTGAATCTACTGAAACCACATCGAAGGTGACTCTCTCTTACTATGTAGCCAATAGGTTGAGGTTCCTCCAAAGTTTCGGGATACAGAAGCATGGATCATCGTTCCCTCTCACGGCCGAGCAAATACTCATAGCCGAAAAATGATCGAAGATGTTGTTTCATAGCTAATGGGTATCACACCCTTTGGCTCTTATCTATCAAGGAATTGACGTACATATTATTATTATACAGAACTAGCATACACAGAAGAAATATCCGTCGAAGCTCTTTATTTTTAAGTTTTTTCGGTAATCTGCATTTATTTATATCAGTATATAAACAAGTATTGTCGTGTGGATTCCACAATGCTCTAATATTGTTTAGCTTAATTTAAAACTTTAATGTGGAGTCCACGTTCCTTTCATTTTATTAAACATTGATTGATGATTGGATTCGCCATATCCATCATTCATTCCTTAATTTATGCAAGTGTTATCTTACTCATCCCTTCAACTCCAATTTGGTATTGTGCAATATAGTTCAAATTAACCACCATCTTCCGAACGTTGTTTTCTAATTCGTGCCTTCGCTCGTGTTGATTTTGTTTTAACGCCAAATATACGCCCTTTCTCAGTTTCGATAGCTTCACCCTGCAGTTTTCTGTTTCATTGGATTGTTTTTGTGGGAATAATCGATATATTTCTGCAAGTATATATATATATTTAATACTAAATCTTATATGTGATTACATTTCATACATAGTAGACGATAGGTCGATAATCATTAACTGTACTTCATCCGTAAGCTTGTCATTAATTACTTGATATATGTGTGGGATGCTTTGTTTAAATAATATTATCGAGCAGAGGCTTGTGGTTTGCACACTATATTTAACTTTATTCACCACTTGCAAATTGATCATTAAACTATAAAGAACACGTACATGCATGCTCTCTATATATTATATCCTATAGAGATACTCATCTTGCACAAGTCTTCTGGTTCTTGTGATTCATTTTTATCATTCTTTGTGATACTTTTGTGTATCATATATTCTTTGACAATCATGGCCGCACAAAATGATATGTGTGTTCAACTTGAACGTGGCCAAGTGTCATACGATATCGCGATTGGTGAATTTGTTTCTGTAAACTCCCAACCAAATGTTAATTCTGCTCAGCCCAATGGAGATAATAGAGTTGCAACGAACAATCAAGGAGGTGGGAAGGAAGCGGTTTCGAATCCAATTCTTAATTTTGATTATTTCTTGTTAACATTTCTACTTTGATCTTCTGTATATGTGAATATGAGCACTTATAAAATAAAAAACCCTTTGATTAATACTATGGCTTATTGTGTTTTGAAATTAATGTTTGTTAGGTGATTTTTGCCATATGAGCAATGTAAATTTGCCTCGAGTAAAAAGAAAAAAGATCTAGTAAGTTCAATTCTTCGCATGTAGAACACCACATTTAATCGGGTGTTCAATATTTGAATCGGATTCGACAAACTAGAAATTTGATTCGGTTCGAATCGAAAATCATCGATTTGAATTTCAAAGAAATCGATTCGATTTAAAGTTTATTTATCGAATTCGAATCGAATCACGAATTTATGATATTCGATTCGAAATAGAAATACACACACTTACACTTACTTATTCATATATAAGAATTTAGAAATATGTATATGACATATTAAGAATTAAAAGTATGAAATATATATAATCTAAAATTTTAAATTATAATTGGTACTTTTAGACTTATATAACTTAGAACTATTTTATACGTGATGCTAAGAAGCAAATTAGTAAACTTGTTTCTATCAAACAAAGCTAACAACATGCAGAATACTACAAAAGTTTGAAAATAAACCCAACTTACCCAAAATCATGATATGAAAGATCTTAAACCTAAAGTCGATACAGATTATAGTCTAAATGAGTTTTTGTTTTCACTTGCGTGTTGCGAAGGAATGGTAAGATTAAGAGAAACTTATGATCTAATGATGGATCCGCTACCCGCCTATGGTACGACATGGCGTTACGGTCGATTAAAAGAAACATATGAAATTATGGCAGATTGTTTATGGAGATCGAAACATAGTTAGGTAACATTATTGTGCCATGTACATTGCTACATAAAATAATGAAAAAGTAACGACGAAAGTTTTGAGAAAATTAGATTATATACACTATAGAGGAAAATTTACAATTGACTCGTCTCAACTTACAGCTTGTTAAATTATTGATTCGAGCTAAGCCGGCTTGTTTAAGTCAAGCTTCACTACAAAAAATACATCTACCGCAGTAAAACTTTTAGGGACGATATTTTTCATGTGTATAGCTTAAGCCCTTCATACTCGGTTTCTTAAGAGCCCCCAATTAGTTTCTCTTTTTTAATTAACACATGAAGCTATTGAGAAAAAATCATATTATATATACTACAATGAGTAAATTGTAAACTTTAGAAACTTGATTGGGTCAAAGTGACACATCTTACAAGGTTGAGGAGGCCAAATTTGACATCCAACAAAGTTTAAGAAGGAGATGTGGTCGGTGGCATTTTTGTACCGACATTTGGCTCGCTTACAGCCCCCTAATTAGTTTTTTAATTATTTGAAAGTTATTATGGAAAAATCAGATTGTATATTCTAAAAGGGTAAACTTCTAACAATAGAGACTTAAAGGTTTAAAGTGACATTTCATATAGTTAAAGGCGAGTTATGATGTCTTATAAAGTTCAGGGGGAGATGGAGCTTGCAATTGAGGTCGGCCGGCTTCACCAAATAGGTGTGCACCTATACCCATGGTCGGGTGAGTGTGCCTCGTTCTTTGACCACCTGGTTGGTTTCAAGAGAGTTTTCTCCAAGTGTTGGTTTCCTCCTTGATGGTATTCTAGGGTGATGAAGCGTCAAATGAGTATATACGATTGACATCCCGTTTTATAAAGTCCCACTCGTATATTTGTGATTGTTTCAAACACTATTAAAAAATGCTAGGATTGGGGTGTATATGCTTCTCCCATAATGTAGCCCATAATATCATTTGCTAGGATCACCGCGAGAACCGATTGAAATCGCATCATCATTGCCCGAAAGGCGAAAAGATGATCGATGTCATTTGATAGCGAATGGTTTGAATCACGCCCTTATGGATCTCATATTCTCATAACATTAAGCAACTGACCTAGTGACCTTTGCACTATTTTGTTGTAAGGCTAAAATTTCATCACTAATCAGAATTAATTTATACACACACTCATGATAAGGAGCCTAAGAAAACACAAAACAAAAACATTATGCTTTCTTAAAGTTACAAAGATGCACAATCATTTATTTTCATTTACTAAATCAACACAAACTCCAGCCTCAAGCAGGTTAGGGTAACGCACTTGTATATCTGGGCCTAAAAGCACAAGCCAAGCCGTGGTGGTGCACCCTGAATTTTTCTTTAAAATGGGTTGTTTTTAAGATTTGTAATGTTTTTGGGTAAAATATGAAAAACTGATTTATGGGGGTTTTGTTAATGGATTTACGGAATCATCCCATGTGTCACCACCCATGCATGTCAATGGTTGATTATGGGGGGTTTGATTCAGGTTGACCCGGCTGACTGGCTGACTCGGTTAGCCGGTCAGTGTGTTTGATGTAGTTTGTGGGCTATTCTAGCCTGGTCCGTGTGTTTGATGTAGTTGTGGGGCTATTCTAGCCTGGTCCGTGGGTTTTGACCCAGACCCTAATTTTAACCATTCTGACCTGGCTAAACCGCCTCCTTCGCCAAACCCCCACCGCGCGACCCTCTCGGCGAGGTCTTCCACCCGTCGGCGACCCCCTCTCCGGCAATCTCCCACCGCGCGACCCCCTCTGTGAACCCCCATCCCCTTCGCCGGTCCACCGCGTGTGATGATGGTTAAGATGGTGTTGGGTTTTGCATATCGTGGGTAGGTGTGTGAATCAATGAATTGAAGGTAAAGATTGAATCTTTGATGGTTTTTAGAGGGTTGCAGAAGGTGGATTAGATGCGGTGGTGGTGGTACTTGTGGTGGTGGAGGCCGGTGGTGGTCGGGATGAGATGTAGAGAATAGGTTTTGGATTTTGATGGTGATGGTAGTGGGTGAGAAAGAGAAAGAGACGGTGATGGTAGTGGATTTTGTTTTTTGATAGTTTTTTGTGTGTTAAAATAATTTATAAGTGAGTTATTACATAGCACCAGTTCAAATACAAGGGTAATATGATATTTTTATTATTCAGCAGAGTCAGTCAGATATTAAATCAAACAGCTAAATTTCAGTAAGATACAGACTTAGTCAGAACTTTTAACTGGGTCAGCTTCTGACTCAGTCAGATGTTACTGAATCAGCGTAATCAAACAACTCATCTTATGTTTGAATCCATAAATGACAATTAACAGTTCCACTTGAAATATTTGTTTTTCTTTCTTTCTACTTTCATTGTAAGTTTGTAGCCTTATTTTTAACTTTATACGTAAAAACACTTTGATATATCTTACAATATATTTGGTTTCATCATTTAAAAGAAAAAAAGAAAAAAATAAAAAAAATATCAAGTCTTCCAGTACCGTAACAACTTAATTTCTTGCTTTAAAAACTTTGTAAGTTGTAATGATACTTGTCTGGGTTCCATTTTCGTCAAGCTTTTGTGATGGTGATTTTTGAAGCTAATAGCGTGTAAACCACTGTTTTCTTTGGATATGTCATCAATGATCAAACCCACCGTCTCATCGGTCTATCTAATGAACAGATATTAAAACTGGATGATGACATGAATAACTTATAACCTAAAACTATGTATATATATACGATTAATATAAAATAGAATATGAAACTATTTTATACTTTGGTGTGAATTTGTTATTTTATAAATTTCAAAGCCTTAATAAATGAAATATGAACCAGACACAATCAAATACACACAACCGAACCAATTCTTAAGACAATTCTACATCTCTCGTCCGACTAGCTTATCCCCATTTTAAATCATTGATGAAAACATATTAATAAGTTAGAGATTTTGTGATGCAGTTAAAAAATATATACTCTAAGGTCGTGTTAACATTATTTAAAAAGAGCTTGAGAGAAAGTCTCTCTCTCCCTCCCTCCCTTGCACTACGATCGCTTTCTTTGGTAGTGTTTGTTTTTTTCAAAAAGCTCTTCACCATCTTTTCATCTGCGCGCATGCAGACGCAGGAAGAAATTTTGAGAGCGCAGACTGTTTGATTTTGAAAGATGTTTCATTAAAATATCTTCCTGACGTCTGCGTGGAGAAGATGTGGACCTACCACTTCTAACATCTTCTTAACCTATTCTTACTTCTTTCTTCTTTTTCCTAAATCCTTTACCTGGAATCCACTTCTTTCACTTCTCAAGAATTCCTCCCCATCTTCCCTCTCACCACCACCCCCACCTCACCCCAACCGCCTCCGCCGCCAGCGCGCTCCTCGCCCTCTCTCTCCGCCCCATGCCCTCTCCTCCTCCGTGTCCCTCCGCCATCCCCTCGCGACCGGCATCCCTTCCGCGCGCCCTCCCCCCTCCCCTCCGCCGCTGCCACTCCGCTCGCTCGCGTTCTCCCTTACTACCAGTTTGTTATTTGTGTTGTTATGTTTTTGAATCCCTTGTAATGCTCAAGAACAACTGTTGAAGCAACCATTTGTCTATCTACCGATTTGGGAATCCTCCCCACGAAAGTTAATCACATTGTTATGTGACGAATGAGAGTTAAATGATAAAAGTAAGTTAAATTTGGGTCCTGTGATCTGGAAGCATGCAGAGAAATTAGCAGAAGAGTTGGTTGATATAGTGAAAGTTTAAAATCTTTATGTCTTGGAAATTTTAAAGACTTTGTAAAGGTGATAAGATTTTGAAGCGTTTATAAAGGTGATAAGATTCTGAGCGTGTGTAACAAAATAGGTGAGGACTATGGAGCAATATGTAATGTTTGTACTTTTTAAACCCTTAAAAATTAGGTTTATTTTTAATTACAGATTATTTTTTGCATTCTGCAGATGTAAATAACAAATAGTATTCCTTTTGCAGACTGTAAACGTTTGGTCCACCTTTTCTCCTGCAGATATGATCCGCATATTATCCTCATACTGCAGACGTTTTACTACAGAAAAAAAAACACCACCTTAATGTCAAGCTCCAGTCATACCGGGTGTGTCATTAGTGGTTGTCAATCCCCATACCATGTAGCCTATTTTTTATTATCAAATTTAGATTATTACTTTTAGAACTTGTAAAATAAATATATATTTATTCTTTTTCTAGGCGACTGCATAAATTTTGTGCATTATCATTCAAATTTTAATATATTAAATTAAATAGCGATTATATAGGTATGAAACTAATAATTAATTAACGGTTCAAAAAAGATCCAATATATTCGGGTCATGGTTGGAGATGAGGATTTTAAATTTAGGTAGAGAATATTTAATCTAATCTAAAATCTAATAAACTAGTAAGTATACTGATGGTGGCTACGGATTAAAGTAGTGTTTTTCTTTCAGTTTTTCTAATCTGAAACATACTACTTTTTTATACCAATTCCGTAAAACGGTGGCTACGGATTGAAGTGGATCCATTTAACATATTCTTGACATTAATCATTGGCGTGCATGGAGTGGTGCCACATAGGATGATTCCGTAACTCCCATTTACAAAACCCCAAAAGTCAAAAACAATTCAAAATTTACCCAAAAACCATCACAAATCCTAATAACTATCCATTTTTTTCAAAAAAAAAAAAAAAAAAAATTTTGGTGCACCCTTGGACTTCTGCTCCAGTGGCGGCGATCACATACCTTCGGCAACCATCAAACCCAGTATATAATTTCTCCTATCATGGCTGCCAATGTTTTCAGAACCGGATCGGACGTCGAACCGGACGCCTTACTGGTTTGGTAGTCGGACCGGTCGGACCGGTCAGACCGGTTTTAAGACCAGATGACGTCATATATATTAAATAAATATATAATTATATATATATTTTTATAAAAATTAATAGAACTAAATTAACAAGTCAACACTATTATACAAAGCATTACAACTTCAACAAATAGTCAAATAGAAATATAATATATTATCATATCAAAAACAAACATCTAATCATCCATGATCCAACTTTCAAGTTTCAAGTTTCAACCATACTAATACCATAATCCAAACTTCCAAAGTTAAGCAAAGTAGCAAACTAATCGAAACAAAAAGCATCAAGTTCAAACAAACAAGTTTAAACAAACATAACATAAATATCTTAAAATCATCCAAACATCGTCATTATCAACTTCATCATCAAGTACAATCAAATCATCTTCGTTAATATCTTCACCTAAAATTAAAAGAAAAACAAGTTTTAATTAAACATCGTATACAATTCTATATTTTCACATAATACTTGTATATAAATGAATACTAACCTTGTGCTTGCGAAGTAGACGTACCATCAATGTTATTTGGTGGCTCTTCTTCTTCTAGCATAGTTTCCAATTCATTATAATCAAGTTCACCTTCCTCTTCGTCATCAATAACCCAAAACTCAGTTTTATTAATGCTTTCATAATCCACAGGGTCGTATGACCTTTTGTTCTCATTTTTCCTAATGAAATCAATGTTATTTGTAAATATTACGTAAGACAAACAAATAATAAAAATAACATAATTGTCATTTATATAATACCTATTTTGAAGAAGCAAGTTATAATGAACATATACGAGATCACAAAGCCTTTGATGCTCTAATCAATCGATTCCTCTTTTTCGTGTGAATTCTTTCAAAAACACTCCAGTTACGCTCACATCTGGAAGATGATGCAGTTTGACTTAAAATTCTTATTGCAATGACTGCAACTCGGGGACATCTCCACCAAACAATTTCCACCACTCATCTAACAAAATTAAAATAGTAGATTATTCTTACATCAATACATCCACACAATATAATTAAGAAAATAAACATTAAAGTAATCTTACCGGGACGAGTTGTCTTTGCTGAAGCAAAAGCAAGTGGTCGACTAAAATCACCTTCTCGATCACGAATTTGATATAACTGTGATGTAAGCTTCATTGGGTCCAAATTCGTCTTTTGCTCAAACATATCAAGCACCCCTTTAAACGCCTCCCTTTTTTCCACATTGTTTTCTTGATCATACTGAAAAGCTGGGTTCAATCAATAAGCAGCAGCATGTAGACTCCTACGCAACATTCTATCCCAACGAGCATCAATAATGTCGGTATATTGCTTGTAGTTACGTTCTTTATGGCGGAATAATTCTATGATGCCTTTCCTTGCCGCCTGCTCATACCCTCAAACACATAACCTAGTGAAGGTTTTTCATCCGAATCACAAATACGCAAAAGCCTCAAAACAGGAGCCATCACCTTCACAATTATCAAACAATTATTCCAAAATTTATCATTTAATACAATTTGCTTCACATCTTTGGCTTTTGGTAATTTCAAGACTTTTTTGAAATCATTAGAAGTAACCATAGCTTGCAAATCTGATTTATGGTCATGTAAGCTTCTTAATGCAATGAAAGCTGTACCAAAACGAGTAGCACCTGGACGTATGATTTCTGTCAACCTTGTCTTTTCCTCAACCAATTCAAAGGCCACTTATGGTTATATATAAAAACAGTTACCTTAGATGCAAGTTGAACTAATTCAGCCACGGAAGTTAATTCTGAAATATCCTTCAAAATCAGATTAATACAATGGGCTGCACACGGGGACCAACAAAGCAATGGATATTTCTCACACAACAATCTGCCTCCAGCCTTGTAATTAGCAGCATTGTCAGTAACAAAGTGAACAACATTCCTATAACCAACTATCTCAACAATCTCTCCAAACAAATTGCATAAGTTTTCTGCATTAGCCTCAACATCCGATGCATCAACAGATTTAATAAAAGAAATCCCTTTTGGACAATATACCAAGAAATTAATGAGTGGTCTTTGTCTAACATCACGCCATCCATCACTCATTATTGTGCAACCTGTTTCTGACCATAACAGTCTTTGAGCTTCTACTATTAGTGTCACTGATTTCTTAGCATCTTTAATAAACTCACTCTCATTGCATGATAAGAAGGTCCTGTATACCCATGACCCATAGAAGATACTTTGCTCATTGCAATCGGAAATAGAGGTGAATTAACAGCATTCATTGGTATACATGCATGATAGAACCACATAGCCACAGCCAAATCTGTATCATGTAATCTTTCTTTACTTTGCCATGCTGATTTTATTGAAGGTTGAGAAGAATCATTTATGCCTCGCTCAAAATAAGATTGTAAGTTCTCAGAAGTAGAAGCTTTTCTTTTACCTCGTGCATTTTGTGGTTTACTCTTAGGTGTTTCTTTCTTCATCTTTTCCCTTCGAACTTTCTTCATAAGCAATTCTCATTTGAAGCTTGACATCCGCAGGAACCTTTAAACAAGCAGCAATATTTCCTTTTACTCCACCAAGATGTTGTTTCATTCTATTAATGCCTCCTCCACGAACAGGTTTATCACAAAAACTACAAATTAAAAACTTTTTCCCATATGCATCATGAGCTTCAGTTGCATATCTCCATGCATTATCCGTTTTCAAACGAAGACTTGAATGAACACTCGATTGTGTTTCAGTTTGTGAGGCCGGTGGCGGTGGTGAAGTCGAATCCATGTTCTATAAGATAACAAAAAATTAGTTATTCAACCAACTAAAGGCTAAAGAGTAAAGAGTGTATAAGTTCTCAATCAAGATCATAAACTAGTTATTCAACCACTTTAACATAAATAATGACACCACTACATACAAACTTAAGTAAGTTCTCAATCAAGATCATAAACTAGTTATTCAACCACTTAAACATAAATAATGACACCACTACATACAAACTTAAATAAGTTCTCAATCAAGATTACCAATTCTTAACAAATTAAGAACATCAAGTACCAAAACCAATTGAGATCAAGTACCAAAAGGTCCAAAACCAAAATCTTAACAAATTAATTCTTGTCAATTCTTAAGAACTTATCTACTTAAGAACCAAGTCACCAACTTAACCAAGTGCAATATGCATATTAGCAATTCTTAACAAATTAATTCTTACCAATTCTTAAGTGAATTGATCTACTTAAGAGCCAAGTGAACAACTAACCAAGTCACTAACTTAACCAAGTCAATTAACAAGTGAACAACCAAGTGAACAACTAAGTAACTAACCAAGTCACTAACTTAACCAAGTCAATTAACAAGTGAACAACCAAGTGCAACCTGCAGATCACAAATTGAGTGAACAACCAAGTGAACAACCAAGTGAACAACTAACCAAATGAACAACCAAGTGAACAACTAACCAAATGAACAACCAAGTGAACAACTAACCAAATGAACAACCAAGTGAACAACCAAGTGAACAACTAACCAAGTGAAGTATCACAAATTAAGTGAACAACTAACCGACGAGGGTTACCTGCGGGTTACCTGCGAAGGCCTGCGAAGACCTGCGAAGACCTGCGAAGGCCGAGAGAGAGGGAGGCCGCGAAGACCTGCGATCGACCGAGAGAGGGAGAGACCGAGAGAGAGGGAGGCCGCGAAGACCTGCGATCGACCGAGAGAGGGAGAGACCGAGAGGGAGGCGGTCGACCAAATTAGGATTTTAGGGCAAAAAAATTGATTTAGCCTTTAGGATTTCAGGTTTTTTTTTTAGGCTTAAATAAGGGGGCCGGTCGAACCGGCGAACCGCCGAAACCGGTCCAACCGGCTGTTTCGGGTTGACTCGGCCGGTTCAAGGCGACAAAAACGATTCATATGGGATCGGATCGGCCAGGGAGCCGAATGGCGGTCCACCCGGTCGGACCGGCCGTCCGATCCGACCCCAAAAACATTGATGGCTGCACAAAATTAAATGACAGTCATTACTATCAGACTAACCACGCATCCATAGGGACAAAATTATGTTACTGATCATCGTCTGAAGATATATTTTGGAAGAATGAATCCAAAAAGACAATATATAGTAAGATGCCCATCAAATTAAGCAGTATCTCTTGGAGCAGATTTCATTCCATATTGATTTTAACTTGGTTTCTAACTTTATTGTGGCATCCGCATACGTTCCATCCATTTTATTAAACTCGAATTGGTTTTTCGTTATGCAAGTGCTAGCTATCTTACACATCTCCAACTTTCCAGTTATGTAGTGTATTCATGTCTTGTTTAATATTGTGCAATATATTTCAAAAACCAACTACAAATATTTGTTTTCTGCTTTATGTTTGTCACTAGCTCTATGATCATATTCATCGGAATGCCTTGCATGTTTAAATATTATCATCAAAGGCTTGTGGTTTGCACACTATATTTAGCTTTATTGATCACTACCTGCAAAGTGAGCATTAAACTATACAAAACACATACATGCATACTCTCTCTCTATATATATATCCTATAGGGAGACTCGTCTTTCACAAGTGAATCTTCTGGTT
>JACVEC010000168.1:0-27273 GCA_025215565.1 Flaveria ramosissima | reverse complement strand
TCACGTTCCAAGTAAATTCGGCGCCCACGTTTATTTTCCCACGAACCTTGACGATTGGGGTTGTTGTGGTTCTCAGCTCTTTCTTCATTATACGTTCCATGATTTCAACGGTTTCTCAACAAAATGTAATGACTCTTCAATCTGAATTCTTCCAACGGAACATCAGACTTTTGCGTCGGCCAAACCTTTCTCAAATTTGAGACGTGGAACACAGGATGAACTCCACTAAGTCGGAAGGTAGTTTCCAGTTTATAAGCCACTTTCCCAATCCTTTTCAGGATTTTGAAAGGCCCGACAAATCTTGGAGCCAGTTTGCCCTTCTTTCCAAAGCGAACCACACCTTCCACGGTGAAACCTTAAGAAGAACCATCTCCCCAACTTGAATTCCAATGGCTTACGTCGCTTGTCAGATAGCTCTTTTGACGACTTCTCTCGCCACTTCAAGGTTCTTGCGAATGATAGAAACTTTATCGGTCGTCTCTTGTATAAGTTCAGGACCAGGATGAAGTTTTCACCAATGTCGGTCCAACAGATCGGTGAACGACATTTCGACCATAAAGTGCTTCGAACGGTGCCATCTTGATACTCGAGTGGTAACTATTGTTATACGAAAATTCCGCGAGCGGTAGATGCGTATCCCAATCGCCACCAATCAAGAACACAAAGGCGTAGCAAATCCTCCAAGGTTTGGATCGTTCGCTCGGTTTGACCATCAGTTTGAGGATGGTAAGCCGTGCTTAGATCTAGTTGTGTACCCAAGAGTTCTTGCATAGACGACCAAAAATGTGAAGTGAAGCGAGCATCTCGGTCGGATATGATGTGCAGAGGTACCCCATGACGACTTACAATCTCATCAACGTATATACGAGCTAACTTTGATGTTTTGTAAGTGTCACGTATGGGTATAAAATGCCCCGACTTGGTCAATCGGTCAACGATCACCCATATGCTATCATGTCCTCGAGAGGTTCGGGGTAGCTTTGTTATGAAGTCCATGGATATGTGTTCCCACTTCCACATAGGAATCTCGGGTTGCTCAAGTAATCCACTTGGACGTTGATGTTCGGCTTTAACCTTCGTACACGTGAGACACTTAGCTACATAAGTCGTCTATGTCTTTCTTCATTCCAGGCCACCAATATTGACCACGTAGGTCCATATACATCTTATCGGAGCCAGGATGAATAGAATAACGAGTTTGATGAGCTTCGTTCATGATGAAGGTACGGAGGTTATCGCGATTTGGAACCCAATTCGATTGCGAAGTACATCAATCCATTGGGTTTCGTTTCCAATTGCGTTAGAAGATTATGCTCCAATTCCTCCTTCATTCTTCCTTCTCGTTGCACCATTTGTTGAGCCTCCAAGATACTAGACTCGATGTCACTATCTATCCTCAGGTTTTGTAGCAATACGGTGGTCTCGTTGACATCAAGTCGGATCTCAGTATCGAACTCACCCAAAGTGTCAAACCATTGGCGTCGATCGCGAATTTCTTGGAATGAGATCATCTTGTTGTGAATCTTTCGACTTAGTGCATCGGCTACAACGTTTGCTTTACCAGGATGGTAACGAATGTCACAATCATAATCACTAATCAACTCCACCCAACGACGTTGTCTCATATTGAGATCTTTTTGATTGAAAACGTGTTGAAGGCTTTTGTGATCGGTGTAGACTATACATTGCGTACCATACAAGTAGTGTCTCCAAATCTTCAAAGCAAAGACAACAGCACCAAGCTCAAGATCGTGTGTTGTGTAATTCACCTCGTGAACCTTCAATTGTCTCGATGCATAAGCTATAACCTTCCCTCGTTGCATGAGAACACAACCAAGGCCTTGTTTAGATGCATCACAATACACGGTGAAATCGTCGTTTCCATCGGGTAGGGTCAAGATAGGAGCATTGCACAACTTGTGCTTTAACGCTTCAAAAGCTTCTTCTTGCTCGGGACCCCACTCGAATGGTTTATTCTTTTGTGTCAAAGTAGTGAGCGGTTTCGCGATCCTCGAGAAGTTGGCAATGAATCGCCGATAATAACCAGCAAGACCAAGAAAAGAACGAACTTCTTCGGTAGGAGTTGTAGGAACACACCATTCTTCACAGCTTCCACCTTTGCAGGATCAACGTGAATTCCTTGGCTATTCACCACGTGTCCTAGAAATTGAACTTCCTCGAGCCAGAAATCACACTTCGAGAACTTCGCGTACAATTGCTCTTTCTTTAACAACTCAAGAACCAATCTCAAATGCAGTTCATGATCGGTGTTGGACTTGGAATAGATAAGTATGTCATCAATGAAGACGATCACAAACTTGTCTAGATAAGGCTTGCATACTCGTTCATGAGATCCATGAAGACAGCAGGAGCATTGGTTAAACCAAAAGGCATCACCATAAACTCATAGTGCCCATAACGAGTACGGAAAGCGGTCTTTGGGATATCATCATCATGGACTCGTAATTGATGATAGCCAGAACGTAAGTCGATCTTCGAGAAAATAGCAGCTCCTTGAAGTTGGTCAAACAAATCATCGATACGAGGAAGAGGATAACGGTTCTTGATGGTAAGCTTGTTAAGCTCACGATAATCGATGCACATACGAAACGTTCCATCTTTCTTCTTCACGAATAGTACAGGTGCACCCCAAGGCGAAGAACTAGGACGGATGAAGCCCTTCTCGGATAACTCTTGAAGTTGACTAGAGAGTTCTTGCATTTCCGATGGTGCAAGTCGATATGGTGACTTAGCCACGGGGTTTGCTCCCGGTATCAAGTCAATTTTAAACTCGACTTCACGCACGGGAGGTAAACCACTAAGGTCATCGGGAAATACTTCAGGAAAGTCTCGTACGATAGGGACATCCTTAAGTTCTTTCCCTTTGACTTTCGTGTTGACCACGTAAGCCAAGAAGGCCATATACTTCTTGCTTAAGCACTTTCGGGCTTGAGTGCAAGACATGAGTTTAAGTCCTTTGGAAGATTTTTCACCAAACACTTTCAAAGTATCTCCAGAGGGTAACGGTATACGAATGCACTTCTCGAAACAAATGATCTCGCATGGTGTTTGGCTAACCAATCCATACCAATGATGACGTCAAAGCTTCCAAGTTTCATAGGAATAAGATCGATAAGAAAATCATGCGTGTCAAGACTTAAGATGCAATCACGAATAACGACGTCAACGGTGATCGGTTCTCCATCGGCAACTTCAACGGTAAGAGGTCTTTCTAGTTTCGTATGTGGCTTAGCAAGTATGGGTTCAAACTCTAACGAAACAAAACTCTTATCGGCTCCAGAATCAAATAGGACATAGGCATAAGTTTTATTAATAAGGAACATACCTGTTCAATTTTAAAGGTATTTAACGACATAGGTAACACATGAAAAGAATTAGGTCACAAAAGTTAAAGGTAAGTTAACATACCATTCACCACATCGTTGTTTGCTTGTGCTTGATTCGCGTTGATGTTGAAAGCACGTCCTCGGGCTTGTGGAACATTACCCACAAGACGAGGGCATTGTGGGCGGAAATGACCAGGTTCCCCACAGTTGTAGCAAACACGGTTTGTGACCACCACGCGGCGTTGTTGTTAGGTGCACGGTGACAAGTCGCCACCAAGTGACCATATTTACCGCATAAAGTACAGATACGGCATGGTTGATTTCCCGGGTGATGGTACCTACAAATGTTGCACATAGGCTGAGGACCAGCATAAGCCCTAGCCCCAGGCACTTGTGCCACAGGTGCAGCCGCAGGTACAAGTTGTCTTTGAGGTTGTTTAGGTGCAGCCACAGCATAGTTGCGCGCCGGTGTGAACTTGCGCTTCTTGTTGTTGTTGTTGTTGTTGTAAGACGGTTCAGCTTTGGTTTCTTTAACAGCCTCGGTAGCCGTCTTCTCTACCTTCTTTGCACCCTTCACAGACATGGTGCCCGCTCGTATATGTTCTCGGTGAGTTGAGCGGTGATAGTAATGGCTTCTTCCAAAGTTGTGGGTCGGCTACCCACCACAGCATCTTGAATTTGGGGTGGTACACCCTTAATGAACTTCTCGATGTTGCGGGGGATAGTGTCGACCATGTGAGGCAGCAGTAAACTCAACTCATGATGCCTAGTTGAGTAGGCCAAATGATCACCATCATTTTGCTTCAAGTTCCAAAACTCTTCCTCCAACTTTTGCAACTCACTTCGTGGGCAGAACTTCGCGATGGCGATGTTCTTGAACTCCTCCCAGGTAAGTGCTTGCACAGCTTCGGGTCCACGGTTCCTCTTCTCGCTATTCCACCAGGTAAGTGCCCTTTGTTGGAGCACACTAGTAGCATAACGAACCTTGAGCGTCTCGGGACACTCACAATTGATAAAGGTATTCTCCATGCTTTCGAACCACTCAAGAAGACCAGTGGCTCCTTCCTTGCCACTAAAACTAGTGGGCTTGCAAGAACTAAAGTGTTTGAAGGTACAAGTTCGATTGTTCCCGTTTTGGTTGTTCCCATTTTGGTTGTTGCTGTTCTCTCCATGACCATTACCATTGTTGCTACCATTAGTCAGTAAGGTGCTATTAAGTTCAGCAACCATGGTCGGGATGACAGCAGCCATTTGACGAGCAATCATGGCGGCTAGTTTACGATCGGAACTTCCACGCTTTCCATAATGACGAGACATGCTGGAATATACAAAATGAGTTAGATACGAGAATTGAGATAACGAGGATCATAATTCAACAAGGATAAGGAAAAAGTTGTAAGGCACATGGAATGGTTCCATTTGGTAACGCATTACCACTTGGAAACGTTGGACACGTCAAGGTAAGTTGACCCACTCGCCTTAGAAATTTGTGTATGTTGACCATAGTTTATCACTCATCCCAGAAATCCCCAGGTAAGCATAACTAGTCCCGTAGGATTTATGCGATATGCTTGCCTTAGCCCGAGGGCCTTTTGCCAGGAAATCCAGGATACAGGTGTCTATGTGTCACACAAATATCGTAGGTTCATGAAATCAAAACCTTGATGAGATTTTACATAGATTAGACATAAGTCTAAGGATTCAAGTCATAAGCATAAGTATACAATTCCACGTGTCGTCGAGAATAAGATTAAGAGTTTCATTTTTCGGGGAGAGTCAAAGTGTCAAAAGGTAAGTTTAGGGAGACAGTAACTAAGTTTAAACAATTACAAGGCAAACCTATGCTAAGGCATCAAGTTGCACATAGGTAAGGTATAGCATTATGTAGCATGTAACAATATATATATTACCAAGAATATAAATATTATTCTAAGAGGTTCATGCATAAGCTATAGTCTAGGTCACCATTTCTAATAACCTAAATCTCTATAGTTATGGGCTCTGATACCAATCTGTCAGACCCCAACCTTGACGGCGGAAACGTCGAGATGTGAGGGTTAAGATTGTTCACAGCCACATAACGCTATATTTAAATTGCAAATATAATTATCATAAGTATTAAAACGAAATACAACCATAAGTCACAAAAAGAAATAAGTTCAACATAACTCAAACACAACATAATGTTTATTTAATTAACTAGGTCCAAGTCCTAGTTTTATTGCAAGCTTCAAATGTCCACTTTAAACTTGGGGATTTCCTGAAACATGATGAAAATAAAGAGTCAACTAAAAATAGTTGGTGAGTTTCCAAGTTTTCATACATAATAAGATTACAAGTAGCAATTCATGTCATGGGTTATAAGCTAGTAAGGTTATAGAACACATATCGTTACAACCAAACCTCGACTTGATTACAAGTATAAAAGATTGGCTAAGTGTATTTGGTTCCCTAGTGCACAAGCGTACGGCCCCTAGGAGTCGGCAATACCTCGACTTTAGCACCAAATAGGCTTGTCAGGCCCAAAGATCTAAGACGTCGCCAGGCTAGCAATAGTTAATGATTGTAAACAAACTATGTATCTCATATAAACACTTACAATACACAAATAACCATGACCAAATAATAAGTAGAATTGCATGTGCATTACAAGTCTCAAATGTTTAAACGTGTATGTAATATAAGCATCATGTTTCACCCCAAATAAGTGTGAAATTATAAAAAGGGGACAAGGAAAACTCACCTGGTCAAATAAGTATATTAGGAAGATTAATAAGATTAATATTAAGCGTCGTTCCAATGTTGTATCGTCACAAGATACCTAAATATGTAAGTTCACAAGGTTAAAGTTTTACAATAAGTTTGATGAATTAACATAAACTAGGTTCAATGTGATGTTTGGGGATTTTATCAATTATATTTAACAATTGAGAAAAAAATATTTATATATTCGTGGGAACAACAAACTTATATTTTGTATAAATATATTATAAGAATAACATTCATAATAGTTGTATAATGTTTATAAAGTTTTAATAAAGCTTTATAATTAAATAAAATGAGCATGATTTAAACAATAACTTAATTAAACAATGATTGAAATAATAAACTAGTATTTTTAATTCTAAATTTCATAAAATATATATATATTAACTATAACATTCATTTTAGAATTTTAAATAAAATATAATTACATTTTAATAACTAAATTACAGAAAAAAAAGTTTTAGAATATATGAAATTTATAAAATGAATATTCTTACAATTTTAGCAATTTATATATATATATATATATATATTTTAAAGGCTGTAAAACAAGTGGAACAATTAAAAAAAATGTTGGAGGTCACTGGGTTCGAACCCGTGACCTCTAATTGGGAATGTGACCATGGAACCAGTAGACTAAAGGCCTCAGCCGCGGTATGTTTCTGTTATCAATTGTTAAATACCAAACTCGAACAAAACCCCCAATTTCATACAAACCCTAGTTCACTTGAATCCAAAATTGAGGCTCGATTCGATGTTAATGCTCGAAATAACCATAGGGCTTTCGTTCCCCATGGAATTTCGAGTGCATACATGTATTTAACTTACTGGTTTCGCTCGGTATACAATGCTCACGAATGAGTCCAAGTCGCGACTGTGAAGCAACCGATTCAAGATGAAATCTTCGATGAAAATCCAATTCCTTTCACAGTAAGCTTCTAGTGATCCCAAAGATGAAAAGCCCTCTGATAATTGCAAGTCAATAAGCTCGGAGTGTGGTCTACGGGTGTTGCAGGTCGACGGCGAGAGGTGGTGGCCGAATGAGATGTTTACGTTGATTCCAGGTGCAATTGAGAGTTGAGTTCGATTAGGATTAGTTAGAAGGTTGTGTGTATTCGTTTAATTTGATTATAATTGAGGTTTAATTGTCGAATGATTGTGAACTTAAAGTCGACGGTTACCAAGTTGAATCACCACCATAACCAGCTTAAACCCGAATTAATGGGTATTAAAGGAATTTAGTTAGGCTCGTGAATCGATTGGTAACGTTTTGGGTCGAATTCGAGAGGTTTTGGTGCGGTTTGAAGCCTCGCCGGACTTGGCCGGAGGCCGGCCGGCGAGTCGCCGGAAAACGGGAAAACAGGGAAAGGGGGTTGGGGTTTTAAATTAGTTACACAAATGGTCCCTCGAGTTTGTTATTTATCATTTTATGCACCAGCTTTGTATTTAAGGTTTTAAAATTTGCATTTTGACCCCCTTAACTTAGTAATTTTATAGTTTATTAAGTATTTAATCCCCAAAGATTAGTGTTACTATTATTATTATTATTATTATTATTATTATTATTATTATTATTATTATTATTATTATTATTATTATTATTATTATTATTATCATTATTATTATGATTGTTATTATTATCATAGTTGTGATTATTATTTATCTTAATTGTCATTACAACAAATATAATTTATTAATAACATTAGTATCATTAGCTTTAACTATTATCTTAATTATTAATTTTTGACATTTTAATAACAAATTAAAACCAAAATTTAAAAGATAACACAATTAACCCACAATTTACATATAAGACAATAATGACCCTTAAAAGAAACTTAACAAAATTAACTTTTAATTAACTTAAAATTATAGGATGTTACAACCGCCACAATCATAACCCACGAAACAAATATACAAGCAACCCCGATCATAACGCTTGCCACAATGAACAATAAGGGGGTGGCATGCGACCCTGCGTTGTGGACCTCGACAGAGTACTCTCCTCTAAAGAAGAAAGCGACAGAGAGACAATGGCAAGAGTAAAAGAAGTGGGGGTGTGCTGGGTGTCAAACCATTACGCGAAGGCCAGCGTGAACAACTGCTGGTGACCACGACAGAAATGTCCCTTGCTTAACAACCCCTCTGTCTAAAAGACAAAGAAAATGACACATGGCCACATATAAGGAAACGAGAGAAGGCGCTTGTTTAGTGGATGGTTATACCTCAAGCAATAAAACCAAAAAGCAGTGTTCGTTCACTTCTTTTAAGATATAGGATATATATATATATATGTATATATATATATATATATATATATACTTATATATATGTATATATATACACATACACATATACATTTCTAAATTTTATTCTTTTCTTATTGAGATTCAATAGAAAATTCTAGAATTAATCCTTATGCACCCAACATGACACTTTAGATTCTTGCCAAGTGAAATTTATAAAGGGACATTTACATATTTTCCATCCTAAAGTTATTTATAACATATTTATCCATGTTACAAAGTTAATCACATATTTTCTCTTTTTAAGACGTATATATTACATATTTACCCATCTTAGTGAAATTATTTATTAAATGATTATATTACTTGTGTTTTCACTAAAGTATTTTTACACATGCCACTTTCTAAGATATCAATTATATTGTTCCTCAAGTTCGATACTTCTATAAAAAATGAAATTACAAAATTACATCTTGTTTAAAATTTTATTTCAAAACAAGAATAGATGATAATCAAAGTTATATCTTCAAATACAAAATGCAATTATCAAAAGTTTTAATTAATTATAATAATAATAAAACATCAATATGTAAAAATCTCTTAGTAAAAAACAAGGTAAAATAGTTGTTTATTAGTTTAAGTTGAATGAAATGGATATATATGTAATACTGGTGGAAATACACGCATGTTTCGGCGTTACGACTGTTGCGCGATTTTTTCGGAATCAATTTTTGTCGGTATCGGCTCGATGCGTTATAACGTAAATTAAAAATTATAAATATTATTATTGAAAAATTGAATGAAAGAAAACTTTTATGTGTATTACAAAATTTTTTAAGACAACTATATTATTTCAACAAGATTAGTGAAAACATGGGTGGTATTTGTGGTCGGAAATCACTTATTACCTAGATTTTAGGGGGTGGGTTTCGTTTTATGAATGTAGTTTTGAGTTTAATAACCACCGGAGGCAGTTGTAACCTTTTGGGTTTTCGTTAACTAAATGTTATCTTTGTTATCCTCTTGTAAGGACCTTTCTGTCAATAATGAAACTATGAGGGTTTACTTATGCTTATTTTCTTTTATAATAAAGGTTAATAACTTAAGTTATAATAATAAATAATAATATATTAATAATAATAAATAAGTTTATAAAGTTTGGTCATTAAATTCTAATTTGAATAATAAACATACAAAAAATTTTATAAAGTTTAAATAAAACAATAAATCAAAAGTGTATAAAATTTAGGGTTTTTAATAAGTCAAGGGGGATGTTATGTAATGTTTAAAACCTGAAATAGAAGGTTTTAACATAAAATATCAATATTTAAATCACAAGGACCAAAGTGTAATTTTTATTTAAACCCAAACCTCCCCCCACCCCCGTGTTTCCGGTAGCCCCTCCGGCCACCTTCGGCAACCTCCGGCGAGGGCTAAACACCCATAAATCTAACCGTTTTAACTCAATTAAATCATTCCCTCTCGAACATGATCATGTTGCGAACCCGACATCAGACCCAAATCGTTTATAACTGCCGCATTGACGAATTTGAATCAAAACCAAAAACCATTCAACCATCCTAACGGATTCAATACAAAATTTATCAAATTAAGTCGATTAATTGCTTAGAAACGTATTCTTAATCATTATGAATTTAACCAACCAATAATTATGATTGAAAGCAAGTAGTTATCATCAATTTTAAGTCGAAACTCCCGAATCAAATCTTTGAATTGTCGACTATGAAAATAGCTACAATTGACCCTATATAACAGAGGGTTACATTCCTAACCGACGTTTCCACACTCTCTGAACATCCAATTTCACTTATCGAGCCCACACACACCGACTTCGGTCATCACCTTCTTCATCGACTTGCAACTTAGCCAAAATCGACCTTTTGAGCTTCATTAATTTAAATTGGTTGAGGGGTAGTTATCATTAACACCTTAAGAAGCTTCATACAAAGTTAATTTGATAATAACAATCTTTTACATCAAGAATCGTGTTCATCACAGTCGCAACCTATTCTTCATTTCATCTCCATCAATTTGATTCTAAACACGTAAGTTACATACACACTTATATATACTCAACTTCACATGGGGAATCAAAGCCCTATGTTTATTTCAGTAATCGTCATCAAATTGGAGTTCAATTTGGATTAAATTCATTTTAGGGTTCTTGGTGAAATTAGGGTTCTAATATTTGTGCTTTTAAAAATTAAAAACCAACTCTTAACAGGCATAGGCGCCCCAGCCTACCGGTTAAGAGCATGCACATATACACCCGAGGTCCCGGGTTTGACCCCGGGCACCCTCAATTTTTTAAAAGGTTTTTCTTTATTAATTAAACCACAGAAAAATTATATTTATTGGAATTAAATAAAAGTTATTTTTAACTAAGTTTAACCCATAAATTATCAAATTAATTTCTGTAAATTTTTAAACAATTTAATCTTATGTTTTTATTTAAAAATAAATAGTTTAATAATATAAATACTATGACAAAGGTTATTTAAAGGTTTATTTCTTTTATTACCTTATAAAATGGCCTTGAAGTCAAATAAGTTATTTAATAACTTGTATAAATAATCAATTATTCAATTGATTGTTTTGGACAAGTTGTTATATAACAAATTATTAAATTAGTTACTATTTTATTTTCTACGCTTTAAATCTAAATTTATATTTATTAATTATTATGAATTGGAAATTATTCAACTTTATTAATAATTTAATATTATTTTCAAACAATTATTTAACCAACTTATTTCACCTTTATTGAATCAAAAAAATATAAATGGTTGAATTATCTTATTTAATTCAATTATCGAAACCCCCAAATTCTTATAATCTACCCTAGACTTTCGTCGAATTATCTCTTGAACTTAATCGTTTATAACGTAATCTTGGAACGTACACGATTAGGTGATTCCTGAAGGAATCGTTGAAGCAATCTAGTTTCTTACTTTTGTTATCTAAAGATCATCTTATAACATGTGAGTTTTCCATACCCCTTTTTACTTTATTTCACACCTTTTGGGGTGGAGCATGTTAAGTATATAATTATACACTTGTAAAACATCTTGATATGTGTAATGCACGAGCAATTCGTTTATAAATTTATCATGGTTATTTGAAATATTTGTGAGCTTTACATGATCACCATCTTGTAAAAACAATAATTAACTATTGCTAGCCTAGCGACGTCATAGATCTATGACCTTGACAAGCCTATTTGGTGCTAAAGTCGAGGTTATTGCTGGCTCCGATGACGTATTCTTGTTCATCATGGAAACCAAGTACACTTAGCTAATCATATATCTTATTATAGACATATTTTGTCAAGGTTTCATTGTATCATTATGCTATCTATATTCTTGCATTATATCTTAACCTATGACATTAATTGCCTTTTTAAAATTGTTTATATGTATGTAAAATGGAAACTCACCAACAACAATTGTTGACCGTATTTTTTAACATGTTTCAGGGAATGCCCAAGCTTAATGGTTGATCTTGAAGTTTAAACATATAGGATTGGACCTAGAAATAATAAAGACTTATTATTAATTTGGGATGTTTGAACTTGATGTTATGTTTTGAATGTTTGTTTGAGACTTTATGGTTGTAATATTACTTTAAAAACCTATGCTTAATTATATTTACACTTGATGGTAGTGTTATGTGGCTTTGTTAACCCTCACATCTTAATGTTTTCGCCGTTAAGGTTGGGGCGTGACAACAGCTTTCGGTGGTGATTTGCATATACCGAAGAATGTTAATGGAGAATTTGTCACCACAATTAACATCTTGATTGTTATTGATCTGTTAACAACTAGGAAGGGAAATGTGAAGAGAGGTTAGTTTTCAATCGCAATGCATGAACGACATAAAATAATGTATTAATAATCTGTATTAAATAATACAATAATTAGAAGAAGTTAATTAGATGGGGGTAAAAGCGGAACTATTGCCTAAAAACACATGTACTCTATGCTTAAAATGTTGTATAAGTATCTTACACTTTCCATGAAGTTACCATTTATCATTCTAATATTTATTATATAGTAGTATAGATAGATGTTTTAGGAAGAGAAAATATATAATTGATTTTTAACCTTGAGAAAATATGTAATTTTTATTTTTAAAAAGAGAAATATGTAATACTCCCTTTTATAAAATATTCTACCAACACCCACAATACCTACCACTTTTATAATTAGGTCTGTATATCCACACTCTAATCAAAGACAAATAGTACATTTAAACATTCAAATCATATTTGGTACATGATATAGTGCCGCTTCTCCCCTTCCAAACACGGCTTGCCCACAACGCTTAATCCCCCTCCTATTTGACCGTTAAAAGGGCCGTTGGCTCCACCAACCCTTCCTAACAACTATATTTAAAATAAAAAAATTAACACACTACAAATTTTAACTGATAGTTTAAAATTCACATACCAATTGATAAAAATCTCTTCTACTCACTATCAACTTTACACAAATGTCCCGTGACATTCTTTTTGTTTTCTTTTCATTCTCTTTGGATAGTTCACAGTCTGCTGGTTGGAAAAAATGAGAAATTAAACGCGTAAATTATAATTCACAATATGATTATACAAAATGACGGCAATGTTATTTCTCTTGTGCACGTTCGAGATCCATCAACTAATCTAGTTGAGAATGAAAATATAATTTTGAAGAACGGAAGTTCCCAAATTTGATCTTCTTTCTTAATGGAACCAAATAATGTGTGTAAAGAGTCTATGTAATTAATAAGTAAATTAACATTAAAACAAACCTGAAGTGCACTGTGTCGTGTAATCAAGATTGAAGATTCAAATTTTGTATGGATGAGTTGTGATGTATCTTCTTATAAAATTTTAAGAAGTTTCGATAGATTAAAGAACATTAAAACAAACCAGTTTATAACACTTGTTGATTTAAGTATTCAAATTCCCTCTTTTCATACAATAGATATATGGAACGGAAGAATAACGATGTATCATTGTCACTAATATGCCTAATATTAAATGCACTAATATATGTCACTGTCACCCATATGCCTAATGCTCTTATGGATAAGAAATGTTAATTCATGCACTTAGAACAATAGATCAATCATTTCACCTCGTAGATTAATATTAATTTGAGATTGCTAATATGTCAGGTATATGAGTTTAAATAATATATAGTTTCTCTATAGAGGATATATTATAACGTGCTTATATAATGTTATCATATTGTTTGTGAGTGTGGGGTTTCGAGATTCAGCAATACATACATACAAACTCTAGAAAAATAAATAAACTAATAGGGGCAAGTTACTATACAAAATGTAATTTTTGTGTGAAACGTACGATGTCATCAAAGCATGACATGTGTTTTTTGGCGGATGGGTAGTTTCGTATGCGATACAATTGCGTATAAAAGGTACATAATTACGCAAATTATATTATTATTACGCAAGTTATATTTTTATTACGCAAAGAAAACTTATTCACATTATAAAAAATAATCACGCAAGTTATATTTATTATTACGCAAGTTATATTTATAATTACGCAGTTAATAATTACGCAAGTTATACGCATAACTCATTGACATTTTTTAAAAAAATATTGATTAAAAACGGTATAACAATACTATACTCGTATAAAAGAAGATAAAATGTTCGATTTTATGGTGTGTATTAAAAAAATAATGTCATATAAAAAAGTTATATACGTTTAAAAAACTATAGAAATTTAAAAAAAGTCAACAATCGCAGACTATTTTCAAATATACCCCTCCAAGCACATTATTTATGTGATTATTACATATTAAATTGAAACTGTTTATCACTTAGATCAATGGTTATTATCACTTCGTACACTTCACATAAATTAATTAATCATTTTGTACCGTAAACTTTTTCTAAACTAATATGTATTGACTTATAGATTTTCATTCAACTTGTAGATAATTTTTTAAGAAAATGATTTTGTAGACTATAATATTAATTGCAAGTTCTTAATTACATTAGGTATTGTTGAAGTTGTATGCATGTATGGTGTTTAAATAAGTGTTTGATTTATAAATCATCTATAATTTCTTAATCCTTGTGCTATACATACATTTCTCTACCTTCCTTGCTTTTCGCCTCTTTCTTAAATTATTAGACCAAACATAATAGGATTTAAGGATATTATACCATCTTAAAATATCCATACATCACTCATGTGGGTATTATAGATAGGGACGTTATAGATGAGAGTTGTTTCCAACATCTCATAAAATCAATAAATGAGTAACGACTGAAGTTGCATTAAAGGACATTAACTATTGCACGTGTCTTTGGTTAAAAATATGATGTTGAGTTGCGGTTGATATAGCGTAAAATCCTCCTTAAAAGACATTAACCATTACATATGGTTTTACAATCAATCAAAATTTCTCTCTTTTCATACCAAAATGCATAATTAATTCTAAGATTTGATTCTTTTATAAGGGTACATTAAAAACTAAGAAGGTGCCATTAATTAGCATATGAATTTCTTAACGAATACATTATTTGATAGTCCGTACGATAAAAATTAATAGGTACCCCCCAAAATTATACTTTTTAGGCGGTTAACAATTAAAAATAGAAAAGAAAAACATTCTTTGGAATAATGAAGAAAAGAGTGCGGCGGAAAAGTGTAACATCACAAAAGTTGATACTCCTTCCTCTATTGTCAATACACTTTGCAAATGTCACAATAATATAACAACACACTTATATTATAAAACATAAAAACCAATTATTAACTGATATTGAGGAACAATTGGCAGAAGATGATACATGAATCCCTTGATTTATCTCATGACAAATGATCCATAAATATAAACATGCACATGCAGGCATATATGCCTATGAGGCATATATCTTTAAAAGGATGATACGAAGGTAAGTAGAAGATACATATGATATGTTAAGTTGTTCTCTAACAAAGGGAACAACATAATAAGGTGGCCGTTGCGCGTGTGGTGGCTACTGGTGGTTACCGATGAGGTGCCTCGACTGCGGTAACAAAGCGAAGAAAGATTGTTTGTACTACAGGTGCAGAAGTTGTTGTAAAGGGCATGGGTTTGAGTGTCAAACACATATTAAGAGCACTTGGAACCCTAGTTCTAGCAGGCAGGGTGTGAGGGGCTCGGCGGCCCCCGTGGCGGCTCCTTCTGCTGCTCCGCCTCGTCAAAACCGTCATCGACAAGAAGAGCAGCAACAGTTGCATCTTTCATCACCATCATCATCTGGTATGCATGTGTTTTATTGTTAGTTTTGTGATATGTTTTTGTGGAAGTTAGAATTAATATGTTGGTATTGGCCCTAGCTAACATCTTAGGGTATGAAAAGGTAAACAAACATAAACAAGGCTAAACTAGGGAGAAGGTATATAGATGTTAATTTAAATCGTAAATTTATATAAATATATATAGAAATCAACACACACTAATGTCTTACCGACTACTAATACTAGTTAATACTGCTAATAATTATGTGACTTTCATGTTGCGGTAAATTACTCAATACTAATAACTATTTAGTATGCTTTACATGTCTCCTCAAACTATCTAATGCCTAATTATATTTTTAGGGATTCAGGGTCTGTAATTCATAGGGTATGCCCCTCTAAACATTTGTATTTCTTTATTTATTCTATGTTATAATATTTTCCAGTCTAAGCTCATTTTACTTGAAAGAGAATGTCAATTTTCATTCAATGTTTAGCTTGAAATAAAAAAACATCCAATAAAATACTCATAATCAATAGGTTAGCTCTTGAAGTGTTGATCAAAATATGAAAGATTTTGTTGCTAAAATGTCATCATTTTGTTTTTTTGTTCTTGGTCTTCTTTGCATATCAATGCAACATTGTGGTTTCGGTTTAACATCAAGGTAGTGATTGAGTCAAATAAACAAACCAAAATGATAATTTGGTGACCAAAGCATTTTAAGCTCTCATATCATAATGAAAAGTAAAACAATCTAAGCTAAATTTTGGAGAAAATATTTTGAAGTTTATAGTTTCTTTCTTATTTCTCAACAACAATAATACAAGTTTATATAGAAACAAATGAACACTAATGTGTTATATACTACCTAATACTACTAATCATGTGATCTCTAAATTGCTTTTAACTATTCTATACTAAATATTAATTACTTAATATTTCTAACATAAGGAGTTGATGGCCCACAACAAGCTGAAACTGACAAAACATTTAGGGTTTAGAGTTTATGTACACATTAATTACATATTTTGAAGAGTATGCATGTTTTGTTAGGTTTTGGAGCACATTTTCCAGCTGAGGTGAGAGGCGAAGCAACGTTTACCTGTGTACAAGTGACAACGAATACAGAAGAAAATGCATATGTTGATCAGTATGCATATGAAACAACTATAAATATAGGAGGGCATGTGTTTAGAGGCATTCTATATGATCAAGGACCATATACTCCAATGGTGGATTCAAGTTACTTGAATGTACATGAAGATGAGCAACACAACTCCACCATCAATGTTGCTTCTAGCTTACCGCTGGTTAATAATCCAAGCTCTTCTGCCCCGGCCACGTACCCTTTCAACACCTAACTATCCGTTATATATTACGCGCATATCTGCTTCTAATACAAGAATTTGGCAACATTATTTGTTACTGAGACTTTAACGAAATTGAGTCTTGTAAATCAGTTTCGATCTTAACATCATATATATGTCTTCTCTTTGATATGTTTACATCTGTACTTTTATTATTCTCTAAACTATTGCATTATAGAAATTAATAAGTACCTAATGACTAGTGACTCTTAATACCCTTGAGTTTGAAAATCATTCAAGCATGTGACAAAGACAAAGACTCTTGAAACACCTAAGTTTGAAGTTATTTTGTGGAGTAAAATTTTTTTTTGTTCTGAGAGGATTAAAATAAATTAGTAGGAAGCTCCTCGATCTTTAAAACATTTTAACGCATTGCTTTATTCCTTTGTTGGCATGTGGGATGTTTTAGAAGTGTCACTTTCTTCCATCATGAATGTGAGATAACATATAATTACTACATAACTATATATTTATCAAATGTCTCTCACACAAATATCCAAATATAACTTTCAATATCATATATACTCACTACAAGAAAACTGGGCTATGGCGACGACATTTGTCGTCGCGATAGGGTGTGTTTGTCGTCGCCATAGCCTATCGCGACGACATGTCGTCGCCATAGCCCCAGTCGCCACAGCTTCGTAGCTATAGCCCATTTTATTGTCGTCGCCAAAGGTGTAGTCGCCACAAAGGTCTATCTCGACGACATGTCGACGCCACAGAGTTGTCGGCAAAGAATTTCCTGCATTATATTTTAATTAAAAACAATTTTTTTTTCTGGGCTATGGCAACGACATGTCGTCGCCATAGGTCATTTATTATTTATAATTATTTAAAAAAATTTAAAATAAAATAAATTTGACCAACACTATAGCGACGACATGTCGTCGCCATAGACCAACTTCTTTTGTTTTTAATATTTATTTTTTTATTAACCTGTTTTTTTTATAATTTTCCAAGTTATGAAAACAAATTTATATACTAAAACGAGAGCTAATATCATAAATACCTAAAAGAAAGTTGATACGATTTGAGTTATACAAACAAAACTACCAATGCAAACATCATTGAAATTTTTACAAACCATACAAATTAACTATTTAATTATCATCGTCTTGATTATCTTCATCGTTGTCAAGATTAGATTTACTTCTTCCAAATTCATTCATCTGCTCATGCATTTCACGCACTTGTTGCCTAAGTGCATTAAGTTCCTCATCTCGATGTGATGACGACTTGCTTGATGCTTCATAGCGAGAGATGTTTCTTATCTTTCGTCCAACACCTCTCGTGTGACCACGCCTTTGTCCTAAGGCGCGTTCCAAACATTCCATCTCATTTACGGGTGACTCACCCGCCTCCATTTCCATTTGTTCATATTGATTTTCAATTTTTTCCTGCATTATTAAAGAACAAAATAAAAAGTTATTAGATTTTTATGAAGTTCGATAGCATAACTGTTGTAAAATGGAAAAACCATCCTATTCAAACATAAGTAGTAAATAACAATTTCAAAGCTTTAATAACCAATAATGAAAATAATATTATCCAAGTGTTTGACCTTAAATTAAACAATTTGCTAGATTAACAAACTAACATACTAAATTTAATTAAAGTACTAGCAACATATAAATACATGATAATAACATATTCAATAATCATAACAGATAAAGTTTGAACTTACCCAATCTTCCTCTGCCTTCGAGTTGACCCATCCAAACCCTTCCCTATAATGTGCCCTCCTCCATGTCTCAATGTGGCTCGAAGTCCCTGTTTGTTGCTCCTTTAACCATTAAAAATAATAATGTTTAAATTTAAAGAAAACTAATAATACATAATTGGATAAAAATGACTTCGTACTTGAAGATATCGCCTCTGGGCATAGGAACGACTCCCATGCAAACTTGGATAAAGCTGTTTAGCTCTATTATCGGAGCCTTTCTGTGAAAGACGTTTATGTTGTTCACTTGTGAACAACTCAACTACCTTGTCCCATTCCTCTGGACTCTGGCCATCTGGAGGATGACTCCTAGCCCGCTCTATATCATCATAACCTCCTTGATCCAAAAAATATTTCTTCATATCATATCTTCTGTCCCTGAAAGCTCTCTGACAGTCCATATGAATTCCAAGTTGTATTTCGTGCCAGTGAACTAAAGCGCGGTGAGACTCTAGATCAAAATATTCCTACAAAAAAAAGAAAAAGAATTAACTAGAATAATATAAAAGATATGATAACCAAAATACAAAAAAAATAAAATACTCACCTCAAGGGTATTAAACAAAGATATCTTAAAAGTATCTGGAACTTTCTCCCAAGTGGGATAATGGAAGGGAACAGATGAAACATAATTTGATAAAGCTCTAATAAATAATTGACTGTTTTCTCCGACAGCTTTATATTGTTTTCCGGTGTGGTCAAACTGAATGGGTAGTGGCTGGTTGTTGTTTGCAACCCATTTATCCAACAAATTTAAATTTCTTCCTTTTGAACGTTTTTTTTTACTTGATGCTAGATGGATACATAAAAGTAAAGTTAGTAATATTCAAAAGTTATGCATAGACGTATATTTAAAATGAAAAATAGCTTACACGATTGACAACTTGAGGGAAGTGAATACGCATGGCCATGCGGGTCACGACCCCCGCCATCACCACCGTGTGCTACACTTGATGACATAACCTACAACATAACCAAATCAACAACTAAATAAACAAATCAAACCAAACAACTATTATATTATAATTCTAACAATACCAACTAATAGCCTAATCAAACAATTTATATTGTTATTCTAACAACACAAACTAATAACCAATTCAAACAACTTATATTATCATTCTAACAATACCAACTAATAACCTAATCAAACAATTTTTATTATTATTCTAACAACACAAACTAATACCAATTCAAACAACTTATATTATCATTCTAACAATACCAACTAATAACCTAATCAAATAATTTTTATATATCATTCTAACAACACAAACTAATAACCATATAAAACAACTTATATTATCATTCTAACAACATAAACTAATAATCAAATCAAACAACTTATATTATCATTCTAACAATACAAACTAATAACCTAATCAAACAATTTTTATATATAATTCTAACAACACAAACTAATAACCAATTCAAACAACTTATATTATCATTCTAACAATACCAACTAATAACCTAATCAAATAATTTTTATATATCATTCTAACAACACAAACTAATAACCATATAAAACAACTTATATTATCATTCTAACAACATAAACTAATAATCAAATCAAACAATTTATATTATCATTCTAACAATACAAACTAATAACCTAATCAAACAATTTTTATATTATCATTCTAACAACACAAACTAATAACCACATCAAACAACTTATATTATCTTCTAATAACAAAAACTAATAAGCAAATCAACCAATTAACCTATATAATCAATATAAGAACACAAACTTATAATCAAATCAAACAACATACATTATGATTTTAACAACACATACTAACCAATGAAAAGAAAATGTGATGATGGTTGCGGATTTTGAGTGATGGCACGAAGAGTGGTGACCGGAGTCGCGGTGGTGGTGTTTATTGGTGGTCTTGGTGGAGGGTAGGTCGCGGTGAGGGTGAAAAGAGTGGTGGTGGGGGCTAAGGGAGTGGAATGGAGGCTAGAAACGATGGTGATGGTGAGTTTTAGGAGGTGATTTACCGGTGGGGAGAAGGTAGGTCGCGGTTGTGGTGGTGATTTGTTTTGGTAAAGTGAAGAAGAAAGGATAAGGCAGACTTCATTTAGGGCATACTGCACCCTATGGCGACGACATGTCGTCGCCATAGGGTCATATTATTTTTTAATTTTTTTTCCCGTCTCAGGCGGGTTACAGGCGCGCCAAAGTGAAAACACCTATGGCGACGACATGTCGTCGCCATAGGTCATTCATGTTATTATTATTATTATTATTATTATTATATTATTATTATTATTATTATTATTATTATTATTATTAATATTATTATTATTATATTATTATTATTATTATTATTATTATTATTATTATTATTCTTATTATTATTATTATATTATTATTATTATTATTATTATTATTATTATTATTATTATTATTATTATTTTATTATTATTATTATTATTATTATTGGTAAATTGTTGATTTTGTTAGACATCCATTGATCCAACATTAGACATAGGTATAATTCAACAATTATCTTTTTAATTCGCTCATAGGTAATTTTTAATATATGTAATCATTCTAACCATAATAATCTAATATATCTAACATTGTTTTGACTCTCACTGATATGTGGTGTTATCAAAAGCCCTTACGGTAGTAGTACCAATAGCCGTCAACGGTGCTAAAGAAGCCGGTGAACTTCACGATGGTTAGATATCCAATGATGTAATCAACCCTAATCGTTATAATCGCACATTTGAAGTTGAACATAAACAATGATGTAATCAACCCTAATCGTCATAAGAGCACATTTGAGTTGAACATAAACAATGATGTAATCAACCCTAATCTTCATAAGAGCACATTTAAGTATGTAATCAACCCTAATCGTCATAAGAGCACGTATGTAATCAACCCAAATCGTCATGAGAGCACATTTGAGTTGAACATAAACAATAAGTAATCAACCCTAATCGTCATAAGAGCACCTTTGAGTATCATGTACTCAACCCTGATCGTCATAAGATCACATTTGAGTTGAACATAAAAAATGATGTAATCAACCCTAATCGTCATAAGAGCACCTTTAAGTATGTAATCAACCCTGATTGTTATAAGACCACATTTGAGTTGAACATAAACAATGATATAATCAACCCTAATCGTCATAAGAGCATCTTTAAGTATGTAATCAACCCTAATCCTCTTAAAAAAAACTTAATTTACATTAACGTGCATAATTCAACAATGATCTTTATAACTAGAGCATAGCTAAATTTTAACCTAGGTAATTTATATTAATGTGCAAAATTCAATAATGTTTGAAAATTCATTGCTGATAATTAAGCAGAACAAAACTTAACCTACAGTTAATAAATTATTATTCCCACAAAGTACTATCAACGTATATAATTTAACATCGATAATTATAATTGGATTTAACTGATATAAGTTATCTATAATTATAATTAATAAGAATAAGATTTGTTAATATTATTATTATGACTTGTAATTATAATAAATATAATTATTATTTTTATTATTTTTATAAAAAATCCACAAAGTATTATTTTTATACATATAAGATTTGTTAATGTTATTATTTTTATATAAAAATCTACCTTATGGCGACGACATGTCGTTGCCATAGATGTTTCACAAAAGGCGGGGTCATTTCCCTCCAATTTATTTAGAGGGAAAAAGAATAAAAATTGGGTTTTACCTATGGCGACGACATGTCGTCGCCATATATTTTTCATAAAAGGCGGGCATTTTTGCCGCCGATTTATTTAAAGGAAAAAAAAAAGAAAAAATTGGTTTTTACCTATGGCGACGACATGTCGTCGCCATAGGTAAAACAAATTTTTTGTGTCATCTGAAATAAATAGAAATTATGACAAAATTACCTATGGCGACTAAATGCGGCGACGACTTTCGTGTAGTCGCGATAGGTGACACCTAAGGCGACGACATGTCGTCGCGATAGAACTTTAGTAGCCAAAAACCAAATCCACACTATAGCGACGACATGTCGTCGCGATAGGGTGACCTATAGCGACGACACCATGTCGTCGCCATAGGTCCAGTCAGGATAGGGTCAGATTCTTGTAGTGACTCTTATAAAATTACTAAATAACACATATATCTCTCTAATATATTATAATATCATAAATATTCATTTTAAGATACTAGTGAGAATGTTTGGGTGTTGCGGTTGGTTGGTTGTTTTCAGAAATCTAATAAAAAATAAACTATTAAAAATCAATTTCCGGTCATATAGATATGATTACAAAATTTTGTATCTTTCATATAGCTTTGAATGTAAATGTTAATCTCTATCCTTCCTGAAAATGATAGAAAATATTTCTGCATGTAAAAGGTTTGTTATATTGTATATTTCATAACATTAAAATCATTTATCTTTTCAGATCAAACAAAAAAGATTAAGGGAGAATCGTAAATGAATGGATATAGAAACAATGCATGGATGTATGAAAGAACACATATACGAACGTAACTAACCAAGATCTTTCTAAATTAGTTAATCGGCAAATACTCGCATTTATGTATAAGAGGTCTTAAGCTCAAATAGTGTAATGTGCAAAAGAATGTAATCATCTCATATATGTCCTTAATGATCCAAACATCGGAAGATCAAGTATGACAACATCAATGTTGGCGAGTTGCATCAATTATGTGCTTCTTCCTCTAATTAATGAACATATGACATCTATAGGAACATAGTGGTAAAAAATTGAACAAATTTCTTTTTGGTCTCAATTTAGTAAAAAGAGGGGTTGATGTGTAATTATATATTTGGTTAATCTTATTATACTTTTAAAACACTATTATCACGTAACTAATACAAACTATTAGTTACCCACCCATTGACATCTTTCTTTCTTTGACTAGGTGTTATGAAGGGCCAAAAATGTGAATGTGACTAGTGCCACTACCTCTTGCGGTGCGATACTGTGACGACCCTAAGGTTAGACAAACTAACATCTCATAAATAGACTTATATTTATACTTTATTAAGGGATCATAAGGATAAATTTTATTTGACTAATTTTTATAAATGTAATGTGTTTAGTTGATTATATATATGTGCATGCATGCACCCATGCACAAATATTCACGTATGCATGTATATGTTTGTAAGTTTTGTGATTAATAAACCATATGTATAGATTATCAACCATAAGATTAAGTGATTGATGGTTATCTAGATGCTTTAACTATAAGTAATATACTAAAAATCTAAGATTAATCAAACCATATTACATCAAGTTAAACTTATGCTCAAAAATCAACATTAACTATCTTAAACACCTAAATCTCAACTAAAACACAACCTAATGCACCTAGTATCGATTCATTAAGCATTGCTAGGTCAAGTTAAGTAACTAAACACTATGTTAACCTTGCATTAATGACTAAGTGAGTGACTAAGTCTTGACCGCCACCTAGTACACTACCAAGACACCAAGCAATCTTCCATACCCGCCACCTAGCTCTAATGGCCGACTAAGCTCCCCTAAGATCACCACCTCACCACCCTAAATACTAGATGTAATCATGACTAGATCCATTACATGAGACCTCGGCCGAAGGCTTTCACACAACCAACACTTCATCAAACAAAACCCACACAACCACCACCTCTACTTCCTTGCTCTCTCTCAGTTCATACGCCTACAAACACCAACCATCCTTGATCTCTCTCGGTTCTACACATCCACAAGCACCACCACCGTGAACCATCATAAACCACATGTTACTACAACCATCACTCGGTCACCAAGATATCAACACTCTCCTTCTCTCGGTTTTAAGTCATCAACTCCAACCATTTCATTGTCATCTTTTAACCATCACCAAATTGGATTCAACTTCAAGAACTTAAGATTAAGAACCAAAAAGACCGCCTCAATCAAACCATCAATCCCTTAGTTACTCTCTCAAGAAAGGTTAGATTCTAAAAGTATATCCTTAACAATCCTTAAAGAATTTATATGTGTTTGAATAAACATATATAATCCAACTCTTAAAAAACAAATCATAAAAAATAATCATGTAACCATATCACCTCTAATTTCTTTTAAAATTCAGTAAGAATAGAGATTCTAAAATAAGAAAGCTCCTTATATGCAAAGGTTTTAACATAAAGGTTACAAATAAAAGGATAAAAACCCTAATATTTTGATGAATTGAATTAAATACTTAAATGACTATGATTATGGGAGTAAAAATTAGAAACTTGTTAGAAAATATTAGAAATAACATTCTGTGAATTTTGGTGTAATTATAATAAGTAAATAAACTTATATAATTTATTTAAGCTAATAAAAGAAATTATCATCTGAAAGCTCCAGACCTGGTAAAGACCTGAAACAATTATATGATGGAATTTATATTTTATAGGAATTTATGGATAAATTTCATGATTTAATTTGTAGATATGACTGAGTTTTATAATTTAGAACCTTCTGTAATTAGAAAATAAGAAGAAATAGCAAAAAGAAGAGATAAATATGAAAATTTTACATAAAATATGATACTTTGAATAGAACAGTTTGTATAAAGTTAGGAATTTTTAGATATGTTTAACTATTTATGCACTTTATGTAAAAATGGTAAAAATCAAAGAAAATTGACTATTATGAGTTAATAACCTAAAAATTTATGCGATAATAAAGATTCAGATTTAGATCCTAGTAAATATTGATAAATTTTGAGAATCTTTAGGTATTTCTGCTGATTTATTTGAATATTATAAAAATTCTAGAAAAAAAACCGTAATTAGTTATTAGTTGAAATTGTTATATATTAATCTGAATTATTGGATATTTCTGCTATAAAAATTTAGTAATATATGAATAATTGTAATTACTGTTTTGAACTTATTGTTTGTAAGTGCTGAAAATTTTAAAAAAATGCTATTTATTTCTAACATATAAATATTTTATAGGATTTTTGCTAGAATAAAGATGAGATTCATAGCCCTTTTTACATTTATGATTTTTGGAAAAAAAGCATACCGGTTATGATTGATGCTATTATAAGTAAGATTTTGAGATATATTGTCATTATGTTACAACAATTAATTCGGATGTAAAACCTTCTGGTAATATAGGTAGCGCTACTTAGGAAAATATTTCCTGCACCCAACCGGATGAGTGTTGTGATAATATATTATCTGATTTTGTGATTTATATTTATGACATTATAAAATCACCTGTCTTATAAAGTAGGTTTGGTTGTAATCTTATTATGTTGCATCAATATATATTTTGTTTAGAAATTAAATCTATGTTCTCACTAACATTATGTTGAATGTTTTGATTATGTTTTTTTAGGTATTTAAAATGTCTAACAGTATTATGTTTTCATTGTTGTGTACAATGGGTGGGTGAGGTGATGGGAAGAGTTTGTGTTAAGCTCATTTCCACCACTACTGAAATGTAGCAGTTAAATAACACTTTTTGTAATAGGGTTATGTAAAGTTTTGAACTTTAGTTATGATGTAACCAAACTTATATTATCTATGAAATGTTATGATGTATTACTTTTATATGTTTGTTGCATTTTACTTTATAATCAATGCATTCTGAGCTGAATAATCACACCCAAAGCATTTCACGCTTCCGCCGTGATGTGACAGATACCATTCTAACACACGTTGATACCATGATACCATTAAATCAAATGTCTGTTTTCTTGACAAATAATTGATAGTATTAATATGGCGTTAACTGAATTTGAATAGGAAGAACATTCCTAAATTATATAATCATGCTAAACTTTCCTCTATCCGAGTTAACATCTTTAGCATGAAATACTATGCCTCACAACTCAGGGAACACAACACATTTAATAAGAAATGGTTCATCAACTTCAACCTGGATTGCTAAATCTTCCGAAAGAAGATGCAAAATAGATATTTATATATTACTAATTATCAACTTAATTTGTACATTGTAGTTGAAACTTATGCTTCAAAGGTTGTAAACTTAATTGTCGTCTGGTCAACTAATATTAAATGTAGGGTGAACCAATGTGTGGATTTAAAGAAGCATTTGGGAATTATGCACTACATTATTTTAAAGAATGAACTTAACAACAATAACTGAAAAAACTCATTTTCATTGCATTTTTTAGCGATCAACGAATAATTTTAAGTCCGCTCACATGGATAAACCAATTGCGAAGGGCAATCAAGCCGCGAACACAGACAACGCTGATGATCAGACCCGTCTTTCATTTATAGAAAAACCCACCACCCAAAGATTTATTATGGTAAAACCTCTGGTACGCTTGAAATATATTGCATCAAGTGAGACTCAAACTCATTACCTCCACTTGAAAAGTCATAAGGGTCTCTTCTCAACCATTAGATTTAGGGTTATGGCTATCAACTTATAACTTTTATGGCACACTGTACACGTAAAAAATGCAATAGATATATATAGAGAGATAGGAATATATAGAGAGAGAGAGAGATAGAGAGGAGAGAGATAGGATGATGAGATATAGATAGGGGATAGATATATATATATAGGGATATATATTAT
>JACVEC010000032.1:0-42552 GCA_025215565.1 Flaveria ramosissima | reverse complement strand
TGTTTTCTCTGCTAATCAGCAATATCGAATCTGCTTAGTGTAGCAGAGATGAGGCCTTCAGCCTGTTAATCTCACCATTCTCTCTCAACAACAAAGTTGGAGAAGAGTCTTCGAACTCCACTGGACTATCTTCTTTCTGGGTACAAGAGATTGTCTTGGTACCCTATCTCCTTTCTTTGTGTCCAGCAGAGTCACCAGCCTTCTCCTCAGCTCTTTTCTTCCTCATTCAATGTATCTGAATTGAGGCCAAGAGTCTTGCGGCTTGGTCCAAAGTTCCTCTTGGTAGATCAAGAAACTCATCTCTTGTGAGGGAACTTGAGGATCCATCAACATAAGTCAGGTTGACTGTATCCTCCTCACAAGAGATGTCGCTCAGAGTAGTGCAGTTGATGAGCTTGGTTTTGATCTCCTTAATTCCTCCATTGAGAGATGTTTAGAAGGCTGAGGGGATGGTTTGATTGGTTGTTGGGTAGGTTTAGGAGGTTGGGTTCTGGGTAAGGCTTTGGGTGGATGATGGGTAGTTTAGGTGGTTGAGGTGAGGGAGTTGGTAGATGGGAAGGGTGTAGGTTCAGGGGTGAAAGGTTCAGGTTCAGTTTTGATTGGGAAGGGAAAGGGTATTGGTTCAGGTTGATGTTGGGTTTGGATATTTGGCTGAGAGGTGGCTTTGAAGGTCATCCCCTGTCCCCTTCTATACATCTCCTTTCTTCTCCCTGCACGAATGTCAGCCTTGATGTCACTGACATGTCGTTGCAGGGTCTTTTCAGACATTGGACCCACTTGCCTGCCAGAGAAGCCGTGAGCCTTAAGATAGTTCTTCATCCAAGCTTTGTCACCTATCTTCTTGGCGGCAGACAGTCCAGCCTCTTCTTCCTTCTTCTTCTTTCTACCAGCTTCTCCCTTGCAGCTCTCTTTCTCTCCTTCTCCATTTGATCTTGCTCTTTGTTAAAGAGCCACAAGATCGTGTCATTGTTGTGTGGAGATACTCATCTTGAGAGAATCCTCTGGAGAGTAGGAAAGTGATCCTTTCTCTCCTGAGCTGCAGATCAGCTTCTCTTTCTTTTCTCAGCCTTTCTTCTTCTAAGGCCAACCTTGCTTCTTCTTCTTTTTGCTGTTTTTGCAGCAAGGTTGCCTTTTCTAGCTCTATCAGCTCCTCTAATGGTAGCAGGAGTACATCTTCCGAGGCAGCCCCTAGACTGACTAGTCTATCAATTACCTCCACCCTTCTTCTATTGTTGATTGCCTCTTGGTTGGCTGCAGCTGCTTTTGAACTTGCAGCTAACAGTTTCCCAGTTGGCAGTCTTCCTTTCCTTTTGAGTTTCTCCAGCCTTTCTTCTTCCAGAAGCTCTTCCGAAGTCATCTTCCTTTTACCTTTAATGTCTTCGGAAGTGCTAGACTTTGGTGGTTCTTGGGTAGAAGACTCAGGTTGGTGGTGGAGGTAGGAGCTGAGGTCAATGCAGATGTAATGGCTAGTGGTTGGCTGAGAAAATCCTCCCTATTAACCTCAGATGCAAGTTCCAGAATTGCATCTGTGACTATTAGATCATCGGAAAGAGAGAACAGTCCTTCCGCAGCAGCAATTTCAGCTTCGGAAGTTTGAGTTGGTTCTTCCGAGGCTTCAAATTGTGCTTCGGAAGCCTGTGAAAACACACCTTCTGTCCCAACTATTTCAGTTGCTGGGCCATCAGTCCTAGTTTCCCCTTCGAAATCAATCTCAGGTTCCACTTGGGCCTTAGGTTGACCAACTTCCTCAACAGTGGTAGGAGGTGCATTCAACCTTTGAAGCTCTTGAGCTCCAAAGTATATCACAGACATATCTGGACTGGGTTGATCAATGAGGGACTCTAAAAGGAACTTGTTGAAGATCCTATTTAGATCCTGAAGCATCCTTTGATCCACTTGAATCACAACTGGAGGAGGCTCAGGGAAGATGGTGGTTTGTTGTTTTGAGCTCAAAGAAGTGAGAGCTTGACTGGTGGAATCCTGTCTTTGACTTAGTTCCTCAACATTCTCCCCCTTTTTGGTAGCATCATCTTGAGAGGTAGATGAGCTAGAGGAAGAGGTCAAGGAGACTTGAATGGGTACATGCCTAACAGATCTCTCAATCTGTTTCTCAGCTAGTTTTACCTTGAGATTTTCAATCTCAAGTTGCTGAGTGGCAGACCTATCCTCTAAAGTCTAACCTTTGATTCAAGGTTTGAGACTTTAGAAAGTAGGTCTCTTATTGTGAGTTGCAGTCTTCCCTCATCTTCCTTGGAAGAATCACGGGGAGATGAGGTAACATACCTTGTATGTTCATCCTCACCACCAGATGTGGTTTCTTGGCACCCTGGTTTCCCTTGCACAATGATGTCTCTTTCAGAGGCATCATAGGGCATGGTTGCCGTAGATTCAGTCTGACTATTGTTACCACTGTCCTGAGGATCCAATGAGGCTCCTTCAGTAGTGGCAGCTGAATCTACATGAGTCCCCTCCACATCAGTGGGACTCACCTCAGTTGGGCTTTGCTGGTGTGGGCTAGAAACAAGAGGTTTCTCTAGGCTCTGTTGATCCTTAATGGGGTGTTGTGGATCAACTTCATTGCCTTGGAGAGACATAGTCTCTTCACCAGCTCCGGTCAATAGGTCAGTAAAAGAGAAGGAATGAAGACCTAAAGACCCGGGACTTTGATCAATGTCAAAAGGCATTGAGCTGTCCCTTGGTGGCTGCTCAGGGGAGTATAGAGACTCACCCTGAGGGCTATCAGCTGGGGTTATGGGCTCATGGGTCTGAGACTGAGGAGACTCAAGACCCATATTGAGGTCAATAGTGAAGGATTGGGGGACCTCTGGCTGAGTGGGAGCCCCTTGTTCCACTCTAGCCTTTTGGTTTGAAGAGGAGGGGCTTGTTCAATCAGAGTAGATTGAACAAGGGTTCGTTTGGTTCGTCTCTGATAGGTGACTTTTATTGGTGGAGAAGGTAGATTTGGAATGGTGAGGGTTGTTGCTGGTGTGGGTTCATCACCTGTGGGGATAACAGGGATGTCACCAGGAGCCATTGGCTCAATCATACCTGGAAGTAGTGCGGTATCCCTTCCAGTGTAGTTGGTAGACACTCTCTTCAGTACTTTGAAGATAGTCGGCCTCATCTGAGGAGCAGATAGAGCAGCTGAACAGACAAGCTTACTCTGATCTAGCTCGCAGTTGATTATGTGCTGTAGAAATCTGGGATACATAAAGAATGTGTCCCTTTGCAGATTTCCCATGAGATTAGTCAGCACAAACCTGGAGTAGTTGAAGCGCAAGCCTTGTACCAACCCATGAACTAGGCACCCGAGTTCATAGGGAATTTGATCCCAACCCCCTGATTTGTTAGATAAGCAGTGGAGAACCACATGTAGCAGGAACTTCCACTTGTATGAGAAGTTGAATTTGTAGACTGTAGACCTGCTTACATCTCCACCGTATCCCATTTGGAGATAAGAGTTATCTAACTCAGACTTGGGGAATTCCGTCGGTGCGCCTTCATCATGGAGCTCAAGATGCTCCCTGATGATTTGTTCAGTAACGACCAACTCTTGGCCACATACACTTGACCTAATAGCACGAACCCCATTTAGGGTTTCAACCCGACTATTTGCCCAGAATTCGGACATTTGGTTGGTGTAAATGGTCGGGTTTACAGTCAGTGCTGTGTAATATGAAGATTGGGCTAGAAAGAGATAATATCAGAGAAGTCGGCATCCCTTGAGGAGTCAAGGAGTGCGACTTGGTTGTGCTGAGGGTTTAGAGCCATTTGGAAAGGTAGCAGAGGAAAAGTTCTTGTGAGAGAGAGAGGTAAATTGGTGAAGAAGAAAGCTTTTAGGGCAGTGAATTGGGTAAAAAGAGTGTAAGTGATTAGCCGGAAGTATTTAAATGGGTGAAATGGCGGTTTAAAGGGTGGTTTGGATAAGATGATGTGAGGGTTCAGAGGATGATGTGACAGGGGCGGTAAGGTTAAGCCATTTAAATAATCCGACATCATTAACAAAATCTTTACTTTTTACAGAGTGGGGCCCAAAAGATTTCCGTTACACAGTAAAATCCTTCTTCCGAGTATAAGGTATTTCCGAAGGTAAAGTTCTTCCGAAGGCAAATGTATTTCCGAAGGTAAATAAATTGCTTCCGAAGATACATGTTGCTTTCAAGTGGAAAGTATTAAGTGCTTCGGAAGTAGATCTGAGATTTCCTCAATCGCTTCTTCCGAGACTTAGTATACTTCCGAGAAGAAAATTATCCTATGAGAAATTTGCTTCGGAAGTTATGCTAGATATCTTCCGAAGGCAAGTTTCTCTTCGGAAAAACTTATACTTAGTTAAATAAGAAAGGATCTTTTGTAACAGGGCTTAGATTGTATTGACATAAGACTTTACATATTGAAAAGGTTTTCAAATGAGATTGACTAGTCAATGTTTATCATCCCAATAGCTGTAATAAGATATTTAAATCTTTGTTCATCAAATGCTTTGGTGAACAGATCAGCATATTGTTCATTTGAATTGACTTTGACTAGTTTGATAAGATTTTTCTCATGAATATCTCTAATGAAATGATACCTGATGTCAATATGCTTTGTCTTTGAGTGCTTCACTGGATTTTCTGTGATGGATATAGCACTGTTGTTGTCAATGTGGATAGGAGTGCTCATGAAGTTGAATCCATAGTCAATCATCTGGTTTTGAATCCACAGCAGCTGAGCACAGCAACTTGCAGCAGCAATGTATTCAGCTTCAGCAGTTGATGTAGAGACACAGGATTGCTTTTTGCATTGCCATGAGATGATCCTTCCACCAAGAAATTGACATCCTCCTGATGTTGATTTCTTGTTGATGTTGCAGCCACCATAATCACTATCAGAGTATCCATAGAGATTAAAATCACTATTTCTTGGATACCAGAGACCTAACTTAGGTGCTCCTTTGAGGTATCTGAGGATTCTCTTGACAGCAATTAGGTGAGACACCTTTGGAGCAGCCTGATATCTTGCACAAATGCAAGTTGCAAACATGATATCAGGTCTACTTGCTGTAAGATACATCAGAGAACCAATGATTGCTCTATACTGATGTTGATCAGTATCCTCCCCCTCAGAGTCAGGGCATAAATCATGGTTTCTGGGTATGGGTGTCTTTGCTGCTTTACAATCCTTCATATCAAATCTCTCTAAGATGTCATTGACATACTTAGATTGATTGATGAAAAACCCTTCCTTCAGTTGCTTTACCTGAATTCCAAGGAAAAAGTCCATTTTTCCCATAGAACTCATTTCGAACTTCTTCTTCATAATGCTCTCAAAGTCTTTGCACATTTGGTCATTTGAAGAACCAAATATGATGTCATCGACATAGACTTGAACTAGCAAAATGTCTTTCCCAGACTTTCTGATAAAGAGAGTCTTGTCAATGGTTCCTCTAGTGTAGCCGTTCTTCAGAAGAAATTGAGACAATGTCTCATACCACAGCCTAGGTGCTTGGTGCAGCCCATATAGAGCTTTATCCAACTTGCACACATAGTTTGGATGCTGTGGGTCTTCAAATCCTGGAGGCTGGCATACATAGACTTCCCTATCTATATCCCCATATAGAAAGGCACACTTGACATCAAGCTGGTAGACAGTGAAATTCTTGGATGCAGCATAAGCAAGGAAGATCCTAACTGCCTCAAGTCTTGCAACAGGTGCAAAGACATCAGTATAATCAATTCCTTCCTCTTGAGTGTATCCTTGAACCACTAGTCTTGCTTTGTTCTTGATAATCAAGCCTCTGTCATCTCTTTTATTTCTGAAAACCCACTTGGTGCCTATAGGTACTTGACCAGATGGTAGCGGACATAGGTTCCAAACCTTCTGTCTTTTGAATTGAAGCAGCTCCTCTTGCATTGATTCAACCCAGCTACTATCCTTTAAGGCATCTTCCACCTTCTTGGGTTCCATTTGGGATAAGAAGCATGAGTACAGGCAGACATTCCCATTGTGAGTTTGTCCCCTTGTTCTCACACCCTCAGAGACTTCCCCTATGATGTTTTCAGCTGGATGAGTATTGTGAATTCTAAGTCTTGGAATCACCTCCAGCTGCAAAGATAAGTCCAAGTTGGACATATTTTGCTCTGGAGCTTGAATACTTGGTCCAGCTGCTGTTTCAATCTCATTCAATGAGGACTGATTGAATGAAAGAGAAACATCATCATTTCTTTGCTGTGAAGCATCATTAACAGTTGCCTGTTCCTTCAAAATGCTGCTTCCATCAGCTTGGTGTTGTGTAGGATCACCTGAGGAGACTTGAGTATCATCAGGTGAGTCCCTTGTTGAAGTTCCACTATTTCTTGAAATGGTTATACTGTCAGATCTTTCAATAGTGGGAACTTGATTTGTTGTTGTTCTTGGAGAACTTGGAGCAGGTCTGGGAAGCTCAAACAGTTGATCTTCATCAGAATTGCCTTGAGCACCTGTTCCAGCTGAAACATTCTCACAAGATGGTTTAGAATAGTTTGGAAACAATTCTAAATCAAAAATATGATCAGGGCCATTCCCCCTAACACAAGGAGTGTGCTCATTAACTACAATGTTGGAGGATTCCTCAAATTGTTGGTTTTTAATGTTATAAACCCTGTAAGCTTTAGAGTGGGAGGAATATCCAACAAAGATGGCATCATCTGACTTTTCAGCAAATTTTGCTAAATTGTCTTTTGTGTTAAGTATGGTACACCTGCTGCCAAAGGACCTTAGAAAGCCAATGAACGGTGGCCTCTTGTTCCATAGCTCATAAGGGGTTTTTCCATGTGGCTTTACTACAAGAACTCTGTTCTGCACATAGCATGCAGTGCTGACTGCCTCTGCCCAGAATGTTAGAGGCAGCTTTGAATCAGCTAACATAGTCCGAGCAGCCTCAATAAGTGTCCTATTTCTCCTCTCAGCAACACCATTTTGTTGAGGAGTTCTAGGAGCACTGTATTGTCTGGCAATCCCTTTTGAGTTACAGAATGAGTCAAGAACAAAGTTCTTAAACTCAGTCCCTTGATCACTTCTGATTATTTTAACCTTGTGATCAACTTGATTTTCTATTTTAAGAATAAAAGATTTTAAAGTTTCAGCAGTTTCATCTTTAGTTCTTAAAAAGAATACCCATGTAAATCTAGTAAAATCATCAACTATCACAAGGCAATATGATTTCCTTCCAATGCTCATTATACTTGTGGGACCAAATAGATCCATGTGCAATAAGTGTAATGGAGTAGTGATAGAGTTAACAACTTTGGATTTATGAGAAGACCTGTGTTGTTTCCCTTTCAGGCAAGCAACACAGTTATCTTTGCAGAAAAATTCCTTTTTAGGCAAACCATGTACCAAGTTATTTTTAGCCAATTTATTCATTGTCTTAAAATTGACATGACACATTCGTTTATGCCACAGTGTTGACTCATCACTATCAGCTTTGGAAAGAAAGCATGATACTTCTCCCATTGGGGAAGCATTGTTCATATCAAGCTTGTACATATCCCCTCTCCTGGGAGATCTAAGAAGCACCAATTCCTGAGGAATTGTCATCCCAGGTTTGAGGATGATGCACTCATGTTCTGTGAAAAGCATTTGATGCTTTTGATCACAAAACTGAGAAACACTTAACAGGTTGTGTTCAAGCTGTTTGACAAAATTAACTTTGTCAACTTTTAGTTTTCCATTGGATATACTTCCTCTGCCAGAAATATATCCTCCGGCCTCACCTCCAAACTGGACAGGACCTCCATCATAATGTTGAAATTGTTGAAGGAGAGATCTGTTTCCTGTCATGTGCCTGGAGCATCCACTATCTACTATCCAAATGTTGTTATTCTTGTCATATGGATGTCCCTGCACATAAGGTGAGAAAATTAGTTTTGATTGGAAACCCAAGCCTTTTTGGTCTTGGGTTCTTCCAATGAAAGTGACATGATTGAACCAAAGTTTATGCATGGGGGTTCAATGGATGTCTTTGAAGAAGAGGTTTGGGCTACAGCATCTTCCTTGATCTTCCATTCCATCCCTTGGTTGATCATAGAAGATGAGCTTGATGAAGCTTTTGCAGCTTGGCATTCTTCCGAAGCTTCTTTCTTTTCGGAAGAGACCTTCACCACCTTTTCTTCCGAAGCAGTCTTCTTCTGGGATGGTTTCAAGGGAACTCTTTTGTGAGTCTTTGCAGCTTTTACTTCCGAAGCCTTTTTCTTCTCGGAAGAAGAGTTTTCTTCCGAGACAAGCCTTGCTTCGGAAACAAGCTTTCCCTTTTTCAACACTTGAACCATCTGATATGGTCCAAATGTGAAACCTTCCCTGACTCCTTCTCTTTTAACATTATTTGCATAATGTGTGCTAGCAGGATTGTAATAACAATCTTTAGCCATGTGGTTTTGCAAACCACACATTATGCATGCAATGTTAATTTTCTGGGAATTGGAGGGTTGCTGTTTCTTGTTCTTTTTCTCTTCATCAGCAACCTTTCCCTTTAACTTCTGATCCTTTGGTAGGACAGGAGTACTGGTATTATACTCCTTTCCTGAATCAGAAGGTCCAACCACCTGGAATCCTGCTGATATGAATACACCCTTTTGCTTTGGGTCTATCTTCAGCTTGGATTCAGCCACCTTCTTGGCAGTTTTTCTGGCTGCTTTAGCCCTGCTTCTTCTGGCTTTGGTGGTCAGAGATTGATCATCATTGGTCTGGGAGGGCTCAATTACCTGTTCCTTCCCTGTGATGGTCATGGTCTCCACAGTTGCATCACTCTTTGACTCTTTACAAGGTGGGTCAACAGATGGAACCTCTTGCTCTTCAGTACCACATCTTGGTTGTCTTACAGACTCATAAGAGTGTGGTGGAGCAATTTCATTGGTTCCCAACCCACTTTTGTTTTGATAACAAAGTTTGGAGTGAGAGGATGATGCAAGTATGGCTTGGAAGTTTTGCTCAGCAATAGCATACTTCCTGGCTTGAGCCTCAGCTGTGACAAGCTGGGCTTGAGCCTCAGTCAATTTGGATATTAAATCCTTGATTTGAGTCTTGTAGTTGGTGTGTTCATGTTTTAAAAGAGATACAGTTTTCTCTAACTCCTCAATTTTCTTTTGGTAGTCAGATTCAGCTCTCTTAAAATCAGATTTTAGCACATTTAAAGACTCAATATCGGATTTAATTTCCATATTGTAGTCCTGGTACAACTTAACCTTAGCAATGCAAGCAGGGGTACAGAGATGTTCATATACCTTATTTTCATCTGTTCCTGCCATGAGTGCTTGAGCAGGAGTCACATCTTGAACCATAAAGCTCCAGTCAACTTCTTGAGCCATAGCTGCAGTTTCAGTTGACTTCCCATTGGGCTTTGGTGTAGAAGGATGTGTGGAGGCCTGTGAGGTTCCCGGGTTGGACTTGGGAGCCTTGCATTCCCTTGCAAAGTGGCCAAGCTGGTTACAGTTGTAACACTTAGCCTTGCTTTTGTCAAACCCAAACTTGCTAGTGATTGGGTTTTGAGGGAATTGCCTTCCAGTTCTCTTAAAGAACTTCTTTGCTCTGTAGGTAAGTAGAGCCATTTGCTGGACAATGTCCACATACTCTATGTCATCTGGACTAAAGCACTCAAGATCATCAAAGCAGAACTGATGATCATTGGAGTGTCCACTCCCTGAGACAAACGCACAGCCCTCCTGAAAGGAGCTCTGCTGAGCTTGATGAGACCTTGGAGTCTCAGGGAATGTGATGTAAGGCCCAGATGAGCAAGATGGCTGCTGGGTGTATGACAGGTACTGCTGAGGCTGTGGGATGCCTGAGCCTTCAGCAACCATTAAAGCGTTGCTAGCAGGAAGGCTCAAGGGTCTGCTTGTTTGGTGACCCTTCTTGCTTTCCATTTCCAAACGGTATCCATCTAGGATCCCATAGAGTTCGGTCATGGTGAGAGTGTTTAAATTCTCTGTTCTCTTAATGGAGACACAGTAGAAAGTCCACTCATTGGGTAGAGCACTCATGAACTTCCTGGTAAGGTCTCTTAGTTCTTGAGTGATTCCCACAGATTGGAGGGAGGAGATAAGATCCATATACCTGAAGTATTGCTGGCTAAAAGTTTCTCCAGCAATATAGGTGAAGTTCTCGAACTGCTGCTTCAGTGAGTCCTTCTTTGAATCATTAGAGCTCGAGTACATTTGAGCAAGTGCATCAAAGAGTTCTTTGGCTGACTTGCAATGCTCAAACCCCACCATGATGGAGTTTGGGATTGCAGTCATGAGAACAGTCATAGCATTGCTGTCAATGTCGAGCCTCTTCCTATCTTCATCAGAGTAGTCTTCGACATCCTTCTCGATCATGGCACCGTTTCCACCAGCAACTTTTGGCTTGTACGGGCCATTCACGATGGATTGCCACATCTTGCTATCCTGGTATCTGATGAAGCCTTCCATTCTTCTGCTCCAGGACCTGAAGTTTTCAGGATCGATGATAGGAGCTTTGGTCATCGTTCCCATTTCTACTTCAGATTTGTTGAGGGCCATTTTTGAGTGAGGTATAAGGAGGAGTGAAAAACTTGGTTGATTGGGATGGTAAGATCTTACAATCAAGAGCCTAAAAAGCTCTGATACCAATTGCAGGATCGGGTTTTGTCACTTAACACTTGTTTTCTCTCAAACTCACTTATAATTGTCACTCAAACAAGATGAAGCAACGTCTTTGGCAAGAGTTGATAGTAATATAATAAGTAACAACAAGCAGAAATATTTTCAAGGCACTTGTATATATTATTTCTCAACTCAAGATTACAAGACACTTACAAGCATACTACAAGAGTTACAATGAGAAACTATATATACTAGATCCTACAGCCGGTTATACTTGATACCAGCTGGAAACCTAAGACTAAAGCATATACTACAATGCTATAGTTAAGGTATCTTAGATAAAGTATTATCTAAGATATGGTAGTCATGACATGTCCATGACTTACCTTTTGTCACCAACTAAAGATGGCAACTGTACTTAACATGAAAAGGTAAACAGTAGATTAAAGTATGGTCAACTACATGGCTTTTGAGAAAACGCCATGCAGTATCTCAGAGATTTGCAGCGGACTGTCAGACAGACCATACTTATGTCTACTGGATAATAGAAGTGTTCTTCCGAAGGTTAACTGGCTTCGGAAGAACAAGTTCTTCCGAAGCCACTTATACTTCGGAAGATGCTTCTATGCTTCCGAGGCTTTAAGGACTTCTTTATTCTTCGGAAGTTGACTTCAGAACTTTGTCTTCAAGTCTTGAACCTTCGGAAGTAGCTTCTTTACCTTCGGAAGTTGGAGTTCTCCTTCGGAAGTGTATTTTACACTTAGACTTCGGAAGAACTCTTTCTTCCTTCGGAAGTCCCACACTTGGCTTCGGAAGTCCTTTGCATGTAGTACTCAAAATCTTCTAAGTGTTATTGTTTTGGTTGCAACAGCCTCTTATGATTCAACAACTTCAAATTATATGTTTTTTTCAGGATGTCCTCAACAAAGTCATGTCATTCTCTCTGAATGGATCAAGGGTTGTATGCATCATGTCTGGCATCGGTGTCATCAACAATGTAACGCTTCGTCAAGCCACAACTTCTGGTGGAACTACAACGTATGAGGTTTGTCTGATTGTCATTTTAATACTTTAGCAGTTCTTTAGTGAAATTATTAGAAATATAGACCACCAAAGTATTAAAACTTTAGTTGGGATCAGAGTAAGTGGATGATCAGTTACACTTCTGATATTCGAATGATATAAATGTTACATCCGACAATATCTTTATAAATTCTCCAGGGAAGATTTGACATCTTGGCACTTTCTGGTTCGTTTGTGCTATCAAAGGGGCATGGTCCGTGCACCCGGACAGGTGGTCTAAGCGTCACGTTATCTGGATCAGATGGTCAGGTTTTTGGTGGTGTTGTAGCTGGACTCTTAACTGCTGCTTGTCCTGTTCAGGTCTTTCCTAATTTCTTAACTAGTTAATTGTTTTTTATCTGTGTAAACAAAGTCAACATGGTCAAGGCTACAGACAGGGTAACCGGGTCGGATGACCCAAATGGTAAGGCTTTGGTTGTTTGCTGGTTTCACGGTTTAAATTTTGGAACTGGATGTGTAAACTGAACCGGCCGTTTAACTTTTATTATCTGTGTGTTTTCTTTTGTTATCTATGTGTATGCATTATAATCATGAACTATATTTATCAGGAGGTAAGCATTTTTGTTTATCTTATGCTGCAGGTTGTAGTTGGAAGTTTACTTCCTGAACCTGTATCGGCTAACTGTGGTGAACCATTGGTGTTGCACCGAAGGTCACAGCGGCTAACCATGGCACGCTACCAAGCAGCCCACCATCTCATGGGACCCTAAGTGAGTCAACAAGTGGACCTGGGAGTCCAATGAACCGAGCTAACGAATGTAGCCCTCAGGACATGGCAAGTATGCCATGAAAATGATATTTTTGCAGCGTTAAGAGTTTATGGACTAGTGGTTGAGTGTATAATTGTAAATTAAAGTCGCTACAAACAAGGGTTAAAATAACGACCGAAAACAGTGAGTTTTAAGAGTTTTAACTTTGTACTTTGAAAAGTTGACGAAGGGGTTTAAACAATTAAACATGAGAGCATAGAACATACAGAAAAACTTTAGAAAGCCTTAAAGTTGTCATTCCATGTTCAGCATGTACTTTTCTTATTCTATACATATCAATATTTGAGCCGGTTCAATTTACATTGTCGGTTTCATGTAGTTTACATAGTCGATTTCAAACCATAAGTCGTTGAGTGGATTGTTACAATTGGGTTTTTAAATCATGAACCCCATTGTATCACTCTTAACCAATGTTTTGGAGACTGGATCGGAACGGCCGGTTCGACCGGGGATCGGTCCGGTGGCCGGTCCGATCTGCTATGGTTCGGTTTTGGGAGGTCAAACCGGCCGGTTCGTCCCGAACCGGTGGTCGGACCAGGAAACCGGATCGGTTCGGAGCGGTTTTTTGTTTTTTTTTTATTTTAATGAGTAAAAACGGGGTGTTAAGCCATAAATTAGTACGGTGGATATACAAATATAGTTATATTTTATATATAACTATAAAATACATATATAAATCATATATAAATTACTTATATTTAATGACATGTATAAATATATATAAATATAGTTAAATCCTGTCCAACCGGTCCGATCGATCCAACCACCAAACCAGTAAGACGTTCGGTTCGATGTCCGATCCGGTTCTGAAAATATTGCTCTTGCCTCTTAACTCAAATGAACCAATGGATTTGACTTGGTTTGACCAGTTTGGTTGTTTTACGTGATTTTTGAACATCCCTAGAATAACAAATGAATATGTTAAATCAGTTGAGGGATTATGGGATTCACATTATTTGAAACGTATGATAAAGGATGTAATAAGCTCTTTAATTGTGAACTTATCAAAACTAAATCTATTATTTATCCTTCTAATCTTGATATTTATCTTCACTAAAAATCTTCGTTGAAACCAATCATCTACTCGACATCTCGCGGACCTTGACCTCTTCTCTGACCATGTTCTAGATCTTCTGGATGTTAATCCTTGTTTTCGACAACCAACTTATATTTATATCGTGTTAGACTTGAATTTGACTAATCACTTATATGTATGATATTATATTGTGTAATTTGTTAAAAATGGATGTTTTATCTATAAAATGCCGATAACTACATCAACATAGCATCTGAATCTACTGAAAAGATTCTATAAAATATTAACAGTTACAATTACTAACATGTGCTACGTTGGATTTTGGACTTCACACAACATGTGATGTGTGGATTACACTAGTTATTTTGTATATTGATGTTTAAGCACATCATTAGGTCTACTGTTTAGCTTCTGGTTTAAGTTCCCTTGATTATGTTCTCAATTAGAAGCAATTCTTCAATCTTCCGCTCTTTTTGGGTTGGCGATTCCGTATGTTTCTCCATTGTTTTGTTGATGATCTTTATTAACTAGTTTTTCCCCGCATTATGCGGCGGGAGTTTGCCAGTTTTCTCCCGAGTTACACGGCGTGAGTTTGGTCGTTATCTTCTCAACTCGTCGTAAATCATAATAGCAAATATTGAAACCAATTAAAATAATATCAATGCCGCAGTGTTGCTTTCCATTCATATCGGTCTGTTCGTCACGGCAATATTACTTAAAAATAATAGAGTAAATTACTGTTTTCGTCCTTGTGGTTTGACGAAAATCACGCTTTCAGTCCAATACTTCATTTATTACACTGACGGTCCAATAGTTTCAAGTTTTGTTTCAATTTCACCCAAGCCATTAACTCTGTTAGTGTAATTCTGTTAAGTTAACATGAATTGACTATATTACCCTTAGTATTCCTTCATCACCACCATCATTGCTCACCACCACCACCCACCACCATCACAGGCAACCATCTCCAGCCTCCACCTCCATCTTCGGCCTCCACCACCAAACTACATCATCTTCTCTCTCATCTCAAGAACCACCGCCCACCTCCATCATTTTGGCCTCCTCCCACACTCCTTTTCAAACACAAATCAGATCTACTCTTAAAATCTAAGATCTGACGGGTTTCTGTGGTGGTGGCGGGCGGTGCAGGTGGGGGCCGATGTAGGTGGCGGGCGGTGCAGGTGCGACCGGTGAAGGTGGCGGGCGGTGAAGGTGGCGAGCAGTGCAGGTGGCAGGCGGTGAAGGTGGCGGGCGGTGCAGGTGGCGGGCGGTAAAGGTGGCGGGCGATGCAGGTGGCGCGCGGTGCAGGTGGGGCACGGTGCAGGTGGCCGTCGGGGAGGGCGGTGCAGGTGGCCGTTGGAGAAGATGGTGGAGGTGGTAGTAGAATGTGTATAAGTGAGTGTAGGGTTTTTTGGAGAGAGAAAGAGAGAGAGAAGAGAGGGAGAAAGCAGATAAAGGGGTAGGAAAGGGTAGGTGGGGATAAGAGTAAATTTGTCATTTCAAATTAACTTAACAGAAAATTCTGACGGTGTTAATGGTTCAGGCGAAATTGAAATAAATGCTAAAACTATTAGACCGTCAGTATAATAAATTAACTATTTGACTGAAATCGTGATTTTCGTAAAATCACAGGGACGAAAACAGTAATTTACTCAAAATAATATAACTAAAAGGGTTAAAAATAATAGATATAAAACCAAGTGTTCCATATATTATAAAAAGGGGGATAAAAATGGCATTTCACCATTCACAAATAAAAAGATACCAAAGACAAAGAAAAATAATCTATGTGGCCAAAAGCTAAAACCACAAATGTGCAATGTAGGGGTTATATGTTAATTCTTAAAGTTAGTGCCTAATACCAAAACCTAAAAAATCTACTGTAGCACATGAATTGGTTTTTAACATATATAATAATGCTTGTATATGATTATCTGCTCCTTATTTGGTTTTAGAAGATTGATTTGTTCTTAATTTCTTCTGGATTTACATCTTCGGTTGGACTTGAGAAAATGATTTTTTTAAAAAAAAAATTTTTTGGGTGATGTGAGCTAAATTTTCTACTTGTTTTCAATCAACTTATCATGTTTAATTTGTAGTTATTACAATGACGACATAAGAGATATAAAAGATACTAAAAAAGATTGAGCGTCATCACACTCAATAATTACATTTAGGGCTGCAAACGAACTGAACATTTAGCGAACAGTTCGTGAACCGTTCGGCGGAAAGTTCGTTTATGTTCATTCGTTTAGTAAATGAACGAACACGAACAAGAAAATTTCGTTCGTTTAGTTAAACGAACGAACATGAACACAAGCCGTGTTCGTTCATTTATATTCGTGAACGTTCGATAATGTGTTCGTTTATGTTCGTTAGTATTCGTTCGTGAACGTTCGATAAAGTGTTCATTTATGTTCGTTAAGGTGTTCGTTTATATTTTTAATTATTGTGTCAGTTATTTTTATGACTATTATATCAAGTATTTTTTGATATTTATGTTAACTACTTATTTATTTTTGATTAATTTTGTGTAATCTTTGTAAAAAAATTGTTTTGTTTGTGTTCATTTGCGTTCGTTAAGTGTTCGTGAACAGTTCATGAACATGTTCATTTTCTTAATGAACGAACACGAACACGAAATCTCATTCGGTAAGTGTTCGTGAACAGTTCATGAACAAGTTTATTTCGTAACGAACGAACACGAACAAGGCATTGTTCGTGTTCGTTCGGTTCATTTACAGCCCTAATTAGATTCAACATATCTGTCACACCCCAACCTTGACGGCGGAATCGTCGAGATGTGAGGGTTAAGATTGTTCACAGCCACATAACGCTATAATTAAATGTAAATATTCAAATTATAAGTTTCAAAAGGAATTACAAGCATAAAGTCTCAAACATGGAACAAAACCAAACATTACATAACAAAACATAGTCTGTTTATTTCATTAACTAGGTCCACATCCTAGATTATTGCAAGCTTCAAAAGATCACTTTAAACTTGAGGCTTACTTGAAACATGATAAAAATAAAATGTCAACTAAAAATAGTTGTTGAGTTTCCAAGGTTTCATACATAATATAACAGGGTTACAAGTAGCAATTCATGTCATAGGTCATAAGTTAGTAAGGTTATCGAACACATATCGTTACAACCAAACCTCGACTTGATTACAAGTATATAAGATTGGCTAAGTGTATTTGGTTCCCATGATGAACAAGCATACGTCATCAGGAGTCGGCAATACATTGACTTTAGCACCAAATAGGCTTGTCAGGCCCAAAGATCTAAGATGTCGCCAGGCTAGCGATAGTTAATGATTGCAAACAAAATATGTATCTCATATAATCACTTACATCACACAAATAACCATGACAAAAATATGAATTGCAAGTGTTTACAAGTCTCAAACGTTTATAAGTGTATGATGTATAAGTATCATGTTTCACCCCAAAATAGTATGAAAAACATAAAAAAGGGCAAGGGGTTTATGATGTCAAAAACAGATTTTGTCTTTTGTTAATCTAACCCAAACCATTTTGAGATTAACACGTCATAACATGCACGTGTGGTTCAACGTTGTTAAGTCTATACAATGAAGTCAATGTATGAACATGTAAAACGAAAAATTTATGATATTTCTCGATTTCAATAGAGAAATAACTAAAATAAGAACATCAAACCTATGAAAGAAAAAGGTTTCAGTATATAACGTTGACCACTGGGATTAGTGGCCCATGAAAGAGTTTTTGCCTTTCGGTGCACTATTATGAGAAGGTCCAAAGATTAAATATTAACAAGTGTAATATTTATTGGGATGTAATGTAGAAGTATGAGTATGATAAACAAAAACACGTGGAAGAAATTGCTAGGGGTTTTCATAAATGTATAACCCCTAGCATACGCCACAAACATTTTCAAGTTAATTTTGTCTTTTGTTAATCTAACCCAAACCAATATAGGTCAAAAACCTGATTTCTGCATGTCCTAACAAGTTAATTTTGTGTTATTAGGTATGTAAACTTATATAATACATAAAATTTCCAGATTGTACAAACAAAATGCATAGGCTTTCAAGCCACGAGTGTGCTTGATGACTGGAACACCAATTCAAACAAGTCCAACATCTGAGAACCATTTTCATATAATTCCACATCTGCCATCACCAAATCTCAAGGGTGTTGATAGCGTAACATAAATATACGTATGCGTATTTCAGGCACACTTATCTAACCGACAATCCCACTTATCGCGATGTGTCGTAATGTACTTCCACCATAGTATATGCTTGAAGTCATGACCGACACACTACCATGTGTATTTCCTAGCTTGTGTATCGAGAAACATACTCATTAATATGTATATATCCCAACACAATTTCGCTCAAAGAATTAGAGCTAGAAAGAAAGGCATGCTAATGATGTCTTCGCATCTTTTGAACGCACTGGACGAACACATAAGTGGCTGACACATACAAAGATGATTCCAGACCACTTGTTTGGTAATTACCGGCATATCTCATCCCTTGATTATGTTGCCGTTGACACTTGTTTTCTTATATTGTATTTTACATGAGTCCGAACATGAGTCACACATAAAACCGCTTGGTTGGGGCGCAATGTGTTTAATGTAAAAAAAGTTCTTTATATACAACTACTCTAAAAGTACAAATTCACATCCTTAAACACAATTGTTTATAAAACAAATGCGCCTCAACCATATATTATATCTTTTAAATTATAAGTTTTGGAATGAAATACATAAGTAGTTTGTGTTTTGACATTATATACCTAAGAAAATAATTAACAAAGTAAATGCATCAGCTCGCAAATCTTCCTGGTTTACCTTTAGCCTAGTGTATTTAAAACCGAGTCGAACAAAGACCCGGACACATGACCGGTTTGATGAGATTTCAAATTTTTTTTATTGTTTTTCCCTCTCATAATACCATTTAATGATTTATTATACTTTAAACTTATTTAAGGCTTGATATTTTATTAATATTATAAATCACACAAAATATAATGTATTGATATATTTTATTATTTGTTATATATGTATATGCAATATTTCTAAATTACTTATAACCTCATAAGGTTCTCAAAACCAGTCTGCTCAGTGAACTTGCAAAACAATTGTTTCAAAGACTAGTCCGGTCATAAAAGCATTGCTCGAGACCAACGCTCCATTAAAAGTGTTTGCTGGTTTAATCCGAAATTGACCCAAACTCTCTAAGCTAAATCTAACCGTAAATTGCATATTACATTCATACTGGAAATTCAGTTCTATAATATCTATGGTACACAAAATGCTTATGTTCCAATAATGTGGCCAAATGGAGTAGACAATTCAATCAAAGGGTCATTCAAAATATGTAGCTATTCTCAAATGAAAACAAAAAAAAATAAACTTCTTTGAAAATGTTTGTAGCGTATGATAGGGGTTATACATTTATGAAAACCCCTAGCAATTTCTTCCACGTGTTTTTGTTTATCATACTCATACTTCTACGTTACATCCCAATAAATATTACACTTGTTAATATTTAAACTTTGGACCTTCTCATAATAGTGCACCGAAAGGCAAAAACTCTTTCATGGGCCACTAATCCCAGTGGTCAACGTTATATACTGAAACATTTTTCTTTCATAGGTTTGATGTTCTTATTTTAGTTATTTCTCTATTGAAATCGAGAAATATCATAAATTTTTCGTTTTACATGTTCATACATTGACTTCATTGTATAGGCTCAACAACGTTGAACCACACGTGCATGTTACGACGTGTTAATCTCAAAATTTAGATCGAAATGTAAAACGGAAAATTTGTTACCACCACCGTTCATCAGTCACTCACCTTCTTCGTCCAACCGGAACCTTCACCGTGCGGAGACTATCACCCTTGATATCTGGGGGACCCACCTTTTAAAGGAGTAAAAAAAAGCATGAGTTGTATTTTGTGCTGACTAATTGATGGGTACAACCCACTAACTGTCGTCATGAAGGGTTGCAACGATTATTTCAATGGTTCAACCCCCATGTAAAGGTAAAATTTGGTACAAAAAATCATTATCAAATTCATACCCGTTCTTGGATTTTTCAAGAATTATTCGATTATATATTCACCGGTTCTAAAGAAATAATTCAATCTGAAAGTGTTCACATGATTTCTACAAAGCCTACAAACCGTAACACGACTCTTGAATACGAGCCGATGCGATCTTTTGCGGGTCTTCTTTCTCGTATCACGTCTTACGTAGGTAAACATCATCGTCAAACAAGGTCTAGTCATCAAAAGTGAATAACATAGGCACCACAAACTTTCAGTTTACTAGCTATCTCTACTCATAACTTTGATTACTTATAATCAACCTATTCCTTTTCCATATAAGAACAATATAAACAAGTAAACAACTTTTAGTTGTTTACTTAAAACATGTTTTGTTGATTCACAAATAATTTAAACAATCAATCCTAAACACTCTAAAATTATTTATGTAATACCACAAGGATGACTTTTTGAACAAAAAGGGAGAAATTATTTTACATATGATACAATGTATCAAGAGGTATCGTAAATTAGAGCTAAGCCCATAGGTCTATTGGGTGTAGCTCTAATTTACGATACCTGTGGTAAACACACATTCACCTATGTTGTTTCGATTCTTCTAACCCACAACTTGTGGGGCCAAAATCTCAAGAACCAAATGTCCGTAAGCTCGTCAACATTCTCATTCTCCTCCAACGACTGACCCATCGTCTCTTTAGTAAAGAAATACGTCATGAAAAACCCTAAAACACAAACCCCACCCATCGCAGCTAACGTATGCGACACCCCAAGCCCGTGTGGCGGATCACGAGAAGCCCAAAGAAACCCAACCGACCCGATTATCGCTCCCACTTTCCCAACCGCACCCGAAATCCCATAACAAGTGGCACGGAACCTCGCAGGAAAAAGCTCAGCCGGGACTATAAAAGTTGTCGTGTTCGGCCCGAAATTGGAAAAAAACAATGTAAGTCCATACAGTATTATAAACCCGGCCCCTGGGTCGGAACTCCAATCCCCGTTGTTTACTTTGGCGACCGTAAACAAGCTCACCGCCATGACCATGAACCCGACCGCCTGTATCTTGACCCTCCCAACCCTATCAATCATGTAAACTGTCGCGAAATACCCAGGAATCGTTGCACACGCTGCAACAATTGCTTGGAGTTTCGCGACCTGCAATGCCTCATCATATAGATTCATGTTTTTCTTAGAAGTCAAAAAGCCTTTAAATGTGTGATATTGGAATAGATTGAGGCTGTAGAAAACAATATCAACTAGAAACCAGTTGACCGATGCAGCGACGAGATCACGACCATGTCGACGAAAGAACTCGTGGGAGAAGAAAGAGTAGGTGTTCAAGAACGCTGCACGAGTGTTCGGTGTGTTCATCATCTCGACGTCTTCTTGGATCGAACTCAGGGATACATTCATCACTTTCTCCATGTCTTTTGCTGCTTGTAATGTGTTTCTTTCAACCAAAGCTGTGTATCTATGAAAACAACATTCAAAGAAAGTTAAGTAGTTACAAACCTGTTATGAAATCACTTCAAAAATGATCTTAAACACTAATTAACTCGATTATCTTTGAACATTTTGGTCGTCAAAGGCTAATCAGGTCTTGTGTTGTCATATCTAACGCGTTTGATAAACGGGTCATGTTTTAGTTGACATGTTTAATAACAGGTCATCTATAGTTTGACCTGTTCGACCCGTTGGATTGAGTAAGTCAACCCGCCAACCTGTTTAAACCATTTAGTACAACCTACCTACCCGATTAACCCGTTTCCAATATGATTACTACCCGCCATCCCATATGACACGTCTAGATAATGGGTGAAACGGATCGTGTTTTGATTGAACAACATCAACCCGACATGATTCATGACATCACTAGCTTGTACCGGGCTGTTTCAGGCATCTTCATCCGCCAATAATAAGTCAAAGAAGCCGGAATAGCACCAATCATGAGAATAAGCCGCCACGCCAAGTCCGATTCAGGCGGGACCAAAGCAGTATTTTCCAACGGTGGGACTGCCGATGGTGTTGTTAGCACGTCGGCAGAAGCTTTGAAAATGGAGCACACGATCATGGTAACGAGTGAGCTCAACAGTATACCGAACCCTTGCATCGAAAAAACTCCCGCAATAAACGCCCCACGAGTCCTCTTATTAGCAAACTCCGACATAATCGTAGCCGATAACGGGTAGTCCCCTCCGATACCCACCCCAAGCAAGAACCGAAAGAACCCGAGGCTCACAAACACCATCGAGGTCAATCCCGAGAGCGAGAACCCACATCCAATAGAACCCACCACCATCATCACGAGAGAAACGCCGTACACATACCGACGTCCAACACGATCCCCAAGGCGCCCGAAAACCAGTTGACCGATCACGGTCCCCATTAATGCAACAGCAATCATAGTTGATGCAATAACACTAGGGACCTCAAACCAGTATCTCTCATCCACACGTCTATCTACCTCTGGGTAGTATATCCTTCCGATCAGTCTCATGATCGGAGGAATACAGAATAAGTCATAACTGTCGGTAAATAAACCCATACCCGCGATTATGATCGCTTTAAAGTGGTAATATTGTGTCTTGGCAACATCTAACGCTGATAAAACTTTTAACGCCATTTTAGTTTTAGAATTTCTTGATTAGAAGACAAGAATTTATAAGAGTTAGAAACATATAAAAATTGACAAAAATAGTTCAAATTATGTCGTTGGAAATTGCCTAGGAATTTCTGGTGACGAAAACCTTAGAATTTTATAAAACGTTTGACAGTAACATCTTTAATTTTTAAAGTTGTCTATGTTTTCTTGTACAATGTGCTTCCATATGGTTAAATATATATTTCAACAGGATATAAATTTATAATTTTGTTATCATTAACTGTATGTATGACAAAAAAAGATGTAATTTTATATGAGTATTATGTTTGACGAAGTCATATAACGAATTTACAATAATGTACTCATGAATTACGTGCCAATCAGTGGATGTGATGCTGATATGATGTTTATATGTGATATGTTATTTAGGAGAAATTTATACATAATGTTTGTTTGTTAGTATTTTAAATTATTAGAATAATCTTTCATAGTTCTTCATACGAGGTATGGTCTAAATTATAAAATTCTCTCATTCACTAGAAACAAAAATTTTATTAGCCTGCAAGAAATACGAGTTTTACCAACAATTTTCACCGATAAAACCTAAAACGCTAAAAAAAACAGAAAAGGGAAAATAAACACAATAACTTCCGTTGACGCTTTTCAATCCTTTATCGGGGCGATTAGTTTGCGACATGCAAGCTCTTCGCTAATCTATCAGATTTATATATATACTATATATAGTAATAAGAGCTTATCACAAGCGACAACCATCTTCCAAACCTATATACTGTAAAGAAATGAGTTACACCCTTTGTTAAGTTGGTGGTAACTGTGACGTTGGAATAGGTGGTTTCAGATTAAGTGTACCCAAAATGGGCATTGATATGTGTCTTGATATCAACACCCTTGATCCACAAAGATGTGCTATTCTTGTATGTTAGAATTAGTCGTCTCGAAATTAAAATCGACACTCTCATTTCTGTATTTGACATTCTCGTATGCGGTAGTTTGAACTTCCTAAGTGTTTAGAAGATGCACATGTCATTGGCACCCTAGCTCTAAAAATGGTCATTTGGTCATAAATTCTTTGTGAAATTAGAATAGGAACTACAAATGGTAAAGTGTGGTCCTATATTTATTCGTAGGATTTGAAAATGTAATATCAAAATGACTTGTTATTACAAATTCTATTAGTGTACTAGTTATCATACGCATGTCTCCACCACCATAAATGAGTTGTTATGATCTATTGTAACTCTGTGTAACAAAAACTAGCTCACTAACACCTTAAAAGGCTCATTAGCATACTAATCATAATAAGCATGTCTTATAACACCATAATAATTGGTTATGTCCTAAGATTACTATGTATAATCAAAACCAACTCACTAACATATTAAATGACTCTAGCGTACTAGTTATTATAAACACACCTATAACACCAAAATAATTTGGATTAACCTAATGTGACTTGTTATAACTAAAACAAACTCATTATCATATTACAATGCTCATTAAGACTCATTAGTGTTCTGATCATCATAAGCATATCTCTAACACGAGTGTGACTTGTTACGACTTGATTCGACTTTAAGTAACCAAAACAAGCCCACTAACATATTACAAGGCTCATTAAAGCCCATTAGTGTACTAGTATGCCTAGAGGCTACACATGTCTAACACCAAATGACTTGATTACATGAACTTAAATAGTGAGACAATTAAAAAGCACTTGAGTTTAATAGTTAAACAATTGAGGTGATTACAAGAGAAAGTCATTAGAGATCATCAAAGCAAGGAACATAGCACCAAAATTATTAACTTGGTTCACGGTCGTGACTATGACCATGAACCACGTTGGATTCTAGCTCAACTCAGAACTGATATTTGAAAATTTACAATTAAGAATAAGATATTAACATCCGTGCAGTTCAGATAATTGAGTTGTGTACCAGCTAGTGAAGGACGTTTGTCCTCACAGGGTCGAGTGGAACGTTATTAGATGCTTGATGCCTTTCCGTCAGTGGAGAAACTAGCGCACGAGGCTTATATGCAGGTCCCAAGAATAACGCCATTTGGTGATGCACAGATCCATCAGACACTTATTCTCTCGGGGGCGTGAGATGGATGATCCATGTTGTAGTGTTACTGAGACAAACAATAAAATACATTACTAGTGAGTAGCTGATTGATATAAAGAATGGGTTTAACTGTTACAAACACCTCTACAGTAGAAGACAACCTCTGTTTTGTACCCCTATGTTTATGCCATGACCCCAGTTAGAATCAGTTAAACCAGGGTTTTTTAGGTCATTTTAACCCTTTTCTACTAAATACCATTTTCATCGTGTTGATGACGCTCTCACCCGAGAAACAAAAGCTGTTGAAAACCTCAAACACCAGTTGCATTGCTTCAACTATCACTGCTAACAATCTAAATGGTATTTCACACCTGGAATTACCAAATTACCAGTAATCCCGACATGAGCAACACCCGTCTCTAAAATGATGGAAACGATTAGCATCCCGAACCACAAGTTCCCTTGAGGTAACACGAGACGCCAACTTCATCACCAAATGACAGTCGTCACATATTCTAAGATTCTTCATTATATATATAGGCATCCAAGCTGGCAAACTCATCAACCCAAACGCCAATGCGAGTTTCTCACTATGATACGCGCTACCCTTGTTAATAAAACTGTCTTCCCTAGTATACATTCCTGTGTCTTCTATCTTCCTAATTAGTTCCCTCAATGCGTAATAAACATCCTTAATTTTTGGATGACTAGTATCATCAACTGTAAAAACATGCACCCTGTTATCCACTTCTATCCAACTACACCCTGGATTCTTCCTTATTCCTTTATCTTTCATGATTCGTCTTACGTTAGAAACATTCTCCAGATTCCCCGAATCTGAATAAAGATTAGCTAACAGAACATAGCTTCCAGAATCTTCCGCATCTAGTTCAACAAGATTCTTCAAAGCAGTTTCTGCCATTGTTGAATTGCCATGAATCCTGCAAGCACCAAGCAAAGCTCCCCAAACAGCAGCGTTTGGTTTCATTGGCATATTATCGATTAAATCTTTTGCCTTTTCAACGAGCCCTGCACGCCCGAGTAAATCCACCATACAAGCAAAATGCTCACATGTTGGATCAATATCATGATCTTTAATCAACATATCAAAGTAATGCTGACCTTCAGATAGCAAGCCCGAGTGGCTGCAACCCGACAGAACAGATACATAACTTATATGGTCGGGAATCATCCCCGACCCTATCATTTTCTCAAAAGTATCTATCACTTGATTACCATGACCACTTTGAGCATACCCTGCCATCATAGCATTCCAAGAAATCAAATTCTTTGTACTTATCGAATCAAAAGTTTTTTCTGCATCTTTAATACGCCCGCATTTTGAGTACATGGTTATAATACTGTTTTTAACTGAAACATCAGATCCAAAGCCAAATTTTTCAGCTTGAGAAACAATTTGGATACCGAGCTTTTGCATGGCTGCACTTGCACACGCACCGATTGCACTTACAAATGTAATACAATCTGGTTTGATTACTTGTTGTCTCATTAAAACATAGATCTTAAGACCATCTTCCCAAAATCCATGATTTGCATATCCTGCTAACATTGAGTTCCAAGATACAACATTCCGTTCGGGCATTTTATCAAAATATTCTCTAGCTTTCTCAATGTTTCCATTTTGAGAGAACGACGTGATCATTGTAGTCCATGATATGATATCTCTATGTGACATCAATTCAAACACATTATCTGCACTCTGAATGTCACAACATTTGGCATACATTGTAATTAAAGCATTAGCTACAGGGATGAAAGGATCCATACCAATTCTGATTGAATATGCATGGATTTGGGTTCCAAGTTTAATATCTTTTAACCCACAACAAGCTCCAAGAACAGTTGCTATAGTGAACTGATCAGAGGCCACGGGCACTTCTTTCATTTGTTTAAACAAAGAAAACGCCTCAACTTCATTTCCACAATGTACTGCTCCTCCTATGAGTGAAGTCCACGATACTACGTTGTGATCTTTTATTTCCTTAAATACTTGACGTGCTATTTCCAAGCGCCCACATTTAGCATACAAGTCAATCAAACCACTGCCAACATACACATCAATGTTTTGTTGTAGCCGGATGATTCGGGCATGTAAGTGGGCCCCCCAGGTTAGTTCATATATGCTAGTAGATGCACTGAGGACACTAGCATACGTCATGGAATTCGGTCTAAAACCTTGACAGCACATCTCAATGAACATACCAAGTGTTTTCATTATGTTTCCATGCTTGGACAATATCGAAATGATCATGTTCCACGAAACAACATCTCTTCTAGGCATTTGATCAAACAGTTTCAACGCGCTCTGAGCACCATACAACTTCGAGTAGCCATAAATCATAGAATTCCAAGAAAACAAATTCGGGTTAGGCATCTTCAAGAAAATAGATTCAGCCATTCCCGGCATGTCACACTTTATATACATATCAACCATAGAAGATTCTACAGAATCATCACCTAAAGTCTCAAACTTTTGTGCTAAACCATGAACTTGCAGAGCCAACTTAAGATCTTTAAGTAAAGCACATGCCTTCATCACACAAGCGAAAGAATACACATCAGGAACACATTCAAAACATCTAACCATCGAAACAAAAACCTCAACCGTCTTCTCAGGCAATCCGTTACGAAAATAACCAGACATCATCGAGTTCCACGATACAACATCCCTGTGAGGCATTTCATCAAACACCTTCTCTGCATCCTTAATCCCCCCAAAACCCATAAACCCTTGGATCATATTGTTCCAACTGAACACATTCTTCAACTCAATCTCATCAAACACCAATGCTGCATCATCGATCAACTCACAACTGGAATACATGTTGACTAAATTGTTCTGAACAAACGTCGAAGCGTCTAACCCTGATGTGATCAACTGACAGTGAATTCCTCGAGCCAAGGGTTTCGATTGAATATTGACGCAAGATTTCATCAATTCGTAGAATTTCTGAGTTAATTGCATGTAAGATTGATTTGGGTTTTCGTATTGAGGTGTGTTTCTTGAGAGATTCTTTAGTTGGGTCGACAAAAGGCGACGGATGATAAAGATTGAGGATAAAGAACGACATGAGCCTGAGAAGGTGAAGATCATGAGAGATTGTGATGATGATGATTGAATATATGTTGATTTGTGGGTTCATTTGATTGAGTTCATGTGTAAATTTTGTGCTGACTGCAAGAACGATGATAAGAAGATTAACTAGCTTGAATCTAAATAAATTGCGCCATAGAGTGAATAACATGAAGAGCCCTTGAACTATTTACAAATTAATGAATTCAACTATTTTGAGGAAACCTTCATACGTGGAGACACTTGAATTCGATCTCGTTAAAATAGTAACAAGACACGATTTCATAATATTGTGGCACGTGTGGGTATACGAGTTCTTAAGAGGAACATATTTGGATATTTTTGAGAGCGGGACAATAGTGAATCTACAAAACAGTTAACCATTAGGCTTATCACAAAGAATAAGTAATAGGTTTCTTTGTAATGAATAATAAGTAATAGGTTTCTTTTATGAGGAGAGGAAACGTAATATAACTGAAGAAAATGACATTTTTTTGTAATAGAAACTCACTCCTCTCTTTATATATGCTAATAAGGTCGTTGAACCACGTGTCATGTGGTTTATACAACACGTTAGTATTTTGCACAGAGTTTGTTTTGTCAATTATATATATGATCCCCACTAATAATAGAATGTTGAATCGTAACTATTAGCCTTCAGTTTCTGATGACATGTACAAACCGATTAGATTATGCAGTTCGGCTATGTAGGATGGTTGGATGCCCTAATCTGTTCCGTTTTTACTTATTGGGTTACCATCGGATCGGTTTTTCAATCCTTACCTATTTTATTGGTCTCATTTGGGATTACCCTTCAGTTTGTAAACATATAAATGTTTAAAACAAAAGGGGCCTTTCAAAAAAAACAAAAGAAGGGATTTATATTTGCATTGATTGTACTAGGTTCTATAAACCTTCACTCATGATCATAACAACCAGAGTTATATTGACGATTAGGTCTTGATTTATCAGTGTATTATTAAAAAACAATATATTAGCTTTATAGAACGTCATTAATAAAGAAACTTGTTCTTGTACTTAACAAAGGTGTCAAGTATTTTGAGTTGTTATATATTCATATTATTTGTAAGATGTAAGACGAGTATATTAAAAATGTTGTTTAAAAGTTTTCTGCTATGTATTTAGCTTTAAGCATGGGATATAAACATGCATACACTTGTAATCAAAACGTCTTAAGCGCTCTAACATGAAGAAGTATCCGTCTAATGTGAAGGGGAGAGAGAGGAGAGTGTGTGGAGACAGTGTTAGTGCAGAGGGGATAATTCACTTGCTAATCACACTAATTTGATAATAGATAATTGCAGAGTTGTGTGTATAACACATACACTTGAATACATATTCATACGTTACAGTTATTTAACCGTCTAATGACAGTTATATGACAGAATACCGGTCGGGTAACTGCCTAATGACCAGTATTAGTTTCTCTTATTTGACTCCATAACATACTGATTTTGACTATGTTTTGACCCAAATATATAGACAATAATACAAATAAAAAAGTGAACATTATATGTTCTTCATTTTCCCCCTAATGTTGGCTTTAAATTTCACTTTGCACCTGTTGACCACAACCTGCCAGTCTCAAACAGCCTGTGCCCTTTTCTTCTTGTTTTATTACATTCCTTGAAAACTATTTGTAGAAACTTCCTTTAATTGTTTCTTCAACTAGATGCTTGTATTCATTATCTTTAATAGGCCACGTTGTTTGCGTACTTGGCGCTAGAGGTGCACATCCAACCCGGTTCCATCCTGATTCAACCAGTAGGGTTCAAACCAGCTTGTCCCCTCCACACCCCAACCCGACCAGGTATAAACCCGGTTTTGTTTACCATTTGCCCTCTTGAAACCGGGGGTGAACTCGATCCGGAACCCAATCAAACCCAGTTTGGATTTTTTGATCAAAACCCAAACCAGGTTGAACCCGACCCGGTTTCGAGTTCCAACCAGGTTTGTGCACCTCTACTTGCCGTTATTGAAAGCAAGGAAAAACTCGCAATGAGTTATGTAAATGAGCCATGGAGGTAGGAAGATTGCATTTGCAACAACTTTGGGTAAGAAGAGCAATATTTATATAATTATGTCTGAAATAATTAACAAAAGATGAAATCATCAACTTCACCATCCGTTCCATGTAACGTGTAACTACTATAACCTGAAGTTCGATTACTACAACACAATGATTGAGAATGACAGCAAGCATCAGCTCAATTGCATGATTGCATTAAGAGGATTTGTTCATAAGAAGACAAGATTTGATCATGACAAAGTAGTAATGCGGATGAACAAAAGGGCTTCTTTTATTTACATGTAGCAAAGAGAACACAGAGAAAACAAAACATTACAAGATCTTATAGATACAACAGAGCACTAAACAATCGTCATGATACAGACATTATCTATGATCCAATATCATTGCATGACATTGATGATAGTAAAAAAGCGGTTGCCAGAGAGGAGGAAGGACGGTTTTTTGTGGATGACGACATAACATGACAAGCTGTATGAGATGCAAGTGGAGCCTGAGAGGTTATGAAACAAGATCTTCACAACTTTCATCTTTAACGGCATAAAAACGAGCATTTTCAATTATTAAAAAAAATTGTAATGATATAAAAAACCAGACAATACATAAACTTATAAAATACAGCATTAATAATATATTAAACACAAGCAGTCAATAACAAAACTATTAATAAAAGAAAATAAATAAATATAAGTCAATCATGCACAAATAAAAGAATGACATGACATGATACAAACATCACCAAATAAACATCAATGATCATGAGTAGAAGTTTAGAACCTTGTATGGAAACAAAGTAATAGTGTAGAAGAAAAGAACTAACCTTTGGTGCAAGAAATCACAAGTCAAAATGTAAAATCTTGAACGTTTTTGTTGTGCTTTTGAAGAAAGAAACGCTGACAACAAGCAAGTAGAAAGACCATTTAAAAATATAAACAAAAAACTAACCTTGTTCTTGAGCTTGAGTCTCGTAATATGAAGAAGGAACTATCATTTTTTACAAATTATTACAAGTGATATTGGAGTAAATAGGTAGCTTCACTTTTTTTAGGGTGCCCTTATAAAGCAGAAAGCGCTTTATGGTTGATGCGCCCTTGAATTAGGGCCTAGGCAAGCGTCTCAATCTCTTTTTACAATACAACTTAGCGGTTGTTTGACAATTTCTGAATGATTAATTGTTGAACCAATAAGAAGTCTAAACCATTAAGAGGTCTGAACCGTTAAAAGCTAGTATATCGTTTAACTATTTGAAGTCAAATGTCTGACCAATTCAAATAAGAGGTCTTAACCATTCAGCATTAAACCTCTTAACAATTCAGCATTTGTATAGTGCTTAACCATTCAGAGACAAATGTCTGAACCATTCAGACATTTGCTCGCGAAACAAATAGTCTGAATCATTAGTGCTGAACTATTCATACATCTAAATCATTAAGAGGCTAATTCAGATGTTGTCAAACAGCCCCTTACTTGTATGTCAAGTATCCAAATGTAAGCAATCAAATGCAATAAATTGACTGTTGAGTGTCATAATGTTTAGTAATAGTGTTGAAATCATACAAGTAACGATCCAAAATTCTAAAATCAACCACAACAAACCAAATAGCAAGTCTTAGATGTGAAAAAAATCATTCTAAATCCATAAAATTTAAGAAAAAAATCATTCATATCAGCATGCATTCTTACATGAGTCCACTTCAGCATATACAAAAAAAAGGTTAAATCCTTATTCTTAGCCAGGGTTGTTGTAGTTTAATTTTTGAGGTTTTCTAGCCTTCGAACCTGACCAGGCTGAGTCATAAGATTTAGACAAAAGACTCAAAATCAATATGCAAAATACCATATACAATAATGGAAAGAATTTGATGACAATTATCAATGGACCGATATTTTGAAATAACCATCAACAAATAAAATGATAAAATTAGATTTTAGGTGTACTATTAAAGATAGTTTTTTTTTACTTTTTTGAACCAACCAAAAATAAATATTGTAAAACTTCCATTGAGACAAGTGCAGTATCCATATTGAAACAAATACCTTATAGACAACTTTTACACCAATTGTCATTTCCCTATGGTTAGGGAAAAGCCACTCTATATATTATCGTGTGCAGTTACTGCAGTAACATATACAAGATATTAAAACATACTCAAAAAGGGTAGGTGCAAACTAATTTGCATCAGCAAGTTGAAATTTGTCAACAGTACTTACCTGTTATTCAGAGATCAAGTGTAAGCCATCATATGCAATATGCACCATATACCCTTTTTCAATTATATTAAGACTATACTTGGCAGTGCTTTTGGGGACAGAGAAAAATGGCTAGAAAGCACAAAAGAAACCACATCAAGAAGCTATGATCTAAAATAATGGATTAAAAAAATTAATAAAATTTGTCCGTGTAGAATTATGAAAAATATAAAATCCCATTCCACTAGAAAAGAAGGCAAAATTTGTCAATCAACATCATGACCAAACAAGATCTCATCGAAATTATTAACGAACTATAAGGTAATTTCAGATTGAGTACAGCACACAGAATCAATTTATGCATTTTATAAAACAATAACAAAAAAAAAGAAAAAAAAACACTTGAGAAGTTAAAACGTGTTAAAATCATCCATATCTCTGTGATAACAAATTGAACTTTCTACCAATGAACGTATTATAAATCATAAATATATAATTTCAAGATACACATCACTCTTGAAATTTTAATTTAAAAAATGTTTCTTTGATGCAATGTGTAATGTTTCTTGTTATGTACTCCTAAAAAGAGTGATTTCTAGAAAGAAAAGAAACTTTTTTGGTTTCTATTCACAAGTGCATTTGTATAGATAATCATTTATAAAAACAGCTGAACCATTCCCACTGATATCCGTATGAGTTAAATCACACGATGATTGAGAAACCTGAGGTATATTTTTCCATGAGAAACTATCACTTGAACGAAAACCATAAAAAGTTAAAAACAAAGCGAGTGTTTGATCGAGAAACCTGAGATAAAATAGGCAGAATAGGTATAGATCTTATAGCTTCACCGCATTGATTCCAACTGATATCCCAAATTCCAGCAACAAAGCAGGTTGATTCACAGAGACAAAATACTGAATCTGAAGCCCTAAATTTTGAAAATAGTACAAATTCCATAAAAGAAGAGAAGCAAGTCGTTGGAATCAACATAGATCTACTGCTGACAATGAATTTGACCGGTGTAAACCTTTGTATATCTGTGTAGATTGATCGAATGTGTTTGAAAGGTACGCATAAAAACCCTAATCGCGGCGTATGGTGAAGGGTTCTCAAACTCGTTAGTCAATTGTAGTGATGCCCTAGGGTTTGTGGAGGATGGTTTGAAATTTATACTCGAACATATACTTAGAAGTACTTAGAAGTTGGAACATATACCGGCCTGACCCGAAGATTATGACCCAAACCAAATTGATATCTATACTATATATATATTCATTTGAGGAGGGTAAAAATGTAATTTTACACAATCTCTTAAAATTAAGAGATGTACATGTATTCATGCACAAGGTACAAGTTACTTTGCTTTTGATGTATATGGAACGGAGGGCAAACTCTTCAAACCAGAGTTGCTTTCGACCACTGTTACAAAAGAAGGTCCGAGACCTCTCTTCCCTATTGCTTTCGGAGATGCCTTCGACCAGAGTACCGTCACCATCACCTTCCTCTATTGCGATAGAACCGAGCTGCTTTCGGAGATGCCTTTCGACCAGAGTACCGTTAGCAGCTGCAATCTCCATTTCGAGAAGGTCAGAAGTATGGCTTTTCTCCTCAAAACCCTACATAACACGAAAAGAGTAAGGTTTTTGTCTTGGCGGTCAATTCAAAACTCTCAACACCCTACATAAACTCACAAGAGTATGGTTTTTGTTTTGGCGGTCAATTGGTAAGTTTCTTCTCGCATTTTCTAATTGGTAAGATTCTTCTCCCAAAAGCTTTGAACAGATGAGATACTTTCTTAGCTTGATTTGATTATTTAGATGCTTAGTTCGAATAATAATTCGTTTCCATATTCATATTCATATTCATCTTCTTCTTTCTGTTTCAAGGTGTCTGATTCACTTTTCGTGGGAGCTGCAATCTCCATTCACTTTTCAATTTGATTATTCAGGAAGCAGGTAAACGTAACTGTGTCTATTTGTTACGAAAATGTGTCTATTTGTTTTTAAGTCAAGATTTAGGAGATATTATTTGAATAATGGTAGAATTTGCAACAGGTTCATGTTTTCTACTTGTTTACATACATATCATGTTTTCAAAGTTCCTTTATTAGCTGCTTGAATTAAAAACTTCTATGTTTTAGGGGATATATCCGCAGCAGGTTGTATGTACTTATTACGGGGTTTAGTGTTTCAATTATTTTTTGTCAAGCAATCGAACTTAATGGTTATAATGTTATGATTACTCAAAGATGAATCCTTGCAGCCTTAAACCTTTTCCAACCAAAAATGCATGAATAAGTAGCATATCACTAATAAACTCCAGTTTGGGATTTGTAGCATATCACTAAGTACCAATTAGATCTGCTTATAATTTCATATTGTTATTAATTAACAACTATTTGCTGCAGTTTGTAATTAATTAACAACTATTATATGGTTTCTAAGTACCAATTAGATCTGCTTATAGTTTCATATTGTTATGTTCTTACTGTAATTTATCTTGTAAGTGTGGTAAAGATGTATTTAAACCTTGAGGAGATCACACTAATAAACAGGAAATCATTTCTTGATAGGCATAATGACAAACTATACAACAGTAAACATGTTTTGATCAGCTTTTTAAATTGTGTGGCTAAGTGAACCTTAATATTCCTTGTGCATAATGTTTGTTAAAAAGATCAATAATTCCTTTAAACTATTTGGACCACCAATTTTGTTCTAATTTCATTAATAGTTCTTGAAAGCTGGAGGCTTTACAAATTACCTGACCCCAACCAATATCAAGTACAGATACTTCCACTGTGGAACAGTTATCACCATTCCATGTTAATGTAATTGATCTCTTTTTTAGGCCTGTAAGCTTCACATATTGTTTAAGTACAAGAATAATGTGAGTCCAGGGTTAGAATTTTCCAGGTGGAAACAATCAAAACAAACAAAAAACATGCAATTGCTAGATTGTGTTGCTTATAGAATGAGTCAAAGTATGACTCACAATGTCAGCGGTCGCACTTTTTATAGCCTCCACATTTGGGAAACATTTACGGTTTCTCTGCATAAATAAAAAAGAAAAGTGAAATAAGCATTTTGTACAAAGATTTTGCATATACACAAGTTTTTTCACAAAAAAGGAATTTGAAGTGCTCCCAATATTTGACCGAGTTACATAATGACCCTAGGAGAGCATCACAACTTTGAAAAAAAAACAAGGAGAGCATTACAACTTTGCAAAGAAATAAATCCAGCAATCTTGTCTGTCTAATCATGTGTGAAATATTTCTCATAACAGCTTGTGATATAAAAAAAGCTTATATAAAAAGGTATTCTTTGTGTTCATCGCAAAAAACTACAACAATGGGGCGCAAGCATTTAGCCCAACTATATTTGTGAAAAAGTTTTAATTTTTTTAAAGGTATGCAGTGACTCTTTTGTTCTTCCCTATTGTTTGAGCATTTTGTTAGAGAATTTCTTTTAAGCCACGATTAAGATGATCATGTGTCTGTAAGTTAATTCTGTTGTAAATTACCAAATTAATGAAGTTATATAACACATTCATGGTATTTCTAATGGTTTGAGTTGTGTTTAGGTCAAATGGTTTGAGTTGGCATTCTATTGTTATTTGATTTAAGTTCAGTCACGTGTAATTGCTTGAGTTTTTATAACAATGTTTACAGTTTGGATAGATTATGTAACAATTAGTGATTCCATTGTGACAATTTTGGTTATTTAAACTTTTTTTTAAACTGACTTGTTTTGACCCGTATCTATTTTTTTGGCATTCCTTATGACCCAAACCTAATCAAATTGCTTAGTTATGTATACCTGTCTGTATAATTTGATAGGTCCTGTAATAGCACAAAAGATGTTATGAATCCAAAATGCCGTGGATGATTTGATTTATTTTTGTTGTTAGTTATGAATCCATGTGTTTGTGAGTTTGTTCACTTGTTTTTAGTGTGATCTTTGGTTGTTGAATGCATACCAAGTGTTTGTGAAAATGGGTCTGTTTGATTTGGTGTTTGTGTGAAGTTTTATGTGTGATCTTTGGATTTGGTTGTTTGCTAATCTTGATTAGTTTAATGTTCTAAGTTTTTTGTGTTGACTATAGTCTTTGGTTGCTAATCTTGGTTTGTTTCTGGTGTTTGTGACAACAGGGCATCTTGAGGGGACTGTGAGCCAGTGGTGTTTAGTGTTTGAGTGGGTCTTCATTAACAAACAATTACACTTTGCAGGTCACCTCCTTTTAAATAATCTCACTTATGTTTATATTAAATTGTGCGTTTTAACTGTCTAATTCATGACTTGCAAACAGATTAAGTGAGCTAAAATAGATTAAGTAGACTATATATGGTTTAAAACATGTATTTCATGAAATGATGATACATGTTTTAATTATTTTTGAATATGCAGTGTTATTTCACTACCAAGGCCTTTGACCCACTTGGTAAAGATGTATTTAAACCTTGAGGAGATCACACTAATAAACAGGAAATCATTTTTTCTTTTAAATAAGTACTAAATGCTGAAAGACAATATAACAATAGAATATTTTGTATCTTTTAGTACCTCCTGTAGTTAATGTTTTGTCAATGCTAGCTGGGTTTCATTCTTACTATCTATCTAATACATATCTCATACTACATTCTTGATAGTATCTAGACTTTAATGAATAACACTTCTCATTTGCAGGGTCTTTTTGATAGGCATGGTATAAAAATTGAACTAAAATTGGCATTAGTTTCATTCCACTAGGAGATTAAAGGAATTTTGGATGTGTATGATATAACTTACTATCTTGAACATTTCAGCTTCTTGAATGTTGAACTTATAGATTCTTGGACCTGAGTTTGGTTGGTTACTTGTTTCTTTGACACACCTTATAACAGCTTGTGATATAAAAAAAAGCTTATTAAAAAGGTATTCTTTGTGTTCATCGCAAAAAACTACAACAATGGGGCGCAAGCATTTAGCCCAACTATATTTGTGAAAAAGTTTTAAATTTTTTAAAGGTATGCAGTGACTCTTTTGTTCTTCCATATTGTTTGAGCATTTTCTTAGAGAATTTCTTTTAAGCCACGATTAAGATGATCATGTGTCTGTAAGTTAATTCTGTTGTAAATTACCAAATTAATGAAGTTATATAACACATTCATAGTATTTCTAATGGTTTGAGTTGTGTTTAGGTCAAATGGTTTGAGTTGGCATTCTATTGTTATTTGATTTAAGTTCAGTCACGTGTAATTGCTTGAGTTTTTATAACAATGTTTACAGTTTGGATAGATTATGTAACAATTAGTGATTCCATTGTGACAATTTTGGTTATTTAAACTTTTTTTTAAACTGACTTGTTTTGACCCGTATCTATTTTTTTGGCATTCCTTATGACCCAAACCTAATAAACTAACAATATATGAGAATCGTGAAAAAAATTGTCATTTCCGCCGCATCGCGCGGGTTTCTTACTAAAGTGTGTTTGGATTGTTTTGACCTGTTTAGAGTGTGCTTTGATCACTTAGATCATTTAAAGTGTGCTTGGGTTGTCTTGACTCATTTAAAATGTGTTTCGATCATTTAAAGTGTGCTTGGGTTGTTTTAAACCGCTTAAAGTATGTTTTGATCACAAAGAACATTTTAAAATTTGTTTGGGTTGTTTTGACCCATTAAAGTGGGTATTGATCGCAAAGATCATTTGAAGTATATTCTAGGTTACTTTGACCCAATTGAAGTGTGTATCTTTAAGATCATAATAAAGTAAGTTCGGTTAAAGTGTGTTTTGATCTTATACACTACTGACAATATTATGATCTGGTCATTGCAGGCTCTGTGAAATTGTTGAATTCGTTCGTTCTGAAAGCTACTTATACTAAAAAATATTCCAGTCTTGCTCAGTTTCAATCAACAGGTACAATCATATACACATTTGTCCCAAAATATGTAGTATTTGGCTTTATAGATAATTTAATGAAAATCTTTAACCATTGACACATCATCTAATACAATCAAATTTAGATTGTATTACCATCTAATCAATGACTCTTTTGCATTAGTATATGTATGTGGATTCATTTAAGCATTTTATGAAAAGAAATAACATGCAGTATGAAAGAGACTTAATGAATTATGTAACAAATGGATATAAAATGGTCAAATATGGATGAACATGCTTTTATCATCATCTTAGAATCCTACTCCCAAAACTTTAACAAAAACTATTTGTACCATGTTCTTTTAAGAATTTATAGAAAAGTAGGTGTAGGACTCCTTTTTTGTTAATTAAACATATTGCCTACATCCATTCAGTGTTGACATTTTAGGTGTAAGCTTTACAAATCATGATTTTTGATTGATAGATACCCCCAATATATAATCGATATATAATAATTGTAACCATCTAAAAGCTAATACTCAAAGTTACACTTTTATATCTACTAAATGTAGTATGAATGTCAATTGACTTTACAAAAAAAATCAATTCATGAATTAGTTTCTGATTACTGTACTTGGTTATAATCTATATACAAACTTAAAGATAACTAATTGATCAAGCTCAACTAAACATGTACATGCCCTAAGTTAATAATTTTAATCTTTTAGTTTCTAATTGTCATAATTAGACTTAATTATCACAGTTCTTAATCTCCATCAATATCACACATCTTCGAGAAATATTAATTAATTAATAATAATATTTAATATTTCAATAAGTTTTATTAATTATCATAAGGTTTACTTAAAACTACTTGGTCAAAATTTACATACAAACATAAAGATAAGTAATTGCTCAAGTTCAACCAAATCTATACATGTTCCAAGTATCATAATTCTTAATCTTAATTAACATAACACATCACTCATAATTAATACTTCAATAAGTGTTTATATTTATAAGTTCATGAAAAAGTAAAATAAACATATACAAAAATAATAAATGTGAAATATGTTTTGAAATTACAAATGGGTAAAAAAGTTACATTACTTTTTCAGCAAAAAAATAACATATACCTTTCTTTGTGTTAAAATTAAATCATTCAATATTTTTACAGACTAACTAAAAAAATGAAGGTCTAATTTAAGCATGGATGTTCATTCCGTTGTTGACTCTTTTTCATCACTCACAAATTATGGAAGTTGGTATACTATTCCTTTTGTTTGGGTTGAGTTCATCTCAGAAGTCGTTGTTGAGAACAAATTATTGGTTATATTTCTTGATCAAAACGTAAGTGATTTTCTTTTCTCATTTTCAAAATATAAAATTATTTTTTTATATTTTACATTATGAACACTCTTTTTGTTTTTTAGAGACAAAAAATAGCCGTGTTTGTCCCGGAACATTTAATGGACTTTTATAATAATATGGATTTGGTGGCCAATGTATTTGTACTTAGTCGTTTCCAAATTGAGAATTTGAAATATCAAGAGTATCCGACATATGAAAAGTACATCTTGGTATGTGGTGAGGTCAAGATTGTCATCAGCGAATACACTAAACTTATTACATTTGAAAGTCCATTTGTGAGAGGTTTTTGTCTGTATCCATTGGTTCCTTCTATTCAAATTCTTAAGCATGATAGAAGACACCAAAAGTTAATAATTGGTACATTCTAAGTTTCTCGATTTATCTATTTTTGATAGATATATTAGATATACCTAAATTTTCTCAATAAGAATAGTTACGATCATTGTAGATGTTGTTGGACGGATTGTCATGGGTAAACGAAAAAAAGGACGATACCATTTTGAATTGGTTCTTCAAGATGCGACGTAAGTCAATGATTGCATAAAATATTTCAATTTTTTTTATAATTTCTCCGTATATAAAGATATAAACAATTTGTTTGTGATTCTAAATTTAAATACATGTGTCAGCGGTCACACAATACAAATGCTTTTATATGACTCGAAGCAGACAAATATGTTTAGAACTTATCTAGCAATCGCAACAAATTCTATAGTGTATGCATCTCGAGTGAAATTGGTTCATTTACCAGAGGGCATGTATTACCTTATAAATATATATATTTTTAAAAAAATACTATTTCAAAACCTCTATGCCTTACGTAAACTTATACGTTCTTTTTTGTTTTCAGAAAATATTTTGATTTCTACAGACTTAACAACGATTGCCTACGAACCAAACATGCCCGAGGCACGTGATATTGAAAGGATTGGTCGTCCTTAGAGTCCATGTTCATTTTAACATGTTTACAATGAACTCTTTAATTAACTTCTATGGTTAGACGTCTATTTTTAATGTTTTGGCTTTTCTTGCGTTCTAATTGGAATTTGATGTAACGAAGTTACAAAGAACTTATATTCATATCTCATGCATTAATTATAAAAAACATAATCTCATATTCATATTATAAATTTTATAAAAGAACAAAAGAAAGACAAATGTAATCAAATCATAAACACAGACATTATACTTAAACATTGATTATTACAACCAGTTTGCTTGAAACCAACAACCCTAATAAAAAACGATATAAAGTTTGAACTAATTACCACACAAAATATCAACCTCACAATCTGTGTAGACAATATTATTTTAAGCATTAATTAGTAGAACTATGTTTTGCTTTGCATAATATTTATTTATATTAGTGTATTGTGTAGTATGCTATATATGTAATGTAACCCCACTTTTCTTCACCTAAATACTAATTCATAGGAGAAATATATTATACAGATAATTAGTCAATATTTGTGAATGAAGGTGTCACCATGGTTGCCCTACTGCTTGAAATAATGATATTTGAGATATTAACGAGGCTGCCAGCAAAGGTTGTATGTCGTTTTAAGTCTGTTTGTAAGGAATGGTATGCCTTCCTATCAACAGAAGACTTTGCAAGGGTACATTGCTCCCGCTAATTAAATTCATCCAATCAGAGAATCCTCTTAATCGGAGACCAAATATGCTCTGTTCGTCCAATTGACTTTCAAACCGGTGATTATGGGCCAAGCACCATCGTCCCAGTTCCATTTCATGATGTCTCGATTCGTTCACATTTGGATGGATTGTTGTGTGTTCGCTTGAATCATACATCTGAGTTGCTTCTTTGGAATCCAGTCACCGGTGCTTACAAGTATTTGTCAACACCTCATTGTCGTTGCTATGGATTCTTTGAAAAAAATGCTGACGCTATTGGTTTGTACATTGATGCTTATAATGATTACAAGGTCTTGCATGTAAAGCGTAGGTGCGGTGTACTTTGTGCATCTATTTATTCTAGGAAATCATCCTCTTGGAGAAATATACCTTTCGTAACAAGACCGGAGTACGTTATCCCCGCATTCTCTTGGTCAACTGCTACGTTATGTGCTAATACTTTATATTTCACTGTTTGCGAGTCCTGTGTTGGAGGAACAAATGTGGTCATTTGTTTTGATGCTAATTCAGAGCAGCTTAAAGAGATAAGCTTTCCACCGGTTCCTTCTGCAGGCATTTATATCGGAGATTTAGTTAATGTAAAAAATGAACTTCACATGTTTGTTAGTACTGGCATACGCGAAATGTTAGTTGAGTTATGGTTGCTACAAGGGGAGCACTGGATTAAGGTCGTGTCATGTTCTACGATCCCTCCTATCCCGCTGTCAATATGGTGTGAGATAACACATTTTATGACAAATGGTAATTGGTTTGTGATGACCAATTTGGGAAAGCTTTATGAAATTAAAATGGATGTAGAGCTCTTGGAATGTTTTTATCCTGTTACTTCGTTTCGTGGTTCCCAGGGTGTAGTTTTTGTGCAGACCTTAGTTTCACCAGCTCTTTTAGTTTAACTTTCCACTTTTAGTTTAACTTTTCTGTTAATGTTTTTCAGTTATGATGCTCGGAACACATGTAGTCTACTGTTATTGTAATGATATTTTCATAAATTGATTGTCTAAGATAAGTCTCTTTTATTTAATTTACAAGGTATTTATCAATTTACAATGACTAATGGGCAACCAAAAGATCATATTGATTTTTCTACCTCGCGTGCATCTACGTCAATTGAAAAACAAAAAGAGTACAACGCGCGATATTATGCTTCACGTAAAAAGAATGGGCAATCAAAAGATTGTAATGAACCCGCTACCTCAAGTGCATCTACGTCAGCTGAAAAAAGGAAAGAGTATAATAGACGATATTATGCTTCTTGCAAAGAAAATAACAATCTATCAAGATTGGTGCAGGCCATGTCCCCCAAAGTGATCCAATAATTGAAAGGACGCCATTAAGAATCTTGAAAACTAATAGTAGTCAAATAACACAAATGCGAAAGCAGCATGTGTCATGTAGTTCGACTGAAAAAAGAAAGGCTCGAGATGAAGCATGCTATAATACACACGCGAAGCCGATGGAAAACGTAATTCAAATGGTATTCAAATTAGATGTGCTCCAACGGATGATAGTACTCCGACAACAACACTCCCCTTTATAAATGACGAAATCATGCCTGAAATATCACGAGGTTATAGTTTATGAACAATGGTTTCATTATTAAAGTTGACATCTTTTCATTTTCATCACTTAATACTTGGAATTCCTTAGGTATTCGAATTCAACCGCGAACACTATTACCTCAATTTTCTGACGTTATTGATCAACCATCCATCCGAGATGAGATTATTGAAGACGACCCGTATAATTTTGTTTACAATGATAGACCTAGAGACCATCGTGTCTTCAATGAAGTCTTACCTGAAACATCACAAGGTTTCTATTTATTTAACAAAGTTTTTTCATTCAACTTGACATTCTTTTACAACTCCTGTTACTTATTACAAACAAATTCCTTAGGTGTTCAAATAGAAGGAACCATTCGAAACATTTCGGACATAGAAGAGGATCCCTATAATTTTGTTTATGATGGTATACCTACTGATCATCGTGTCTTAAAGGAACGTAGTCCATGTCCTCATTGTGAGCCAAACGATTCACATTTGAATTTGCAACCTTTTGTTGTATGAGTGGAAAAACAATATTAGCAAATTCAGAAATTCCAAGAA